>JBBDGP010001841.1:0-360000 GCA_037952835.1 Lithobates septentrionalis | reverse complement strand
AGCGTCTACAAAATAGGGGATAGATTTATAGCATTTTTATTATTATTTTATTTTTTACTAGTCATGGCGGCGATCTGCGATTTTTATTGTAACTGCGATATTGTGGCGGACACATCGTACACTTTTGACACATTTTTGGGACCACTGACATTTATACAGTGATCCGTGCTATAAATATGCACTGATTACTGTATAAATGTGACTGGCAGGGAAGGGGTTAACACTAGGGGGTGAACGAGGGGTTAACCGTGTTCCTAGGGAATGTTTCTAACTGAAGGGGGAGGGGACTCACAAGGGGAGGAGACCGATCGGTGTTGCTCTGTACTGAGAACACAGATCGGTCTCCTCTCCTCTCTGACAGGATGTGGATCTGTGTGTTTACAGACACACAGATCCACGTCCTGCCGTGTGCCCGGCAGACATCGCGGCCGCCGGGCACGCACATCGGGCGCCCAGTGACACGGCGGGCACACGCGATTGCCTTCGGCAGCGCGCGCCCACTGGTGGGTAGGGAAGGCGAGGGCGTCATATGACGCCCTCCCAGAACGGGAGCCGCGCCGCCTGGTCGTCATATGACAGCCGGCGGGCGGCAAGCGGTTAAGTAGACTTTGACTGCTCTCACCACATCAAGAGAATGTAGTGATTTTTCTTCCAAAGAACAGGGTTCTGGAAAAATGAAGGTAGAACAATATCCTGGTTTAGATAAAAACTTGATACTACCTTCGGTAAAAAGTTAGGATGAGGATGCAATACTACCTTATCCTTGTGAATAATAAAAATATGGCTCTTTACAAGAAAGAGCAGCCAATTCTGATAACCATATCTGCTGCAAGAAGGGTAACAGAAAAAAAAATAGTTTCCTTGTCAAAAAAGGACCAAGGGAAAATGTTGTATCTGGCCAAAAAAGGTTGTTTTGTAATGCCGACAAAACTAAATTCAAGTCCCAAGGGTTCAGGGGTTACCTAACCGGAGATTAAGCCGTGTTACCCCCTGAATAAGTTACGAACCAAAGAATGCGAAGCAAGTGGTCGTTGAAATAATACCGATAAGGCTGAGACCTTTCCTTAGAAAGCACTCAAGGCCAGCTTTATTTCTCACCTCATCTGCAGAAAGTCAGAGACTCTACCTTTGACCCATTTCCTGGGGTGCAGCTCCTGGTTTCACACCAGGAGACATACGTTTCCCAGACTTCATAATATAATTATGGAGGCCGGCTCCCTTGCATTAACCAAGGTAGAAAACTACTGAACCTGACAGCCCACGCTTCTTCAGAGTGTGGGTCTCAATAGTCAAACCATTAAACTTAGCGTTTGTAAAGTAGGATGGAACTCTGGCCCTTGCGAGAGAAGGTCTGGCCGTGATGGTAGGGTCCCCTACTGCCATCTTTACGATCTCTGCATACCAAGATTTCCTGGGCGCCGCTGGGGGTCACATGAATCAACGACTTCCCTTACTGCTTGATCCTGCGAAGAAGTCGTGGCCGCAGGCAGAATAGGAGGGAATGCATAAATCAGTGAGAACCGATTCCACAGGAATAGCAAGGCATCTGTTCCGCATGCTAGCGGTTCCTTTGTTCTTGACACAAAGTTGTCGAATCCTGGACACAAACAGATCTATGTCTGGGATCCCCCATCTTTGACATATTGACAGGAAGATATTGAGGTGAAGGAACCATTTTCCCAGAAACAACTGTTGGCGACTCAAGTAGTCCGCCTGCCAATTTTCTATTCCTAGTATGAAGACTGCCGATAGGCAAAGTACATTGTTTTCTGCCCAAGATAGGATGTGATTCATCTTTCTCGGGGCCGCACAACTTCTTGTGCCCCCTTGGTGATTAATATAGGCCATTGCTGTGGTATTGCCGGATAGAATCCTGGCAGGACAATACCATAACCTGAACGTTCAGGCCCTCAGGACCAAGTGCTCTCTCGGACAGTTGCCTCTTTCAGGACTGTTCCCCAACCTATACAAAAAAGGTTTGCATATGCTCGTTACGAATTCCCAGGTAACTGAAAGAAGGATTTTCCCCTTTGCAGATTTTTGGATATTAACCATAAACTGAGGCTCTGGCGCACCCAGCCTACAGCACCTTTTCCAGGTGGTCTTTCATCTGGGTACTAACCAGGCCTGACCCAGCTTAGCCTCCAAGATCAGACGAGATCGGGCGCTATCAGGGTGATGTGGCCATAGGCTTTGGAGTCAGACACATTAGGAATGTAGAGCTTGAACCCTTTTGTTTCAAGCCGATAGGATACCGTTTTGCAGCAGTCTTGATGAAACTGAACACAAGGAACGGCCATGAATGAAGCCACCATCTTTCCTAACAACCTCATGCAAGGTTGAATAGGAGAAATTCATCTTGCTTCGACCACCTAAATCAGTTCCTTTATGCCACTGATCTTTGCCTGGGGTACAAATATACCTTTTCCTGCATGTACCTATGATCAGACCCAAGTATTTACCCTTCTTCATGGTTTTATTGTAAATTTTCCTAGGTCGGGAATCCGACCTAGATTTTCCAGGAAGTCGACTGTGCTGACCATACTTTGGTCTAAGCAGGCTACCGACTGGTCTATCAAGAACAGATCAACTTGGGTAAACCATAATAGTTATACCTTGGGCCCTCCAATCTGGCTAGAAGAGGAGCCAGAACCTTTGTACTCGAGGTGCAGTAGCTAGATCGGAAGCAGAGCTACACACTGAAAATTAAGATTTTCCACTTTGAAAAGTAGAGATTACTAGAGCGAGTCAATTGACGCCAGAAGTTCTCCTCCTTGTAAGATGGAGATAACTGATTGGATTGTCTTCATGAAAAAAAAAAAAAAAAAAAAAAAAAAAAGGAGTGGTTATATTCAGGAATTGAATGTAGATTTTTGAGATAAACCAAACCCCAACCTCTGCTCATACATGGGGGCCACCATGAACAATTTTTGCCAAAAGATGGTCCAATGCTTGAGAGAAAGACTTCTTTTTCTCTGGATCCTTAGAAACGTTTGATCTGAGAAAACGAGGAGACGGAAACTCTTGGCACTCCAGTTTGTACCTTGGAGCTATTGAGGAAGTCCCCCATTCGTCTTGACACTCCTTCTGCCAGATCCCTGAGAACTGCAGAAGAATTCTCCCTATTGAGCAAGCGGGGGCACCTCCTCATAAGGAGGTTTCAGTATCTTGTAGGTTTCCTCCCCCAAGACCTCTTTTGTCCCTGGGGTTAACCCTGAGGATTACCTTTTGAACCTGACAGCAGAACCAGTCAGACTGCCTGGAGGTTGATGCCCCTGTGAAATAAATGGCTTAATATTGTATAAAAAGCCTTCAATAATGATGATTCTCGTGAGACGAATTTTGGAATTATTTCTGCTTGAGTCAGCTTAAATCAAAACCGTGTGTTTTATTGTACACACAAACTTGGAAAATACTTACAAAAATAGTACATTCATATTCAGAATTAGTGTGGTTTCATATATGCAAAAAATGTTCAAATATAGTTCATTTGTTTCAAAGATCTGAAAAAGTCCTTAAAATCATTAGACATGTGCTTCCTTTGTCTTGGTGTTTTTAAGATGCCCGATTAACCTCTTGTGTCCTGGCTTGGAGAGAGTTGTGGCTTGGAAGCAGAAGATTTGTGTAAAGACAGCTGTGTCTTGGGAGGAAGAGATGTGTATGAAGCAGTAGATGTGTGTGTAAAGAGTAGATGTGTCTGGCTTGGAGGCAGGAAATGTAACAGAGCTGTTTGTCTTGAGAGGAAGAGATGTGTATAAAGAGATGTGTCTTGGAAGCAGGATGTGTGTGTAAAAAGGCACAAGACTGGATTTCTTGTGTCTATATGAACTCAGTCTTTCAAATTCGCGCCCAAACACAAATCCCTCCCATACACTCCCCTTTTCCCCCCGCCTTTCTGAGAGTGGGGGCTAGAGTAGATATACAAGCCTCTTTAACATCTGTTTCACTTTACCAAACCTTTTAAACATGAAACCAGATATATGTGAGAGGCTTTCAGCATACCTCTTAAAACATAAACGCATAAATCAAACAGAGTATCGGTTACATAGGAAAATTCCCAACTCATACAAATATTATTTACAAAATCCATCAAATTCTGACAGGGTCTTGACCTGCATTTTCAGTCAATGAATGGCCATTTGGGTATCACTAGCTCAAAGTCCTATCATTCAAACAAATATGGAAAATGCATATTCTTTTCAATAAAGCCAATTAAAATTTAGATATTAAGAATATAACACCCTGGCACAGAAGAAGGAGCTTTGAAACAAAGATACATTTACTCATTTACATAAATGGCAAAAGGGGTACTTTTTCACTAGAAATTCTTTGGATATATTATCCAAAATATCCCCAGATAGCGGTTTCACCGCAAAAGGAAGACTAGCCAGGAGATTCTTGCATGACACTTAGCGAAGAGCGCAAGACCTAAAGGATAGAATCTGTCATAGCAACTATTGCAAACATAAAGCTGCCTGGGCCTGCTGAGCAGGATAACCTTGAACACCTGTTTTTTTTTTTTTTTAATAGGAATTCCAACCTTTTATCCGTTGGATCCCTAAGTAGAGGTCGACCGATACGGATTTTTCTCTGGCCAATGCCGATATTTAGAAATCGTGGTGGCCGATGACCGCTATATGATGCCGATTTTTTTGGGCCGATATATTAATCCTATTTTTTTTTTTCCCTTTTTTTTTTCCCTTCATCTCATAAAATCTAACAGTTAGACCCCTTTCACACTGGGGTGTTTTTCAGGTGCTTTTGGGCTAAAAATAGCTTCTGTAAAATGCCTGTAAAACGGTTCCCCTGCAGTCTCAGTGTGAAAGCCTGAGTGCTTTCACACTGAGGCGATGCGCTGGCAGGATGTTAAAAAAAAAGTCCTGCAAGTAGCATCTTTGGAGCGGTGTATACCACCACTCCTGCCCATTGAAATGAATGCGCACCGCTACCGAAGCGCCTGCAAAGTGTTTCGGCAGTGGCGCTCCAGGGGCGCATTTAACCCCTTCCTCGGCTGCTAGCTGGGTTATAAGCGCCCCGCTAGCAGCTGAATAGCGCAGCTAAAATGACGGTAAAGCGCCGCTAAAACTAGCAGTGTTTTACCGTCAACGCATGCCCGCTCCAGTGTGAAGGCATCCTTAAGTGATACAGAATTTTTTTTTACATTTAAACATTAAACAAAACAAACCTCCAATCAGTTCACTTGTATGTAGAATTTAGATATAAAAATAAATAAAAAAAAAAAAAAACACAATTATCTTAAATATTAAATACACAAAAACAGGTAATCAAAACTTTTGGACGAAAAAAAATGGGCTAACTTTACTGTTTAGTTTTTTTTTAAATTTATTAGCGTATTTTTTTAAAAAAAATTGCGTTTGAAAGACTGCTGCGCAAATACCGTGTGACATAAAATATTGCAACAACCGCTATTTTATTCCCTAGGGTCTCTGCTAAAAAAAAAAAATAATAAATATATATATATATATATTTATTTTTATTTTTTTCTGACATATATATATATATATATATATATATATATATATATATATATATATATATATATATATATATATATATATATATATATGTCAGAAATGATTTAGTCTTTAAATGGTTAAACTGAGAGCTTCTACACACAGAGTTCAGTTCATTCATAAGTGTAAACATTGTATCTCTTCAGGTTCTTTTTATCAGATTTGGCAGGCTGCCCAGAGAGGAGAGAAGTCCCTTCACAGAAGATTTCAGGCAACTTGTATTGACTTCTATTACAGAAGTCATTTGCAATTCGTGAAGTTATATCGGCCTTTTTTATCAGCACAATCGGCCGATGCCGATTAAGTAAAAAACACCAAATATCGGTCGACCTCTATCCCTAAGTATTTGAGTATTGTCTGCCGGACAAGTCAAACGTATTCACAAAGGATATAGTAGCGTCAATTGCCGGTATACCCTACTTAGTGAAATTTCTCTACCATAGGATAAAGCGTGAAAACTTTTAGAAAGGAAAATAATGCTTATCTGGGTGATCCTCCAGGTAAAAAAAAAATTTCCAACAAAGAATGGAGAGGAAAAAAGGCATGCACAGCTTCGGGAGGCTTTAGCGAACCAAAACGCTCAGTTAAGGTAACATAAATGTGGAGCGGATCATTCAGCAAGAAATTAATGTCAATCTTACAGATTGTGAAAGCGGACTCCTGCATTTGACACCTCAGAAGAGTTGTCATCAGCCTCACCACGGTCCCCTGAGGGAATTCATCTTCTCCTGTCCCTATGGTATGTGTGTAATGGAAAAATCTGGACAGCCGCACTCCGGATTGGAAAGGTGAAAATAAAATCCTCTTTATTGAAAAAATAATAATAACATGGTTAAAATCCGTACATGGCCTGGTTGGAATGATGCAGCATAACCGCTAACGCGTTTCTCGCTCCCATAGAGCGCTTACTCATCAGCTATGAGTAAGCGCTCTATGGGAGCGTGAAACGCGTTAGCGGTTATGCTGCATCATTCCAACCAGGCCATGTACGGATTTTAACCATGTTATTATTTTTTCAACAAAGAGAATTTTATTTTCACCTTTCCAATCCGGAGTGCGGCTGTCCAGATTTTTCCATTACACACATACCATTGGAACAACAATTGCCGGCACCTGGGGCTCTAACAATCATCTACACAGCGGAGGACGGGAAGCTTGAACCCGGCTACCTAGAGCGGTGGTAACCATTCCGTTTATTTCAAATATCTGGACTTTTGCTACATTCTCCTGCCCCTAGTTCCTCAGTTTGAGGGTCCTAGGAAAATGGAAGAGAACCTGTCATATATTGACCACACTGGGATGCGATTAAAGTCGCTAAAACTTTTTTTTTTTTTAAACCTACCACGGCTGAGGTAAAAGAGATCTTTAGTAAAATGAACAGGGGCTGCAGTGTTGAAAACAGTTGCAAACATTTCATGGCCCCAATCTCACTCTGACCAGCCACCCCCTCTCAGGGGAAGATGCCATTTGTAGAGTAGGCTTTCCAGAGCTTGAGGGAAACCCTTTTAGCTCTTTTTTGGGGGTGTTTCAACCCCCCCCCCTTCTGACCATAGTCCGATGCACAAAGCAGAGGTACTACCAAAAGAAATTGCATCCATTGCTTGAGCAATAGTCCAGCCCTGCCGCTGGTATTAATGCTCAGCCTGATGCAATAGTAAATGTGTCAAAAGGAATGCTTGTGTCACCAAACCTCCTTCATGCCCCTCTACACTCGTGTCCCTCCGTCAGCCTGCAGCAGTAATAATGGTGCATTAAAAAAAACACATTCCGGCGCTGGACGTTGGAGGACACCAATGCCGTGCTAAGCTCCGCCCTTCTCCGTTGCCTTTGGCCCCCCTCCTCTTTTTTTTGATCCTATAGGATCGTTATGTGAGGAAAAAAATGGCGAGGAGGGAGCCAGAAAGCCGCCGAGTAGAGTGGCGTGCTGATCGTTTTTTTTTCCCGTTTTTCTCCTGACACTCTTCCTCGAGAAGAGGGGGAGAATACAGCACAGGTGGGGGGGTCTGGTGAGGAACCCCCCCCCCCCTCCCCAGACTTACCGGAGGTCTGCCTGCCAGCTGGAGAGAAAAAGCAGCCTGCTGCTCCAGACACAGAGTGATCTCTTGAGGAAGCATGAGAAGGTATGAGCTCTATACAGCCCCCAGTGGTGACACTTAGGCATGACAACATTTAGTAATTAAATGAGAAATTTCATAACAAAATTAAAAAATTACTTAGAAAAATCCACTTACCTTTCCCGCTGCAGGGTTATCTCTGGTAAAAACCAACAGACCCAACCTTCACCCTTCACGGTGGGTTCCATTAACAAACCTTCAAGAGCTGGGGACCCTCAGGGAAACCCACAATCCTGGACCTGTAATAGCACCACCGCCAGTAAAACTTTATGGCCTTAATACCAAAAAGTACTGGATCCCGGGGTCCAGCTCTCTAAAAAGAGAAGCGTTTACAGGCAAAACCTTGTTTCTTCGAACACGAGGCCTGGGTACCAATTTGGCCTAAAAGACACTTTGAATGGATCCAGCTGCATAGCTAGCCCCAGCAAGTATTGCTCCAGAGGAGCTCAGCACAGCACATCTTCACTCGTGACCAACACCTTAGACACTGGCGAAAAAACTGAGATACTCCCAGTAGTGGGAGGGGTTATATAGGGAGGCAACTTCCTGTTCAGGTTGGCCAGTGTCCAGCACCTGAAGGTGGACTATAACCCACATAGTAATTACTATGGCTCTTTGTACCGTGACGTACGATTAAATAAATTTCTGTTTGTACTGTATATCCAGCAAAAGGTCAACTGGTCAGGTTAGAAATATGGATGCTGCCATTTTAACGTGATCTTTAAAAGGTTGTGCTTCCGCGAAGTTATCCTTTTACTTCACTCTCTAGCAAATCACTGATCCAGGACACATACAGTGTGGAGTATATAGGAAAAGAGTCTTGCGAGCCACAATAATCCAATGCCCAGTGAAAACCAAAATTAAATATAAATACCTAGCAGCAAACGCAGATCACGTATTCATGACCGTGCAAATAAACATAAACAAAAAATTCCGCTGCGCTTAAGTGTATATCATATAAAACTATTCACCGTGGTGATACCAAAAACCATATAATATAAAAATAAATATATATATATATATATATATATATATATATATATATATATATATATATATATATATATATATATATATATATATATATATATATATATATATACACACATATACATACATACACACACACACACACACAATTCCTCCTAAGTGCAATGGGCATATAAATAAATATTTCAACACATAATCATAAAATACTGTGCATATAATGAATGTATAAATTAATAAAAAGTTGATAAAAAACGTGCAATACCTCACATATAGTGCAACATGCAAATCTTCAATTATAATCTAAAATTAATTTACATATGAGTGCCAAGTGAATCTTAAATAAATCAATACAATCTCTAATGGTGAAATATCGCCCAAAGAAATTCCATATAGCAGTGTTCAAAATATCCAAAAAAAGGATTCTGTGTATAATCGTGTCCAAAGAAAACATTAAATGTCCAAATTATCCAGCGTGCTGAGTCCAAGTGTCATAAAACATGCCGTGGTGTGCATCAGTGACCCCCCAAAGTGATTGCGCTCACCTTAGAGCGTGTGACACAGTAATCAGCTGTGTCAAATCACGCTGTGGAGCCACCCCCGGGCTCTGTGTAGCAGGCTAGATACGATCTCCAATCTGGATCACTATGGCTCCATAGACATCATACCAAGGAGCTTGACAAAGTCTTGCATATGCAAGTTTAAGGTGTGAACGGAAGGGCTGCCTGACTCATACTGCTGACTGTTCACTGTCAAGGTGGCCAGGCGGCCTCCAACCCGTTCTGCCTCGTAGACGTCAATCTGCACCTGTGGCCCGAATTGCTGGTGAAGGAAATGTGTGACTGCAGAGCCTCCAATGCCAGCACCCACAACAGCTATCCTGCCAGGCGAATCTGGGAGCCCCGGCTGGCCAGAACACAGCTGGTAAAGCACAGCACTCAACTTTACCAGCTGTGTTCCGGCCAGCCGGGGCCCCCAGATTCGCCTGGCAGGATAGCTGTTGTGGGTGCTGGCATTGGAGGCTCTGCAGTCACACATTTCCTTCACCAGCAGTTCGGGCCACAGGTGCAGATTGACGTCTACGAGGCAGAACGGGTTGGAGGCCGCCTGGCCACCTTGACAGTGAACAGTCAGCAGTATGAGTCAGGCAGCCCTTCCGTTCACTCCTTAAACTTGCATATGCAAGACTTTGTCAAGCTCCTTGGTATGATGTCTATGGAGCCATAGTGATCCAGATTGGAGATCGTATCTAGCCTGCTACACAGAGCCCGGGGGTGGCTCCACAGCGTGATTTGACACAGCTGATTACTGTGTCACACGCTCTAAGGTGAGCGCAATCACTTTGGGGGGTCACTGGGGCACACCACGGCATGTTTTATGATACTTGGACTCAGCACGCTGGACAATTTGGACATTTAATGTTTTCTTTGGACACGATTATACACAGAATCCTTTTTTGGATATTTTGAACACTGCTATATGGAATTTCTTTGGGCGATATTTCACCATTAGATTTGTGCGATATTTCACCATTAGAGATTGTATTGATTTATTTAAGATTCACTTGGCACTCATATGTAAATTAATTTTAGATTATAATTGAAGATTTGCATGTTGCACACTATGTGAGGTATTGCACGTTTTTTATCAACTTTTTATTAATTTTTTACATTCATTATATGCACAGTATTTTATGATTATGTGTTGAAATATTTATTTATATGCACTTTGCACTTAGGAATTGTGTGTAAACATATATATTTTTATCTTATATGGTTTTTGGTATCACCACGGTGAATAGTTTATATGATATACACTTAAGTGTGGAGTATATGAATGTGCAAATAATCAATAAGTAATTAGATAGTAAAACCAGAATCAGTATGACAATCTTGGAGCAAAAATGTACTTGTTTCAAGGGTGAATGGGAAGAGTCTATTTTGGAAGCTAGTTTAGTTTTTTAAGTTTTAGATAGAAGGAGGCAAAGTGTTAGGGTCAGCTTAAGGGTTATGTTAAGGGTAAAGGACACAAAATACTTATTTTTAATTTCCTGATAAAAAGCTGCCACACAAATGCCAGGCAAAAACCATAGACTTCTTATGAAATTTAAGCACAGGATTTGACCAGGTAAGACTATACTGCTGCATCTTCAGAATAACAAAAGCAGACATGATGTCATTAATAATAGAAAAGATAATAGATGCAAAAAAACCAAAAACAAACACCAGAGACTGATATTGCAATAGATAAAATCAACAATTTATACAAGGTAATTTAACACTCACCTCTCTCCCAACTGCTGTACATTTTGGTGATTTACTAATATCCTCAAATATTACTGACATTTCTTTGGCTTCACATTCATGTTCCACTGATTTTGGTAACTTTATGGAAACCAGCTGAAAAGCATCTGAAGAGAAAGAAAATCGTTTATTGAAACTAAAAAAAAAACAAAAAAAAAAAATGTAATCAAGCAAAATAAAAAAAATGATTACTTAGGTTCTGTAAACAATGATTTTTTGGCAGTGTTATGTCCACTGCTTGACCATTCTTATGCCGGGAGAAGCAATAGATTACATCAACCATCATTATCAACACTGTAGACAGCATTTCAGCAGCCATATCTCACCACTCCGCACCCCAATTGCAAAGTGCAAAGCATAGTACAAGCGTTTAGAATATTTGTGCATTGCAGAGCTTTGGGCACGAGCCGCCAGCGGCTCACTTCCGCTGTGATTTTACACAGCCGATCCCACAAACCCAATGTCTGCCGAAATCCGCCGATCGTTCGGTACTCTGACCGAATGGCTGTCTGCTTATGTGAACAAGGCAGACTATCATTTTATGAGTACAGAGGACATGGATCCTGTGTTTCTGTGAAGCAGGAACACCGATCCATGTCTTAAAGTAGTAAAAGCACCTTCCCCACAGTTAGTAAGCACTCCCTATGAACACAGTTAACCCTTTGATCGCCCCTGATGTTAACCCCCTCACTGCCAGTGCCATTAGCACAGTGATGGTGCATATTTTTAGCACTGATCGCTGTATTAGAGTCACTGGTCCCCCAAAAAGTGTCAGTTAGGTGTCCGATTTGTCCATCGCAATATCGTAGTCCTGCTATAAGTCGCTGATCTCCGCCATTACTAGTAAAAAAAAAAAAATGACCTGGTCAGAAAGGGGGGGTAAATCTTCTAGAGCAGAAGTGGTTAAATCAAGGGGCAGGTACAGTGTCCAAAAATGGAAGTGTGGAAGGCAGTGGTTTTAGCACACTGTTTGTTTAGGCTTTTAGAGAACTCAGGAAGATACTAAAAGGTATGTGCAAGCACAACAGTGTGACTGCATTTAGTTTACATTTTGTGGGTTGTAAGCAAGTTAATACTTTACTAGAAATCCATACAGAAAGAAATACGCACGTTGCCATTGCTCATCGGGGTACAGTTTTACTAAATTTTACCATAGGAGTCATTCTTCAGTAATGTATCTAACCACGTAAGAATACTTAGCTCTGTCATCCAAGGAGCTATACTACTGAAATTACATTTTATAAAAAGAATCTTTGCCATTCTTAACCAAATTATAATAAATTGTATAGCCAAAAAAATCAAAAACCATGTACAAGATGCAACAAACCTGAAGCTTCACTGTTATTCTTCGGTACAATTGTGTACACATTGTCTTCTTTGATTGTAGTATAAAACCCAAACAGTTTGACATCTATTAAATAATTCTGAAATAGAAGGTAAAAAAATAATAATAATAAAAAAAAACACCAGTGACTAGAAAAAGACATGTAAAAAACAGAAATGTAAAATAAATTTACCTTTATTAGTATACCATCCATGAAGTCCCATAATTTAATAGTACCATCCAAAGAACAGGAGTAAAGCTGAGAAATAAAATATATTTTTATTAAAATTATACAACACAAAGATCCAAAGACAATGGTGCTTGTTACATTACGGTGTCTAAAGAGCAACCATTATGCTTCTCAGGCTGTACCAGAAAAATACAAGTGCTAGACTAAAGTGAAATATCCAAGTTGAGTTCATCATACAGTATCCACCATAAATTCATGAGCAACCCCATACAAAATATGTTCTTAAAATAACAATGCATAATCCGAATGTAATTGGAAACCAGATAACTGAAAAGGAAATTCACCAAAACACTGAAAGAATATACAAACTAGGGTTGTCCCGATACCGATACTAGTATCGTTATCGGCACCGATACTAGTATCGGTATCGGCACCGATACCGAGCATTTGCCCAAGTACTTGTACTCGGGCAAATGCTCCCGATGCTCCTGCCGATACTATGACAGTCAGCGGCATCCTCCTCCATGCCCACTCCGTTCCTCTGTCCCCCTCTCCTTCTCTGTCCCCCTCCGTTCCATTCCTCTGTCCCCCTCCGTTCCGTTCCTCCGTCCCCCTCTCCTTCTCTGTCCACCTCCGTTCTGCTGTGCCTCTCCGCTGTCCCCTCCGTTCCGCCGTCCTCCTCCTCCTTCCTTTGTGAATGGACAGAGTCAGCTGACTCTGTCCATTCACATAACTGAAACATTGTAATCTCCTGTGATTACGATGTGTCAGTTTATGAATGGAGAGGAGCCGCTGTCTTCTCTCCATTCATTCACAGTGCAGCTGAGGCTGCAGAGAAAGGGACTGGGGAATCTCTATCCTCCGTCTCTTTCTCTGTCTCAAGGGGGAGATATCAGAGGTCTGTTAAGACCCCTGATATCTCACCAAAGCCCCCCAACAGGGCTGATTAACCACTTCAATACCAGGCACTTAGACACCTTCCCGCCCAGCCCAATTTTCACCTTTCAGCGCTGTCGCAATTTGAATGACAATTGCGCAGTCATGCTACACTGTACCCAAACAAATTTTTTATCCTTTTTGTTCCCACAAATAGAGCTTTCTTTTGGTGGTATTTGATCACCTCTGCGGTTTTTATTTTTTGCGCAACAAATAAAAAAAGACCGAAAATTTTGAAAAAAAACAAGTTTTTCTTTGTTTCTGTTAAAACTTTTTGTAAATAAGTACGTTTTCTTCTTCAATGACGGGCACTCATATGGCTGCACTGACGGGCACTGATATGGCGGCACTGATGGGCACCGATGAGGTAGCACCAATGAGGTGGCATTGATGAGGTGGCACTGACGGGCACGGATGATGGGCACTGATAGGCGGCACTGATGGGCACTAATAGGTGGCACTGATGGGCACTGATAGATGGCACTGGTATGCGGCACTGATGGGCACTCATAGGTGGCACAGATGGGCACTTATAGGCGGCACTGATGGGCACTCATAGGTGGTATTGATGGGCACTTGTAGGTGGCATTGATGGTTACTTATGGGTGGCACTGATAGTTGGCACAGATGGGCACGGATGGGCACTGATATATGGGCACTGATGGGCACGGATGGGCACTGACAGGTGGCATGAATGGACACTGATGGGTGGCACTGATGGCACTGCTTGTTTGCAGTGATGCCTCTAAGGGTGGCATTGCTGGGCATCACTGCAACATGATGGTGCCAATCAGTGCCCATTTGTGACACTTTGGCACACTGGGCACATGTGGATGGCCATGGGGTACATACCTGGCCATCCACATGTTGCCCCTTCCCTGGTGGTCCTAGTGGCGATCCCTGGTGGTCCAGTGTGGTGATCTGAGGGGGGGCTGCGTTGATAAACAATCAACGCAGACCCCCCCTTGCCAGGAGAGCCGCCGATCGACTCTCCTCTACTCGCGTCTGTCAGACGCGAGTGAGGAAGAGCCGATCAACGGCTCTTCCTATTGACAGCGTGATCAGCCGTGATTGGGCACGGCTGATCACGTGGTAAAGAGCCTCCGCCGGAGGCTCTTTACCAAGATCGGTGTAGCGGTGTGTCAGACTGACACACCGCTCCACCGATCGCCGCGATGCGCGCCCCCGGGGGCTCGCTGCGGCATGTTATCCTGCTGGACGTCATATGACGTCCAGTCAGGATAACAGAACCACTTCCCGGACGTCAATCCGCCATAGGGCGGGCGGGAAGTGGTTAAAAAAAAAACAAAAAAACATATTGCAAAAATGAATAAAAAAAATATTATTGTAAAAAATAAAAATTTTAAATTAAAAAAAAAAAATAAGAAAAACCACACAGACACCGTTCACCCCCTCCCCCCCGAAAAAAAAGAAAGCATTGTTAAAAAAAAAAAAAAAAAAAACTGTCACGTGACATTAAAAAAAAAAAGTATCGGTAATCGGTATCGGCGAGTACTTGAAAAAAAAGTATCGGTACTTGTACTCGGTCCTAAAAAAGTGGTATCGGGACAACCCTAATACAAACCTCATTCAAGTTTTTGGCAGAACTTGAACATGAAACTGGAGTGCATAACCACTTTGGCACTAGATATTTATGTTTTCTTCATTTTTTGCACATGTAAAAATCTAATTTTTTGGCTATAAAATTACTTAACCTCCAAAACATTATATATTTTCTAAAAGCAGAGGCCTTGTAGAATACAGGGACAGTAGTCAGAATTTTTTTATGTTGCAGAATATCTGCGCAACTGTTTATACAAAACACAAATACCCAATTTGGTAAACTGGAAACAATGGCATTGTGTCGCGTAAATAGATACCAAACATGCCAAGTCTAAAAACTGCATTCGGCCCAGAAAAAAAAAAAAAAGTTACACAAAAATCTCCATAGGGGACCCTTTAAAAGCCATTAGCTCATCAGTTCGAAGTTAACCACAAGCTATGGCACTAGAATTACTGCTCTCAATCTGACGCTTGTGAAGATACCTCAGATGTATAGTGCAATCATGGTTTACATTCAAATGTGCACCCTGGGCGTGTTTTCATTTGCAGGTGCGTGCGGGGCAAGTTAAAGTTTATTTGTTTTAAAATTCTTTTTTATTAGTTTTCCATAGACAATACATTACATTACTTTGACATTCAACAAATACTCCTTGAGTTTACATACACTTTAAAATACCCCTTAGTGTAATATATATCCCCCAAATTCTCTCCAACCAATCACAGAGGGGGGAAAAAAAATCTAAATAAACCCCCCCCCCAAAAAAAAAAAAACCCAAATCCCCCCTCTATTTATTTATTTTTTTAATTAACATTTAACTTTACTGCTATCACTGGGGGTTAACAAACCCCTGTGTGATAGCATTGGGCAGGCGACATGTACTCTGTATTTAGACCCCATTGTCTTCCCTGCACTTCAAAGCATGTAACCGAGCACAGATCTCGGCTCTGAAACTGGAAGTGGCAAAATCATTGTCGCTTCTGGTTTCATTCCAAGCAGGGAAGATCGAGGAACAGAAGTTCTTCAGTCTCCTCCCGCTCGCCATCCTAAAACTGGTGGATGTGGTCCAGGGGTTCCAGTTGAGCGGGAGAGCCCAGGAACCATACAAAGTGGGGAGGGGGGAGACAGTGCCGCACACACACTGTGAAAGTGATCAACAGCTATAGAGTGGCTCGATCACTTTCATTTTACTGCTGGGAGCCAGCTGAGGAACACAGGCACAAGCTGATGGCTGCTACTGTAGTGATCAGCTTGTGCTTAACCCTGTACTCTTTAGACGTACCACATAAGTCCAAAGAGCTGAAGTAGTTAAAGTGGAACTAAACCTCCAAGCATTTACCTACCTAGAAAGCTGTCATCCTAGCCTCTGTTTGAGTTGCAGTTGCCATGGTGCTGCATGTGTGATCAGTTATGACACCAGCTATTCGTTGGTCTAACAGTATTTATATTATTTATCACAGCCTTATTGGTTACCTGCAGGTGATTCTTTGGGTTCAGCTCAATTCCAGTCACCAGAGCAGTATGGCCCTGTAGTACATGAATGCATTCCTGTGTGGAAGTGCTAAAGACTTTGATGAAGTCCCCAGAGACACAGATGAGAAACCTGTAAGAAGAAAAAAGGAACACAGCACATTAACTGCTGTTGGTAAAAGTGCACAGAAACACCAACAACTCCTCATGCCTGTTCATAAAGTTTGAAATTCTGTGTCTTTTGTGCCTTTTTACAACTGTCAAGGTTTTCAATTTTTTTATACAAATCAAAAGCTATCTCTTTCTGACATTTTACTGCAAAAATAGTTCAGCTAATTTAACTTAAAGTGACATTAAATTTTTTTTTTTTTTCTTTTAATTAAAAAAAACAAGGAGTATACTTGCAATGATGTTACACCAAGCGGTCCGTTACCTTTGCTGCGCTGCTTGCCCCCTCTTCTTCTGAGTACCCCCAGGCAAGCTGTGTACTAAGGGGCACCTGATCGGGCATGCTCTTAAGCTGGACTGTCTGCATGTAAACCATGCCCCCACTTGCTCCTCACAGGAGTTTGACTAACTGCAGCAGGAACCTATGGCTCCTGCTGTCCTCAGTGCCTCCCGTGAGGCATGAAGAGTGAAGCAAAAGGTTAATGCTGTAACCAGCAACTGTTCAGCTCTTCCCCTCATGAAAAAGATCAAATTTACACTTCTGCCATGGGCCTATTGATTCAGCAACAAACTTGCCATAACTTGGTAACAAAGTAATATACACATTGTTTTTTTCGAGACAAAGATTTCTTCTTGTCAGCATTGTCTTACAAAATTTTATAAGAAACAGCAAAATGCTGCCGTTACATTGTATTTCTTAACCCCTTGTCGACATCTTCTGCTGGTCCTTTAGTGAATTCTGAATGATGGAAGACGGCGGCAGAGTTCCCGATCATGTGACCGCTGTGACTGGCAGTCCAATCCCACCACCATCTTGTAGTTAATGGTGACAGAGTTGTCAGTGTGCTGGGAATGACCGGTGAGTGTGCTCTCAGCGCACAGCAACCGCGCACCATGGAAGCACATGTGTGGCACGTGGGTTATGAGGCCCACCCCTCCACCGTCGCACATATACATTGGGCAGTCAACAAGAGGTCTGACCGCCTGTCAGTATCTGCAACTTGAACTACAAATCGTGCACAGCAAAGCATCACACCTGCGGCGTGTGTACAGATGTCTCAGGCTGTAACGTTAACAATTAGGGGGTGGCCAGGGAGGCAGTAAAACCAAGTCTCAGCCGTCTGTTTTTATCGCCCCCTCAGGCCATCCGTATGAAAAAAAAAAAAAACACTTTCATTTTTTCATCTAAAATTTTAAAAAAACCAAGTTAGACTTACCGGTAACTTGTTTTCCAGAAGTCTTTCAGGACAGCACCTGAGAGATAGCGACTCCACCCACCGGAAACAGGAAACACCTTCTTCCTCCAAACTTTAAAGGGAGGCGCCTCCCTACCATACCTCAGTTGTAGTAGAGAAGACCTCCGGCCCCGGCTGGAACACATAAACACATACGTTAGTCACAGCATAGTATATACAATACAATAGGGCGGGATGTTGCTGTCCTGAAAGACTTCTGGAAAACAAGTTACCGGTAAGTCTAACTTGGTTTTTCCCAAGGCGTCTTTCAGGACAGCACCTGAGAGGATAACAGAGACTTACCCCCTTAGGGCGGGACAACAGCTTGCAGGACCTTTCTGCCAAACGCCTGATCATTAGCAGATGTGGGGTCCAGCCTGTAATGTTTCACGAATGTGTGAAAACTCGACCATGTTGTCGCCTTGCAGATTTGTTCAGGGGTGGCACCAGCTCTCTCTGCCCAAGTGGCCGCTAATGCTCTTGTTGAGTGTGCAGAAATTCCTGCTGGAGGAGACACACCTGCATGCGAATAAGCCTCTGAAATGGCTAGCTTCAGCCACCTTGCTAAAGAGATTTTAGAAGCCTGGCAACCTTTCCTGTTGCCCGAAAATAGCACAAACAGAGAATCTGAACGTCTAAAGAGCTTTGTCCTTTCCAAGTAACATAACAAAACTCTAACATCCAACATGTGAAAACAAGTCTCCTTCTCCCCTACTGGGTTGGGGCAGAAGGTCGGAAGTACAATGTCCTGAACACGATTTTGTACTGAAGATACCTTTGGTAAGAATTTCTGATCTGTTCTAAGTATAACCCTATCTGGGAAGATAGATAAATAGGGTTCCTTAACTGATAAAGCATTAAGCTCACTGATCCTGCGTGCAGAGACCATGGCAATCAGAAACACAGACTTAAAAGTGAGATATCTGAGTGGCGCTTCTTCCAAAGGTTCAAAGGGACTCCTTGTTAGAGACTGGAGGACTATCGACAGATCCCATTTGGGAAACAACTTAAGTGGTGCTGGTCTGGATCTCGTAAGGGATCTGAAAAATCTGGTTACCAATGGATCTGAGGCCACCGATCTTTCTAGGAACACTGCTAGCGCAGCCACCTGTACCTTCAAGGTACTAACTGCTAGTCCCTTGTCAGCACCAACCTGTAAAAATTCCAGAATGGTAACAAGACTCCCTGGGTCCTGGTCAGATGAATTACACCATGTATTGTAAACCTTCCAGACCTTGGAATAGATATTTCTAGTCACCCTTTTCCTACTGGATAATAGCATTGAGATTAACCGGTTGGAAAAACCTTTGCTCCTTAAGAGCTGCTCTTCAGATACCAGGCTGTGAGCGCCAAAGTGGCTACCTCTGGGTGATTTACTGGCCCCTGAAATAGTAAATCGTGCCTGAGGGGCAGATGCCAATAAGGCCTGACCGCCATTTTCAGAACGGTTGAAAACCAAGCCCTTCTTGGCCAAAAAGGCATGATTAGGATAACCGGTACCGTTTCCCTTTGAATTTTTCTTAATACTAAGGGAACTAACTGGAATGGGGGGAAAGCGTAGCAGAGATGGAATCTCCATGGATACGCCAAGGCATCTGTTCCTAGTGACCCGTCGTGATTGCTTAGGGAAAAAAATTGCGGAACCAAGGCATTCTCCTTTGAGGCGAACAGGTCCACCTCTGTCAGCCCCCACTTCTCGACAATCATGGCGAAAACCTCTGGGTTCAGCGACCATTCTGCTTCCCGAATGGGGTTTCTGCTCAGGAAATCTGCCACCCCGTTCAGGGATCCCTTTAGATGGACTGCTGATAAAGACAGCAAGTGTCCTTCTGCCCAACGGAGAATGCTCATTGCTAGTACTTGCAGCGATTTGCTCCTTGTACCTCCCTGCCTGTTTATATAAGCCACAGCCGTGGCATTGTCTGTTAGTATTTGAACATGCTGGGCCCGAAGCCCCTGAGCAAATGACTTCAGAGCCAAGTCGATCGCCTTGAGCTCTCTCCAGTTTGAGGACTTGGTCGCCTCTTTCCTGGACCAGTTTCCCTGAATGAAACCCTTTTCTAGGTGGGCTCCCCAACCCCAGGAACTGGCATCGGTTGCCAGCCTTTTTTCGATTGGAAAGGCCCAGACTAACCCCTCCGATAGGATATCCTGCCTTTTCCACCACCATACTGACCTCTTCACTTGGGTTGGAACTCTTACCTCTGAGTCTAGGGATTCCAAATTGCGATCCCAAGATCTCAGAAGAAAAGCCTGCAGATGTCTGAAGTGTAGTCTTGCCCACTGAACAGCTGGCATTGACGAAGTCAGAACACCCAGGGCTGACATGACCAATCTTACCGTCAGCTGCTGGTTGGTCTGCAAGAAAGACACTGTATCCTGGATTTTTCCTTTCTTCTCTGAAGGAAGAAAAAATTTTTGGCTTACCGAATTCATTATATACCCTAGAAACCGAATCTCCTGAGATGGTTCCAGGGAAGATTTTTGGAGATTTAGGATCCAACCTAGAGACTCCAGATGGCTGCATGCTCTGCCTAAATTGCTCCTCAATTCCTCTCTTGAGGGGGCGAAAAATAGCAGATCGTCTAAGTAAGGAATTACTGCGATTCCCTGAAGACGCAGCGGAGCTAGGGCCTCTGCCATTACTTTGGTGAAAATTCGGGGTGCGGATGATAGCCCGAAGGGTAGGGCTCTGAATTGCAGATGCTGAATTCTGCCTTCCAACCTTACCGCCAACCTGAGAAACCTCTGGGACTGGGATGAGATTGGAATATGCAGGTATGCATCCTTTAGATCCACTGACGCCATGAAACAACCTGGAGTCAGAAGATTTCTGGCGGTGAAAATTGAGTCCATCTTGAACCTTCTGTATTTGATGGCTCTGTTTAGTGGCTTTAAATTGAGAATTAAACGAAATCTTCCTGTTGGTGTTTTTACCAGGAAGACATGTGAATAGAAGCCCTCGTGCCATTCTTCTGGTGGCACTGGGATTACTACACCCTGTTGCATCAGTTCCTCCAGAGAGGATTTCATGGCCAGGGCCCTTATTGGATCTCGAGGAGCATTTGTTACCAGAAACCTTCTTGGGGGGCTTCTGGAAAACTCGAGAGTATAACCCTGCGAGAGAGTGGTCAGAATAAACTGATTTGAAGTTATCCCTGACCACTGCGGAAGAAACTCTCGTAATCTTCCGCCGACCCGCAGAGATGAGTCATTGTGAGTTTTCGGCCTGTGAAGGAGGACGGAAGAGAATTCCGCCTTTGCCCTTCGCCTTTTGCGCGGACCAATTTTTTCTCCTACCCTGAAACTTAATTTTCCTGCTGTTGCTGTTGAGTTTTTTGAGGTCGAAAAAGACGTCTTGGGGTCTGCTTTTTCTTTTTGACCGGGTAGGACTTCTTCTTATCGGCAGTTCTGTCTAGGATATTATCTAGATCAGGGCCAAAAAGAAGGTCACCTGAAAAGGGAATACCACAAAGTTTACTCTTTGAAGCTGTATCACCTGGCCAGGTTTTTAGCCATAAAGCTCTTCTCGCAGCATTTGCTAAAGCTGCAGACCTAGCTGACATTTTGATAGCTTCAGCCGAAGCATCCGCAATATAAGCAACCGCAGAAATCAGGGTAGGAAAGGAATCTAAGATCTCCTGCTTGGGGGAATCTGCCACTATATGAGATCTAAGTTGGTTCACCCAGTATTCCAGATTCCTGGCTACACAGGTTGTGGCCATTGCTGGTTTTAAATTGCTCATGATTGATTGCCATGATCTCTTGAGCAAAAGATCCATGCGTTTGTCCATTGGATCCCTTAGAACACCCATGTCTTCAAAAGACAGGTCTGTGGATCTTGAGACCTGTGAAAAGGCCGCATCCAACCTGGGCACCTTATTCCACACCGCAGAAGGGTCCTCCTCAAAAGGGAAGCGCCTTTTGTGGGCTCTGGAAAAAAAGGGCTTTTTCTCTGGATCTTTCCATTCTTTAGTAATGGCGTCAGAAATGACCGAATGAACCGGAAATGTTCGCCCCTTAGGCTCATTTAACCCTGCATACATGCGGTCATGAAGAGATAACTCCTTCTTTTCCTCACTTAAGCCAAGTGTAACATGGATAGCCTTAAGGAGTCCGTCTACCTCCTCTAGAGAAAGCTTAAATTTGGAAGGAGCCACCTCCGCTTCCTCACCCTCCTCCTCCGAATCTTTAACGGAAGGAGTAGGGGACTGCTCTTCCCTGATAGAGGGGCCTTCAGGTAAAGCTTCTACCATGGGGAAAGAAATAGAACCCTGGGAAGCCTCAGTGGATGGCTGACTAGCAGCTGGATTAACTAAAGAGTCACGAAAAGTCTGAATCGTGGCGTATAGTTCCTTCTTTACGGAGGCAACCAGATCATCACAAACCGAAGCTGATTCCTCCTTAACTAAAGAAGTGATGCATGTACTGCATAAGACTTTTTTCCAATTTTCTCCCATTTTGGCCCTGCAAGAAGGACATCTCTTTTTTGGGTCAGAGCTTTTAGCCTGTGAGAGAAAAAACAAAAAAGGGAAAAAAACCAGGGGACCTTTTAGTGAGACCCGGTCTCAGCTACACAAGAATCACCCAAAGGTGCACTAAGAAGAAACCAGTCAGCCTCTAGTGCCCAGACAGGCCCCTTGCCACTAGGGGGTAAGAAAAAAGAAAATAGACCAAACCCAGGAAAAGGAAGAAAGGCAGACTTAAACTGCTGCTCCTACCTGAGCTTTACTGGCGCCTGTGCCTGTCCCCACCGCTGCAGACGCTGAGTCCTCCATCTCTGGTGTGCAGCTCTCACTTGTGGCTTCATATGCCGCTTCCGGACTCCCATAGTGCATCTGCACCGGACCGGAAGCGGAAGTAGGCGCCAGTTCCTGTCCTCCCTCCTCCCCCCTTGCATCCACGCCTGAAACGATGCTTCTGCTGACCCAGTGACCCGTGACCTTGTCACTTCCGCCGCGCCTGCCGGCCAAAAAACATGGCGGCAGCGCACGCGCACCGCCGCTCCTACGACCGCGCGGATCACCGGGTCTACGGCTCTCACCGAGCACCAGGAGGGGAAGAGGAGCCCGATTGCTACCGCTGCAAAGGCTTGGGTAGGCCGGGAGGACAGCGGGTCTCCTAAAGGAGGAAAAAAAGAAAGGAAGCCCCGTCTCCCAGGAGCATCTGAGAGACCCTGACTCCCCTTCAAAAAGATGTTCCCTCCGGGCCGGAGGAAACACAAAAACTGAGGTATGGTAGGGAGGCGCCTCCCTTTAAAGTTTGGAGGAAGAAGGCGTTTCCTGTTTCCGGTGGGTGGAGTCGCTATCTCTCAGGTGCTGTCCTGAAAGACGCCTTGGGAAAAAAATGTTTTGCCTTTAGTTCTCCTTTAACCACTTGACCTCGGGAAGATTTGCCCCCTTCATGACCCGGCCATTTCTTGCAATACGGCACTGCATTGCTTCAACTGACAATTTCGCGGTCATGCAATGCTGTACCCAAATAAAATTTATATCATTTTTTTTCTCACAAATAGAGCTTTCTTTTGGTGGCATTTGATCACCACTGCATTTTTTATTTTTTTGCCCTATAATAAAAAAAAACACAATTTTGAAAAAACAAAAAAAACAAAACACATACATACATACACATATATATATATATATATATACACATATATATATATATATATATATATATATATATATATATATATATATATATATATATATATATATATATATATATATATAGGGCTCGACAAACCCCGGGCGCCAGGTCGCATTTGCGACTAGAATTAGCGACCTGGCGCCTGGGACGGCACAGCTGGGGTATCCTGTGTCCGTTCGACAACCCCCCCCCCCTCCCGCCGCGATCGCGCTGGGCCGCGCCGGTAATTGAGGCCCCGGCTTTGCGGCCTACTGCAGTCCTATGGTTCCTTCTGCAATCGGGCGCCCTCTGGTGGTGGCCGTTGGTATGACAAGACATCCACCAATGCTAATGGAGCAGCTTTCCCTACCTGTTTTCACTGCCTGCTCATCTCCTTCCCTTTACTTAGAACCCCCAAACATTATATATATTTTTTATTCTAACACCCTAGAGAATAAAATGGCGGTCATTGCAATACTTTCTGTCACACCGTATTTGCGCAGCGGACTTACAAGCGCACTTTTTTGGGAAAAAAATAGTTTTTTTAATTAAAAAATAAGAAAACAGTAAAGTTAGCCCAATTTTTCTTTATATTTTGAAAGATGATGTTACGCCGAGTAAATTGATTCCCAACATGTCACGCTTCAAAATTTCATCCGCTCGTGGAATGGCGACAAACTTTTACCCTTTAAAATCTCCATAGGTGTCGTTTAAAAAATTCTACAGGTTGCATGTTTTGAGTTAGAGGAGGTCTAGGACTAGAATGATTGCTCTCGCTCTACCGATCGTGGCGATACCTCACGTGTGGTTTTAACACCGCTTTCATATGCGGGTGCTACTCACATATGCGTTCGCTTCTGCAAGCGAGCTCGGCGGGACGGGGCGCATTTAAAAAAATTATTTTTTCTTATATATTTTACTTTTTATTTTTTATTTTTACACTGTTTTTAAAAAAAATAAAAATTGTGTCACTTTTATTTCTATTACAAGGGATGGGGCACATTTAATTTTTTTTTTTTTCTTATTTATTTTAACTTTTATTTTTTCACTGTTCTTTAAAAAAAAAAAAAAAAAGTCACTTTTATTCCTATTAGAAGGAATGTAAAAATCCCTTGTAATAGAAAAAAAACATGACAGGTCCTCTTAAATATGACATCTGGGGTCAAAAAGGCCTCAGATCTCATATTTACACTAAAATGCATTAAAAAAAAAAATTGTCATTTGAAAAAAAAAAAAAAATGTCCCTTCAAGAGCTATGGGTGGAAGTGACGATTTGACGTCGCTTCCGCCCTGCAATGACTTGGAGATGGGCGGGGGGGCCATCTTCCTCTCACTTGTCTCCATGTCAGGCCAGGGACAGATCCGGATCGCCTCCGCCGTTACCGACGGCCACGGTAAGCGGTGAAGGGCACCGGAGAGCGGTGGTAGGGGGGCCCCTCTCCTGCCGCCGATAAAAGTGATCTCACTGCTAATCTGCTGCAGAGACCACTTTTATCTGAAAGAGAACCGCCGGCTCTTGAAGAAGATACCGGGGTTATGGTAGCTAGCTGCTACCATAACAACGGTATTTCTCTTCAAAGACAGGACGTATATAGTCGTCCTGCGGGAAGGAAGTGGTTAATTAAAATGAATTTATTATTTGTCATCTCCCTGCTTGGCCCCTTTCACACGGGCTGTCTGATCAGGTTCGCCTGTCAGTTTTTCAGGCGGACCTGATTGGATCCTTAGCGGGAATATGGTGGTCTTGTGTCCCTGCATGGCAGGAAATAAAAGCAGTCACATTAGTTCTAGTCGTCTCTGTGTAAATTTAAGATTGGTTACTTTTTATATTGAAAATAAAGCTTTGTCGGTCGTTTAAAAAAAAAAAAAAAAAAAACCTGGCTCCTAACTTTTTTAGCTGGCTCCTAGATTCCAAGCAAATTTGTCAAGCCCTGGATATATATATATATATATATATATATATATATATATATATATATATATATATATATATATATATATATATATATATATATATATATATATATATATATATATATATATACACACACACACACACACACACACATATATACATACATATATATTTATTTTTTTGTATTTTTTTTTTTACTGCTATAAAAACACATCCAATAAAAAAAATTGAAAACAATCTAATTTCTTCATAAATTTAGGTCAATATGTATTCTGCTACATATTTTCGGTAAAAAAATCCCAATAAGCGTATATTGATTGATTTGCGCTAAAAGTGATAGTGTCTACAAACTATGGGATATTTTTATAAAAATTTATTTATTTATTTTTTAAAGAGAAGTATGAGGAGTTTTTGTTTTTTTGTCCAATTATACTTACCTAGGAGGATGCTGCATCTGTCCCTCGGTGCCTATACACTGAGAACCGTGCAATCGAACACCGCCGATGGCTCAGTTCTCACAGATCCCCGAGTGAAGAGCTGCTGACTGTCAATCAGCAGCTCTCCTTTCTGCTCCTCCACGGTCACTGGAGTGCTGAGCTGTAGAGGGGCGGGGAGCGGCTGTATCAGTCTCTCAGCGTCTTGCTGAGAGGCTGAGACGGGCATCAGTCCAGGCACCTGGCGGATCCAGACTTTATTGACGCAATGACACGGTGCCTGGACTGATTTCTGTGACGTCAGCAGAGAGCGGACGGGTCACAGAAGTGCAAAACGAATTGCACTCCTGTGACCCATAGAAGTCCAGCCAAACAAGCTTAGGCTGGACTTCTCCTTTAACTAGTAATGACGGTGATCAGCTACGACTGCAATATTTCGGCAGTCATTCTGACACTTTTTGGGAACCAGTGAAACTAATAGTGATCAGAGCCAAAATATGTACTGTCACTGTACTAATGACACTGGCTGAGAAGGGATTAACATCAGGGGCAATCAAAGGGTTAACTGTGTGCCTAGCCTGTTTTTATGTGAACTGTGTGAGGTGCTTTTACTAGGGGAAGAGATAACATTTATAAGCAGATCGCAGTTCTGTGTCTCTGCCTGAGAATCGGTGGGTGACGGGATTACATACACACATTATGATAGATAGATAGATAGATAGATAGATAGATAGATAGATAGATAGATATTGATATATATTCTGGCGCACAGCTGCTGCCGGTAGCAGAAAAACTGCTATAGGGCGGACAGCATGCGGTTAAAGCCTTTCGTTTTTGGTAGAGTGAAGAGTGGATTAAAATACCTGTCAGTTATCTAGTGAGGTCTGTGCCCCTGTTAGAGAGAGATTCACCCTCTCTATTTACCATCATCAAGAAACGTAAAAGAAAATCCCAAATTTCGGGTTGCCACCAGAACAGAATTAGTGGGGATCTCTTCCAGTGGGGCCACTAGTTCTGGTAACCCCAGTGACAACCAGGAATTTACTCATTTTAGAGGGTTTTTCTCTCACTTCCTTGGCTATAGAACAGGAAATGAAGAGAAACCTACTTAATTGGACACTGATGGCAAAAATAGGGGGGTTACAACCCTCTCTTACACTTACTTAGTAAAGTATTTTGCCTTTAGCTCTCATTTAAACACTAGGGGACCAGCGACGTACCTGTAAGCCGCTGGATTGGAAGGGTGATATTTTTTTCAGTTGGCGATTCTGAAAAAAGCTGGTAAAAGTAATCCAAGCAACTAAAGCGCTGCTGGATTACCTTTACATGCAGCAGAAGGGGGTCTGCTCCTCCCACTGCTGCCTTTACTGGGCTGCTGTCACTTTTGTTTCGGTCCCATGTAAACAAGCCATTACCGGCTTGCATAAGCATCAGATCAAATCAATCTTGATTTGATCTGATGCTTTGGAGGGCAGAGAGATCTGAGGTCTAATAGATTCCAGATCTCTTCATAAAGAGGACCTGTTGTTCATCCCCTGTGATAGCAATAAAAGTGATCAAAATAAATAACAATAAAAAAATTCCCCCTCCTGCTTGAGTGAAGATGTGAACGTGTGCGTCAGTCCCACGCGCAATGTAAACAGCGATTGCGCTACACATGCAAGGTATTGCCACAAAAGTCTGAGCGAGAACAATAATTTGGCTCAAGACATACTATGTACCTACCTGTAAAGGCTTTTAAAGCGTTGCTTAGTCAGATTTTTGGACACTGTAATTTGCAGTTGTTCCACGGGCATATGCATTTTTAAAGCATGATATGTTTGACATATATTTACTCAGAGTAACATCTTTTATGTTTTACTTAAAAAAAAGGCATTATGTAGTGTTTGAGTGCACTAATATTCATGAAAGTGTATCACCCCCCCAAAAAAAGTGTTTAAAATCAACTGCATAAATACCGTGTGACATAAAAAATTGCAACAGCCACCATATATAGAGCCTCTGCTAAAATTATATATATATATATATATATATATATATATATATATATATATATATATATATATATGCTTGGGGGTTCTAGGTACATTTCTAACAAAAAAGAAATGTAGATATTTACATATATGTGAGAACTGGCCCGGAGCTGAAGTGGTTAAACATATTCATACAACATGAAGCACTGGCAAAAATGCCAGCACTGTGTACCTGAAAAAGAAACTGTTACCTACCAAACTAATACAAATAGTCGTGCAGAACATGAGCCTGGAGTATCAGCTTCCACTTACTTGGCATCAGCAGAGAACACGGCTCTCCGGTTATTAATCCTGCTCCCACCACATCGAACAACACGAACTTCTTCCCCCTCCATCACTCAGCTGTACAATCCCCACACAACGCACATGTGTCTCCCAGGGAGAACAGGAAGCCACAGACACCAACAGGAAACCGGAAACACCATAGAGTACAGACGGAGAGCGAGAGTCTCCACACAGACATTCTCACGTCTACGTACTCGTCTCCGCCACTGGAGTGCACACGACATTCTTGTCGAATACTGTCCGCCCTGTACTGCGCAGGCGTAGTACGGAGGACAAACGAGACGCCGAAAGTCTCCGAAGTTCAACAGCTGCGCAGTAGGGGCGGACACTATCCGATAGGGGGACACTTCTCGTCAGAACAACGGGATTCAGGGTGACAGACTGGTGACTTGGAAGTCCAGTGTTCTGTCAAAATTGCCAACACTGTGCTGTCATACTCCATCACAATGAAATAGAATGTTCTTTTCTATTGTATTCTGCAGCAGCAATAGACATTGTTTTATTATTATAATAAATACAATGCAATTATGTCACTTAGTACTAATTGTAAGAGATATTGGTCATGAGTATAAAAGGTCAATGCGTTTCTCCAGATGTCTAATATATATTAATAGAGTTTGTGAGACAAATGTCACTTTCACTGTGTCACATTTCAATGTAATTTTCACTATATCCCAGCATGCCATATTTTACTGCGTTCCAGCATGCCATATTAACCATGATCATATCACCATGTCTTAGCAAGTGAAGTTTAACTATCATTTTCACCTTATCCCAGCAAGTTTTAGTACACTATTAACACATTTCAGCATGCCATATTTCACCATTGCTTTCACCCCGTCCCAGCACATTGTAGCTCACCCTCACTTTCACCATATTCCAGAATGCCATTGACAAAAGGAAGGTCTAGAACAACAGCCAAAATCATTGTGATTGTTCTAGCTAAATTTCTTTGCAGGGATAAAAAAACACAGAGATCGTTCCCTGTGTACAGAGCGCTGTGTTGAATTTCAACACAGCGCTCTGGGCTGATTGTTCACAACTGACCAGCAGGTCCCGGGTTGTGAATCATTGGCCAGGAGTTGTTGACAGTCTCCCGCTGTGTACATTGACAGTGGGAGCCGGCCAGGGGGTGCACATGCGCGTGACTGATACCTAGAAATAGGTAGTAGCCGCCCATCCACAATACATTACAGGCAGTTGGTGGTTAAGGCAGAATACAGAGTTCCAGAGTATTGTTTGTGAATGGAGAAGACAGGCTTTTCAGTGTTCTCCAGGTCTGCTAGTCCCAGATCAGAGTCTGGAACTTGGAGACTTTGAAGAAATATGTGTGAGAAGAAGTCTCCAATCGTGTGTCCCCGGTCTTCCTGGAGGCCTGCAGGTTGTGTGAGTATGCAGGTGTGCATGCTCATTATAAGCCAAGCCTGGGCATAGTTCATGGCACCCATTAGCAGACAAAGCCCTTGTTGGAAGATAGAGGTGCCAGGAAAGGTGAGCTACTTAGGAGATGAGACTCCATCCATGTTGGGGAGATTCCCTTACCCACAGGGCTGGGAGAGTTGGGACAGCTAAGCGAATCAGCAGAAAACAGAGCTGAGGCAACTAGCAAGTCCAGGGGCTTGGATGGGGATCTATAAGTCTCTGGAAGAATGAGAGAGCCCGGGATGCTGCGCAAAATTATCTAGAGGCCAGGAGCGGGCCCATGCAGCAAAATGCTGTAACAAAAGGCTGAGTGAACCAAGAGAGCCAGGGAGCTGGGTGAAGTAACTTGACAAGAGTAGCAGTGCTGCTGAAGAGAGCAAGGGGGCCTAGTCTCCACTCTAATTCATCCCAAAGGTGTTCTATTGGGTTGAGGTCATGACTCTGTCAAGTTCCTCCACCCCAAACTCGCTCATCCATATTCTTTTGGACCTTGTTTGTGCACTGGCGCACAGTCATGTTGGAACAGGAAGGGGCCATCCTCAAACTGTTCCCACAAAGTTGGGAGCATGAAGCTGTTTAAAATGTCTTTGTATGCTGACGTCTTAGGAGTTCCCTTCACTGGAACCAAGGTGCCAAGCCCAACCCCTAAAAAACAACCCCACGCCGTAATCCCCCCTCCACCAAATGATCTGGACCAGTGCACAAAGCAAGGTCCATAAAGACATGGATGAGCGAGTTTGAGGTAGAGGAACTTTACTGCCCTGCGCAGTGTCCTGACCTCAACCCGATAGAACACCTTTGGGATGAATTTGAGCGGAGACTGCAAGCCAGGCATTCTTGTCCACATCCATGCCTGACCTCACAAATGCACTTCTGGAAGAATGGTCAAACATTCCCATAGACACACTCCTAAACCTTGTGGACAGCCTTCCCAGAAGAGTTGAAGCTGTTATATCTGCAAAGGGTGGGCCAACTCAGTATTGAACCCTACAGACTAAGACTGGGATGCCATTAAAGTTCATGTGCATGTAAAGGCAGGCGTCCTAATACTTTTGGTAATATAGTGTATATAGACCATGATGATATCTCTGTAGGTCTCATGGACAGTGTTCACTTCCTCAGGAGATGTGTGGACAGTAGATGGATATCCAGCCTTTCATTAAAATCCCTTCCACCCATTTGTAGGGTGGAACATGTAACATGTTCCAGCATCTGCAGCCTTTCCCCACCAGTGACAGTGGACCGGGGATCTTCTGCCCACAACCACTGTCACGATTTGAAACCAGCGTGGCAGTGGGGGACTCCACCCACACGGCCGTGTCATTCATTCACAGTTTCCTGTGAATGAATGCCTACAAGTACCATCAGCCATTGAGCCTGTACAAGCAGACCGCTATCCTGAGAATGTGCAGGAGCTGGACATTGCACCTGTGATCCGCTGATCGTGAGTGCAATGTTCTGCGGGCTCCTTTGGAAAAAAAACAATTAATGCACATTTTTTTTACCTGCACAAAAAAATGCAAGTTATGCCCCATACACACGGTCGGATTTTCCAATATAAAATGTCCGATCGGAGCGTGTTGTCGGAAATTCCGACCCTGTGTGGGCTCCATCGGACATTTTCCATCTGATTTTCCGACACACAAAGTTTGAGAGCAGGATAGAAAATTTTCCGACAATAAAATCCGTTGTCGGAAATTCCGATCGTGTGTACACAAATCCGACGGACAAAGTGCCACGCATGCTCAGAATAAATAAAGAGATGAAAGCTATTGGCCACTGCCCCTGTTTATAGTCCCGACGTACGTGTTTTACGTCACCACGTTCAGAATGATCGGATTTTCTGACAACTTTGTGTGACCGTGTGTATGCAAGACAAGTTTGAGCCAACATCCGTCGGAAAAAATCCTAGGATTTTGTTGTCAGAATGTCCGAACAAAGTCCGACCGTGTGTATGGGGCATTAGACTTACCGGTAACTTGTTTTCCAATAGGCTTTCAGGACAGCACCCGAGAGATCATGGCTCCTCCTCCCAGAGGAAACACCTCATCAATAGGGATGAGCCGAACACCCCCAGGTTCGGTTCACCTGTGAACGGAGCGAAAATTTGCACGAACGTTAGAACCCCATTGACATGTATGGGACTCGAACGTTCTAAATCAAAAGTGCTCATTTTAAAGACTAATTTGCATGGTATTGTCCTAAAAAGGGTTTGGGGACCCCGGTCTTGCCCCAGGGGACATGTATCAATGCAAAAAAAAGTTTTAAAAACGGCCGTTTTTTTGGGAGCAGTGATTTTAATGATGCTTAAAGAAAGAAAAAAAAAAAGTGAAATATTCCTTTAAATATCGTACCTGGGGGGTGTCTATAGTATGCCTGTAAAGTGGCGCGTGTTTCCCGTGCTTAGAACAGTCCCTGCACAAAATTACATTTTTAAAGGAATAAAAGTAATTTAAAACTGCTTGCGGCTTTAATGTAATGTCGGGTCCTGGCAATATGGATGAAAATCAGTGAGACAAACGGCATGGGTACCCCCCAGTCCATTACCAGGCCCTTTGGGTCTTGTATGGATATTAAGGGGAACCCCGCACCCAAATTAAAAAAGGAAAGGTATGGGGCCCCCAGGCCCTATATACTCTGAACAGCAGTATACAGGCGGTGCAAACAAGACAGGGACTGTAGGTTTGGGCCTTAGGCACTGGTGGCGGCCCCCAGAACCAAAAATGTTCTTACAAGCTATCAGCATGATCATTGAGGAGGAAGAGGATAATTACTCAGCATAACAGGATAGTCACTCAGCATCAGCATAAGCAGTCTTTGAAGGGATCTGACATTTCAAAAAAAATTATTCGGTTACATCAGCATCAGGTGCTTGGTAGCTGGTGGTGATCCAAGAGTGATTCATTTTTATGAAGGTCAGTCGATCGACCGAGTCGGTGGACAGACGCACCCTGTGATCGGTTACAAAGCCTCCAGCAGCACTGAATGTGCGTTCCGAAAGAATGCTGGATGCAGGACAGGCCAGTAGCTCAATTCATACTGTGCAAGCTCTGGCCAGTGATCGATCCTCAAGACCCAGTAACCCAGAGGATTTTCAGTGGGAAAGGTGTCCAAGTCAGATCTTGCCCCTAGGTATTCCTGCACCATGTAAAACAGACGCTGGCGATGGTTGCTGGAACCGATCATACCTTGGGGCTGCGGACTAAAAAATTGTCTGAACACATCGGTCAGATGGCCACCTTCTCCACCGCTCCTTCTTTGACTGACCGACTGCCCGAAGCCTCAGCAACACGTTGTCCAGAAACAGGAGTTTGTAACCTCCCAGTCTCTGGGAACGCATTGCACAGACCTTTCTGCAAGGCCTTCCGAAGATGTTTCATCCTCTGCTCCCTCTCCGATGGCAAGATAAGGTCTGCAACCTTATCCTTGTAACGTGGATCAAGGAGGGTTGCCAGCCAGTATTGTTCCTTCTCCTTGATACCACAAATACGAGGATCCTTCCGCAGGCTTTGCAGGATCAGGGGGCCATGCAGCGTAGGCATTCGGTCCGGTGTCCTCTGGGTCACTAAGGATGACATGATCCGCAGCCACCTCCTCCAAGCCACGTACAAGTCCATGTGTTTCTTGGGACTGTATATGATCCTTGCTGCTGATGCTGAGTGCCAGGCTCCACCTCCATACTGACACAATCCTCCTCCTCCTCCTCGTCCTCTTCCTGTGTGATCGGCGGGCACGCAGGAACACTGTCTGGATAAAGGGGGCCTTGAGAGCTAAGGAAGTCCTCCTCTTCCTGCCTCTGTTCTGCCTCAAGTGCCCTGTCCATTATTCCACGCAGCGTGTGCTCCAACAGGTGGACAAGGGGGACAGTGTCACTGATGCATGCACTGTCACTGCTCTCCATCCTCGTGGCCTCCTCAAATGGTGACAGGACAGTGCATGCATCCCTGATCTTGGCCCACTGGCATGGGAAAAAAAAAACAAGCTCCCCTGACTCTGTCCTGGTGCCATAGTCGCACAGGTACTCATTGATGGCCCTCTGCTGCGTGTGCAACCGCTGCAGCATGGCCAACGTTGAGTTCCACCTGGTGGGTATGTCACAGATTAGGCAGTTCTTGGGCAGGTTAAATTCTTTTTGGAGGTCTGCCAGCCGAGCACTGGCATTATATGATCGGCGGAAATGCACACAGACTTTTCTGGCCTGCCTCAGGACATCCTGTAAGCCCGGGTACCTGCCCAAGAACCGCTGCACCACCAAGTTAAGGACGTGAGCCAAACAGGGCACATGGGTCATTTGTCCCTGTCAGAGGGTGGAGAGGAGGTTGGTGCCATTGTCGCAAACCACCATTCCTGCCTTAAGTTGGCATGGCGTCAACCACCTCTGAACCTGCCCCTGCAGAGCTGACAGAACCTCTGCCCCAGTGTGGCTCCTGTCCCCCAAGCACACCAGCTCAAGCAGCGCAAGGCATCTTTTGGCCTGCGTACTTGCGTAGCCCCTTGAATGCCTATGGAGCACTGCTGGTTCCGAGGACAAAGCACAGGAAGAGGCCATGGAGGAAGAAGAAGAGGAGGGGGTGGAGGAGAGAGGTGTGTCAGAATCACTAGTAGTGGCATTTTGGAGGCGTGGTGGCAGAACAACCTCCAACACTACTGCACCTTGTCCTGCATCCTTCCCAGCTGCCAGAAGAGTCACCCAATGCGTTGTGAAACTTAGGTAACGTCCCTGTCCATGCCTGCTGGACCATGAGTCAGTGGTAATATGCACCTTACCGCTGACCGCCCTGTCCAGTGAGGCCAAGACATTGCCTTCCACATGCCGGTAGAGAGCCGGAATCGCCTTCCGTGAGAAAAAGTGGCGTTTGGGTACCTGCCACTGAGGAATCGCACATTCCAAAAACTCACGGAAGGGGGCAGAGTCTACCAACTGAAAAGGTAGCAGTTGAAGTGCTAGCAATTTTGCCAAGCTAGCATTCAACCGCTGGGCATGTGGATGGCTGGGAGCAAACTTCTTTTTGCGGTGCAGCAGCTGGGACAGGGAAATTTGCCTGGTACAATCTGACGTCGGTGTACCGATAGCAGATTGCCCACAAGTACTTGGCTGTGACACTCCTAATTCTACACCTTCATTCCTCTCAGTGCAGGTCTCAGAGAGGACTGAAGGTATAGTGGGGTTGGAGATCCCAGCTGATGAGGAGTAAGGAGAGGTCCTCTTTGTTTTTTGGTGTGGGTCTTTTAGGTACGCATGCCAACGAACTGCATGGCAGGTCAACATATGTCTGGTCAAGCATGTGGTGCCCAAGCAGGAGATGTTTTGGCCACGCGAGATACGCTTGAGACATATGTTGCAAATAGCAGCGGTGCCATCTGATGCACTCGTCTCAAAAAAGGCCCACACCAAAGAACTTTTGGAATAACGCGCAGAGACAGCAGTGCCCTGCACATTCGGAGCTCTGAGGTGTGATGCAGTCAGTGTGCTGCCCTTAGGCAGGCCCCTGGAGGGCATCCTGCCTCGCCGGTGATGTGCCTCCTCCTCCTCTCTCCTATCAGGCACCCACATTGAGTCAGTGACCTCATCATCCCCTCCCTCCTTATCACTGGAGCAAACCTGGCAGTATGCTGCAGCAGGGGGAACATGACTGCCAGATTGCTGTCCTTCTTGGGCACCCCCTCTGTCCGTGCTCACGTTACTGCCTTCATCTAGCTCAGTATCATCATCAGAGCCTTCTAAACGCTGGGCATCCTCCTGGAGCATGTACCCAACACTTTGGTCAAACAGTTCGAGGGACTCCTCAGGAGGACATGGTGGGGCTAGGGAAGGAGTCATTGATGCCATTGAGCCGAGGGAAGAGGCCGCGTTGGCAGCTGCTTTGCCAGACAAAGTACCCTGAGCATGGGTGAGAGAGGATGAGGAGGATGATGACGGCTTGGTCATCCACTCGACCAAGTCTTCCGCATGTTGCGGCTCAACACGGCCAGCTGCCAAAAAAAAGGCCAAGCATGTCCCACGGCCACGTGCTGATGAGGATGCACTGTGTCCACGACCAGCACTGTTGCCTCTAGACACAGAGCCTGCTTGCCCTCTTTTATTGGCTTGTGACTGTCTGCCTCTCCTTGTTGGCCTTCCAGACATACAAATGGCCTGCAGTGAGATGTAGCTGCACTAAGCTGGGATATATATATATATATATATATATATATATATATATATATATATATATATATATATATATATATATATATATATATATATATATACACTGATACTGCAGCTAGCAAAATCAACTGCCTGCTTGTAGTATTATTAGTATGAGAACACCACCAATCTTCTACAGGTAGCTTTAGCTGAACACTGTGCAGAGGTCGCACTACACTAACTTGTAGCTTTAGCTGAACACTCTGCAGAGGACGCACTACACTAACTTGTAGCTTTAGCTGAACACTGTGCAGAGGATGCACTACACTAACCTTTAAATAATGTAGCTGCCTGCGGTAGTGATAGGATCAGGAAAACACCACCAACCTTCTACAGGTAGCTTTAGCTGAACACTGTGCAGAGGTCGCACTACACTAACTTGTAGCTTTAGCTGAACACTGTGCAGAGGTCGCACTACACTAACTTGTAGCTTTAGCTGAACACTGTACAGAGGTCGCACTACACTAACGTGTAAATAATGTAGCTGCCTGCGGTAGTGATAGGATCAGGAAAACAACACCAACCTTCTACAGGTAGCTTTAGCTGAACACTGTGCAGAGGTCGCACTACACTAACTTGTAGCTTTAGCTGAACACTGCAGAGGTCGCACTACACTAAGTTGTAGCTTTAGCTGAACACTGTGCAGAGGTCGCACTACACTAACTTGTAGCTTTAGCTGAACACTGTGCAGAGGATGCACTACACTAACTTGTAGCTTTAGCTGAACACTGTGCAGAGGACGCACTACACTAACGTTTAAATAATGTAGCTGCCTGTGGTAGTGATAGGATCAGGAAAACACCACCAACCTTCTACAGGTAGCTTTAGCTGAACACTGTGCAGAGGTCGCACTACACTAACTTGTAGCTTTAGCTGAACACTGTGCAGAGGTCGCACTACACTAACTTGTAGCTTTAGCTGAACACTGTGCAGAGGTCGCACTACACTAACTTGTAGCTTTAGCTGAACACTGTGCAGAGGATGCACTACACTAACTTGTAGCTTTAGCTGAACACTGTGCAGAGGACGCACTACACTAACGTTTAAATAATGTAGCTGCCTGTGGTAGTGATCGGATCAGGAAAACACCACCAACCTTCTACAGGTAGCTTTAGCTGAACACTGTGCAGAGGTCGCACTACACTAACATGTAAATAATGTAGCTGCCTGCAGTAGTGATAGGATCAGGAAAACACCACCAACCTTCTACAGGTAGCTTTAGCTGAACACTGTACAGAGGTCGCAATACACTAACGTGTAAATAATGTAGCTGCCTGCAGTAGTGATAGGATCAGGAAAACACCACCAACCTTCTACAGGTAGCTTTAGCTGAACACTGTGCAGATGTCGCACTATACTAACGTGTAAATAATGTAGCTGCCTGCGGTAGTGATAGGATCAGGAAAACAACACCAACCTTCTACAGGTAGCTTTAGCTGAACACTGTGCAGAGGTCGCACTACACTAACTTGTAGCTTTAGCTGAACACTGTGCAGAGGTTGCACTACACTAACTTGTAGCTTTAGCTGAACACTCTGCAGAGGTCGCACTACACTAACGTGTAAATAATGTAGCTGCCTGCGGTAGTGATAGGATCAGGAAAACACCTCCAACCTTCTACAGGTAGCTTTAGCTGAACACTGTACAGAGGTCGCAATACACTAACGTGTAAATAATGTAGCTGCCTGCAGTAGTGATAGGATCAGGAAAACACCACCAACCTTCTACAGGTAGCTTTAGCTGAACACTGTGCAGATGTCGCACTATACTAACGTGTAAATAATGTAGCTGCCTGCGGTAGTGATAGGATCAGGAAAACAACACCAACCTTCTACAGGTAGCTTTAGCTGAACACTGTGCAGAGGTCGCACTACACTAACTTGTAGCTTTAGCTGAACACTGTGCAGAGGTTGCACTACACTAACTTGTAGCTTTAGCTGAACACTCTGCAGAGGTCGCACTACACTAACCATCCTGCTATCCGCCTGCACCAGACCCTCTTGGCTTGCCTGACCATCCCTCTGTGTTGTCCCTGGTACCTCTGCTGATCGACCGTTACCGACCTCCGGCTTGTCTGACCATCCCTCAGTCTGATACCTGTATCCAGTCCAGCGTTCCAGTCTACTACCTGCTGCCTTGTTCCTGGTTCTTATCCAGCGTTCCAGTCTACTACCTGCTGTCTTGTTCCTGGTTACAGTCCAGCGTTCCAGTCTACTACCTGTTGCCTTGTTCCTGGTTCCAGTCCAGCGTTCCAGTCTACTACCTGCTGCCTTGTTCTTGGTTCCAGTCCTGTGTTCCAGGCTACTACCTGCTGCTTGTTCCAGGTTCCAGACCAGCGTTCCAGGCTACTACCTGCTGCTTCTTCCAGGTTCCAGACCAGCATTCCAGGCTACTACCTGCTGCTTTGTTCCTGGTTCCAGTCCTGCCTACTTACCTGCTTACTTACCTGCTTCCTTACCTGCTGTGACTCCGGGTCCTCTCTGCATTCCAGCTTCCTCTTCAGCTTCTGGATCCAGAGGGTATCACCACTCCTGAACTTTCCGGTGACTGTCGATCCTGCCAGGCACCCATACCACTCCTCACTCCTGGCCTTCTGTCTCCATTCCAGAGGAACAGGAGTGGGAGCTGTAGGGGAGGTCCTTCTCTGCACTTCGGGCTCAAAACCTACCAGCTACGTGACAGTAGCAGACAGCCATGTCTGAGCCTGAGCAGGGAACGTCTCCCATGGAGGAACTTTGTGCACACCTGGCAGGATTGACTGAAGCAGTCAAGAATCTACAGCAAGGATACACCAGGCTGGAGAAACGAGTGTTAACCTTGTCTAATCCCATTGGGGCTCAGGGAGTTCCTTCCGCTCCTGCTCCTTCAGTCGGGCCTTCCTCAACTGTGGTAATGCTCCCTCCACAACCCAAGCTCCCGACGCCTGAACGTTTCTTCAGAAATCGCCTCAAATTCAGGGCTTTCCGTAACTCCTGTGAATTGTTCTTTGCTCTTCAGCCACGTACCTTTTCCCTAGAGGCTACTAAAGTGGGCTACGTAATCTCTCTGCTTTCTGGTGACCCCCAAACCTGGGCCCACCGCCTCTTGGAGCAAGAGGACGTATCCCAGACTAATCTCTCCACCTTCTTTGACGCACTAGGTCAGCTGTATGATGACCCCCAGCTGTCCGTGACTGCAGAAGCGGCTTTGCACACCCTTCAGCAGGGTCGCAGGGCTGCAGAGGACTATGTGTCGGAATTCAGAAAGTGGAGTGCGGACACCAATTGGAATGATGCGGCTCTCCGCTATCAGTTTCGAATGTGACTCTCTGAAGGATGAATTGGCCAGGGTGGGTACCCCACAGACTTTGAATGCATTGATCGATCTAACCATCCAGATCGATCGACATTTAAGAGAACGGAGGACTGAGAGAGCTATGGGAACTTCTCGCCCAACTTGGGTTACCCCTAAAGTTCCTCATCATACATCACCAGCACCACCAATGTCTGCGTTTAACCCACCTGAGCCAATGCAATTAGGGGTTCTGCGGCCTTCTCTTACTCAAGAGGAACGACAACGTCGTCGAGTGAATAATCTGTGCCTGTATTGTGGGGAACCTGGGCACTATGTCAGGAACTGTCCCCTTAAACTTCGTAAGTGCCTATCCCTGTCCACTGACTATGTCGCACCTCTGGTTAAGAACACCACTCACCTTGCTCTCTCTCTCCTGTTACAGCTTCCAGGAGAGACTCTGCAAATAACCGCCATTATTGACTCTGGATCTTGCAGTTGTTTCATGGACTCTCTTTTTGCTACCCAACACCGGATACCTCTGTTGCCTAAAACCCATGGACTTTCCATCCATCTAGCTGATGGAACAGCCATTAAGTCTGGGCCTGGTACCCAAGAGACTGTTCCAATACCCGTTTTCATCTCCAATTCTCATCAAGAACTGTTACACCTAGTTATAATATGTGCTTTAGCTGAACACTGTGCAGAGGTCGCACTACACTAACTTGTAGCTTTAGCTGAACACTGTGCAGAGGTCGCACTACACTAATTTGTAGCTTTAGCTGAACACTGTGCAGAGGTCGCACTACACTAACGTGTAAAAAATGTAGCTGCCTGCGGTAGTGATAGAATCAGGAAAACAACACCAACCTTCTACAGGTAGTTTTAGCTGAACACTGTGCAGAGGTCACACTACACTAACTTGTAGCTTTAGCTGAACACTGTGCAGAGGTCGCACTACACTAATTTGTAGCTTTAGCTGAACACTGTGCAGAGGTCGCACTACACTAACGTGTAAAAAATGTAGCTGCCTGCGCTAGTGATAGGATCAGGAAAACAACACCAACCTTCTACAGGTAGCTTTAGCTGAACACTGTGCAGAGGTCGCACTAAAGTAACTTGTAGCTTTAGCTGAACACTGTGCAGAGTTCGCACTACACTCCATGTAACTCAAGACTGCTTTTTTAACATCCAGAGTATGGAATTCTTCTTCCTTCTTACCCGATTGATTAGAACAAAACGTAGGAAGTATTATCTCCCTGGTTCAATTCTAGATCGAAGCGACCTTCGGTAAAAAATTAGGATCCGTCTTCAGAACAATTCGGTCTAAAAAAATAGAAAAATATGGCTCCCTGATTGATGAGGCTTGCAGCTTGCTGACTCTTCAAGCTGTTGTAATAGCTGTTGTAATAACTGTTTTCAAAGTAACTAGTTTCAGGGAGGCTAAATTAATGGGTTCGAATGGTTCCCTGGTCAGGGCCTGTAGAACAACTGATAAGTCCCATACTGGACAACTTTTGATCACCATTGGTCTAGACCGGGTGAGAGCCTTGAAGAATCTAATCACTAAGGGTTCTGATGAAATAGATTTTTCCAAAAATACCCCCAGTGCAGCAACTTGAACCTTGAGAGTGCTGACCGCTAGGCCCTTGTCCGCTCCATCTTGCAGGAATTCCAGAATAGAGAAAATCTGTTTTAATCATCTGCTGGATGCTGTGCACCAGGAGTTGAAGACTTTGGAATATATTGTTCTTGTAACCTTCTTTCTGCTAGATAGGAGGGTAGTCACCAATCTATCCAAGAAACCTTTTCTCCTGAAGAGCTGCTCCTCAGAAGCCAAGCCCTGAGTTTTAGCTACTTCCTGGTGAAGCAGAGGACATTGTAACAGGAGGTCTTGTCTTAACGGAAGGTGCCAATACGGTTTTAGTTGCATCTGTAGAAGAGATGAAAACCAAGGCCTTTTGGGCCAGAAGGGAGTGATGAGGATCACTGTCGTATACTCTTTCCAGGTTTTTGTTATGACCTGAGGGATAAGCTGAAACGGGGGAATGCGTAACAGAGGTGAAATTTCCAACTGTGCGCCAGAGCATCTACTCCCAGTGATGAGTCGTTCCTGTTCAGGGAGAAGAAGCGAGACACTTGTGAATTTTCATGAGTCGCAAAGAGATACACTCTTGGCCGCCCCCATTTCTTCATGATCAAATGGAAGACATCTGGATTCAATTGCCACTCCGCTTCGAATACCTGGTTCCTGCTGAGGAAGTCCGCTACCCTATTTAGAGTCCCCTTTAAGTGGACTGCAGACAAGGATAGAGTATGGAGCTCTGCCCAACTTAGAATGCCTCTTGCTAGGTCTTGCAGAACTCTGCTTCTGGTTCCCCCCTGTCCTACAGGAGGCAAGTGGGAGGATCACTCTCCTAGAAAAAAAGACTGATAGGTGAGAACCTCTTGTCTCCCAGGAAAGCCCTGAGAGATCATGGCTTCCACCAGAGGTGTTCCTGCAGCTGGAGGAAACAAAAAAACTGATGGAAGCAACGTGGAGGCCTCCTATTAAAGACTTGATTAAAGCGGAGTTCCACACAAAAATGGAACTTCCGCTTTTCCGGTGTCACATTTGGCACCTTTCACCTTTTTTTGGCTGTGTGGGTGAACCCCCGCTTTAATGAGGTGTTTACTTGGGAGGAGGAGCCATGATCTCTCAGTTGCTGTCCTGAAAGACGTTTTGGAAATGTGCATTTATTTTTTATTCTTTAACCACTTAAGTACCGGACTATTTGGCTGGCCAAAGACCAGAGCACTTTGTGCGATTCGGTACTGCGTCGCCTTAACTGACAATTGCGCGGTCGTGCAACGTGGCTCCAAAACGAAATTGACGTCCTTTTTTTCGAACAAATAGAGCTTTCTTTTGGTGGTATTTGATCACCTCTGCGGTTTTTATTTTTTGCCCTACAAACAAAAAAATAGCGACAGTTTTGAAAAAAATGCATTATTTTTTACTTTTTGCTATAATAAATATCCCCAAAAAATATATTAAAACATTTTTTTTTCCTCAGTTTAGGCTGATACGTATTCTTCTACATATTTTTGGTAAAAAAAAAAAAAATCGCAATAAGCGTTAATTTTTTGGTTTGCGCAAAAGTTATAGCGTCTACAAAATAGGGGATAGTTTTATGGCATTTTTATTAATAATTTTTTTTTTTACTAGTAATGGCGGCGATTTTTATTATGACTGCGACATTATGGCGGACAGAACTGACACTTTTGGCGCTATTTTTGGGACCATTCACATTTTTACATCGATCAGTGCGATTAAAATAGGATTTTTTAAAACAGCTTACCTGTAAAATCCTTTTCTTGGAGTACATCATAGAACACAGAGCCTCAAGTAATTACTTAGTGGGTTATGGGCCTACCTTCAGATGTTGACACTGGTATAAACAATACACGAAGTTGACTCCCCTATATGACCCCTCCTCCTTCCAGGAGTCCTCAGTTTTTGTAGCCAAGCAATATAAGCAATATACTCTCACCCCATAAAACAGAGGGGCGGGAGCTCTGTGTCCTATGATGTACTCCAAGAAAAGGATTTTACAGGTAAGCTGTTTTAAAAATCCTATTTTCCTTATCGTACATCATAGGACACAGTGCCTCAAGTAATTACTTAGTGCGACGTCCCATAGCAATGCTACTTGAGGGGAGGGAGACACAACCCGTAGGGCACCCCCAGACCTTGAGGAATTATACTGCTGCTTGCAGCACACTGCGCCCGAAGGCGATATCCTCATTCCATTTTACATCTACTTGATAAAATTTTGTAAATGTATGCACTGAAGACCAAGTCGCGGCCTTGCAGATCTGAGACATGGAAGCCTGGTGACGCACTGCCCAAGAAGCACTAACCGTTCTGGTAGAGTGCGCCTTAACTTGAAAAGGGGGAATCTTTCCCTTTAAATCATAAGTTCGAATTATAACTTGCCGAATCCACTTAGCCACAGTGGATTTTGACGCTGCCTGTCCTTTTTTTGACCCTCTGGCAGAATAAATAAGACATCAGTCTTACGAATCTGAGCAGTTTTCTTTAAATAGATCTTCAGTGCTCTCACCACATCAAGACAATGTAGTGACTTTTCTTCCTTGGAACATGGTTTTGGAAAAAACGATGGCAGGACAATATCTTCATTCAGATGAAAGCCTGAAACCACTTTTGGCAAAAAGCCTGGACGAGGGCGTACCACTCTGTCCTCATGAATAATCAAATATGGCTCTTTACAGGAAAGAGCAGCCAATTCTGAAACCCTCCTTGCTGAGGATATAGCAACCAAAAATATCAGCTTCCTAGTCAGAAGGATTAAGGGAACATGCTGTAATGGTTCGAATTGAGGTTTTTGTAACACTGACAAAACTAAATTCAAGTCCCAAGGGCTTAAGGGTGATTTTACTGGCAGATTAATCCGCATCACTCCTTGCATGAAACCCCGGACTAAAGAATGCGTAGCAAGTGGTCTTTGAAATAAAATTGATAAGGCTGAGACTTGGCCCTTAATAGTACTCAGGGCCAACGTCATCTCTACGCCTACTTGTAGAAAGGCAAGAATTCTGCCTCTAATATATCTCCAAGGGTGCCAATCCTTGGATTCACACCAGGAAACATAAGCTTTTCAGACTCTATAATATATAGCTCTAGAAGCTGGCTTCCTAGCATTAATTAAAGTAGAAATAACTGCCCTGGAAAGCCCACGTCTTTTCAGAATGTGGGTCTCAATAGCCAGGCCGTTAAATTTAGCATTCGTAAAGTAGGATGGAATATCGGCCCCTGTGAGAGCAGGTCTGGCCTTAGTGGAAGGGACCACAGATCCTCCACTGCCATCTTTACAACCTCTGCATACCATGACCTTCTGGGCATGCTGGTGCTGCCAGAATTACCGGTTTTCTTTCCAGTTTGATCCTGCAAAGAAGTCGAGGCAGCAACTGAATAGGGGGAAATGCATAGATCAGTAAAAGCTGATCCTACAGTATCACCAACGCATCTGTTCTGCATGTGAATGGATCCTTTGTTGTGGACACAAAGTTGACTAACTTTATGTTGCACTGGATGCTAGAAGATCTACATCCGGAGTCCCCCATCCTTGACAAACAGCCCGAAACATGTCGGAGTGAATAGACCATTACCCTGGGAATAATCTGCTGGCGGCACATGTACTGCGCGTGCCAATTCTCTATTCCCGGAATGAAGACTACCGATGGGCACAGAATATTTCTTTCTGCCCAAGTTAGAATATGGTTCACTTCTCTCTGCACTGAGAGATTCTTGGTGATTGATATAGACCACAGCCGTGGCATTGACGGATTGGATTCTGTCGGGACAATCCCTTAACCTGGAAGTCCAGGCTTTTTTTGCCAGACGCATTGCCCGAATCTCTAGGATGTTGATGGGCAAGGCTCTTTCGGTTCTTGAACACTGTCCTTGGACAGTTGTCTTCTCTGTCATTACCACTTTCCAGATAAGTGGTCTGAGGGATTTACCCTTTAGGACATTCTTAGTAACCACCAATTGAGGCTTTGGGACACCCTTGGGGACAGCCGCATTGGCAAGTCCAAAGCTTGGATTGTTTTGTTCCGAGCAAATAGAATACTGTTTTGCAACAGTCTCGAATGGAACTGGGCAAAGGGAACTGCTTCGAATGAAGCCACCATCCTTGCTAACAACCTCATGCAAAGGCGAATGGAGGGACCTCCTTTTGACCTAACCATCCGCACCAACTCTTTTATGGAGTTGTGTTTTGTTTTGTTTTTTCTGGGCAAGAAGACCCTTTTTCTGGGCTGTATCTATGATCAGACCCAAATACAGCAGCCCTTTTTTAGCGATTTTAATGGAGACTTTACTAGGTTGAGAACGCAACCCAGACCTTTCCAGGTAACTGGTTGTAATGCGTACACCTTACTCCGAACAGCGATTGGTCTATTAGCAATAGATCATCTAGGTATGCCAAAACTGTTTAAGCCCTATGCCCTTGACCTGGCTACAGGTGGGGCTAGCACTTTTGTGAACACTCGAGTTGCTGTAGCTAGCCCGAAGAGCAAGGCTATAAACTGAAATGCTGCTGTTCTACTTCGAACCGCAGAAACCTTTGGTGAGCGGGAAATATATGGACATGCAGATATGCATCCCTGATGCTGATAGGCGCCAGAAGTTTTCCTCCTTGCAGGATAGAAACTACTAACTTGATCGACTCCATAGAAAGGAGCGGATCTTCAGGAACTGATTTAGATTCTTTTAGATCTAGAATGGATCTGTTGAATTTCTGTGTGGCTCTGTACATGTACAGGAAACGCATGAAAAAGGCAGTGAAGGTTCCAAGGAACCTAAGAAAAAACAGAACTATCAGCTGACTCTACTAGAGGTAGCTTGAAAGAGGCACAAATCATCTCTGTAAGAGGTTTGTACCAGCAATTTCTCAGATTGCGAGGCTGAAAAAAAGTTGAACTCCAGTTGTCTCCTCTGCAGAGGAGTACTCGGTTTGCCTTTCTTCCCGATTACCTGAGGGTAATCCTTCATCCTCTACCCACTGTTCCCTTGATAAGGGATCTCAGGTGGGGGAGGGGGATCTAACACGCTTCCCATCCTTGGATAGCGGATGCGATTAAAGTCGCTAATTTTCTTACTAGGCCCTGCAGGGCGGAAGAAAAATGTATTTTCAATCATGTATACAGGGGCTGAATATTTTCTCTTCTTAGGCTCAGTTTCCATTATTGCAACCCCAAAGTTACGTGATTTTACCGTGATCTTTTGCCGCCGAGAATACGTCGGGGCTCGATTTTGAAGCAACAGGAAACAACGCCTGTGTATTCTAGAGGTCTATAGACCTCAATTCGCATCATAGTGGTACCAAAGTAGTGCAGGGACTACCTTGAAGTAGCACAGATCTGAACAGTACTCCTTGGAAATTATGCCCTAGAGTCTGACGGTGGAGGCCGTCACTGCTGCCTAGAGGCAGCTGCCCCTGCGCAGGGGAAGGAATCAGTTTAAGTGACTTGTCCAAGGTCACAAGGAGCCAACGTGAGGACGAGGTCCCACGTCTCTCAGGAAGCCTCCCATGGCTACGCTGCCGTCAGAGTAGTTAACCTGTGAGGAGTGGCTCCTTCACTAGTGAACGCCGACATGTGGATCTGAATCCATGTCTGTCAGGAAGTCTCCCATGGCTGCACTGGCCGTCAGAGTACTTAACCTGTGAGCTGTTGTGCCTTCACTTTAAATAAAAGGACATTTATACCTTCTTTTGGACAAAAGAGCTTTACTGCTAGAAATCATTTGGATGTATTTCACCAAACCTTCCCCAATGAAAAGGGAAACTAGTCAGACACCCTTTTTGCAAGATGCTTCGGCTGACCAACCCTTTTAACCACAGGGTCCTAAGCATGTGTTTTAGCACAAGCGCAAGGTGAGACGCCTGGTGGATAGGGTCTTTTATGGCATCTATGGCAAAACATAGCGCCATTGCAATTATGCATCTTTATTGATGCTGGAAAACGCAGTGTCTACTGCTGGTACTTTCTAACCTTTGTGAACTTTTCCTCCATGATAGAGAATTGAGAAAATCTTTGGAGGGAAAAAAATGCTTATCCAGATGATCCCATTCAGCATAAATAAGCTCTGTAAAAGGTTTTTTTTAAAAAAAAAAAACAAAAACAAAGAAGGGACCTGGACTTTCAGCTTACTCTGTTAGGAGTAGTATAAAAAGTGGAATGAACCATCTCTGTGAGAGTTTGTACCATCAATCTGTCAGATTGTGAGATTGCATAAGGTTCATCAACTGTTGTTTCCTCCGCAGAGGAAAATTTGGCTGGTTTTTCCCCGTGATCACCTGAGGATAACACCTCATCCTGTGCCCACTGTTCCCTTGGAAAAAGGGGTTTGAGGTGGGGGAGGGTGATCTAGCATGCTTCCTATCCTCTTGGATGGAGAATGCAATAAAAGCCACTAATCTTCTTTCTAAGCCCAACAGGGCAGAGGAGAATGCATCTTCAGTCACATACACAGGGGCTGAAGTGTGAGCTTGCCATGTCAGGTATCTCCGGAGAGGATGACAGTGTGGAGGCATGACTGGAGTTCCCAGGGCCTGGGGGTGGAATCCTTGGTACCTTTGTGGTACACTGGAAATCAAATGTGCCAAGCACAACAGCAGAGGCACTTTAACAAATTATGGTATTTGCTGAACAATAGTTTTAGCAAAAGAAAACAATGTCACCATAAGGATCAGCCTTTGATGCTGAGTACCATAATATTTCCTGTGCTGGAAATGCCTGTTTGCACACCTTTACATGGCCAGCGCTCCTGTGTCTCTTAGTGTGACAGACTTCTGTCTTCAGCATATGAACTGAGAGCGTCTGTGTTAAGCCTCAGGAGAGAACCTGATTACACATAAGTGTCAGCTGTTACCGCACCTCTCCAGGAGGAGAGGGGAGGGGGAGGGGAATTTTTATCAGCAGTGTTTGTTAGGATCCTAGTTTTAAAGGAAGACTTCACTTTATACAAAAAAATGCAAATGGCTGGTTTTGTATGTTCATAAACTTTTGCTGTAACCCCTTTAGATCCCTCAGAAGAGGAACACCATCTGTTCAATTAAGAACTCCCCTCTGGCTGCAGGGACCACACCCGCTGCTATAGCCAGACACAGAGCTGCTGAAAAAGGCATCGTACTAGGTAAGTGCCTTTTTCAGCAGTAAATGTCTCCCTCTAGAGGAGACATTTTAAGGCATACAGTTATACATTTTATATATATATATGTATTTTTTGGAGATAAAGGCATAGGTGGACTTTTTACAGTTCCTAGGCTTCTCCCCTTACCTTATCTTCACTGCAGGATACTGCTGATTTAACAGACAGATCCAACTTTCACCCATAATGGCGGGCAGCGTAGTTAAACCTTCAAAGACTTGGGCCCTTTTTAATAGGGGTTCCGCTCCTTTGGACGTGTATAGCACCCCTCAGGAACAACTTTAGGTAATATGAAAAACCAAAAAGAGTCCTGGTTCCTAGGGTCCAGCTCTCAAAAAGAAGCTTACAGGCAAAACCTTGTTCTTCAATGCGAGGCCCAGGTACCATCCTATGGCCTAAGTGGCGAGGATGGATCCGGTTGTGGAGGTTTTTTAAATCCAGCATGGATGCCTCCCTTGAGCTCCTCAGAGCACATCTCCATTTGTGACCAACACCTTAGACACTGGCGAAAAAACTGAGGACTCCTGGAAGGAGGAGGGGTTATATAGGGGAGTCAACTTCCTGTATTGGTTATACCAGTGTCAACACCTGAAGGTAGGCCCATAACCCACTAAGTAATTACTTGAGGCTCTGTGTCCTATGATGTACGATAAAGAAAAATGCATTGATTACTGTGTAATGGTGACTGGCAGTGAAGGAGTTAACCACTAGGTGGCGTTGTAGGGGTTAAGTGTGTCCTAGGGAGTGATTCTAACTGTGGGGGGGAGGGGCTGTGTGTGACACAACACTGATCACCCTTCCCGGTTACAGGGAGCTGTGATCAGTGTCAGTGTCATTAGGCAGAACGGGGAAATGCTTGTTTACATTAGCATTTCCCCATACTTCCTCACCATGAGACGATCGTGGGTATCCCCGCGGACATAGAGTCCGCGGGACCCGCGATCACGCTCACAGAGCTCCCGGCGGGTATGCGCGCCCGCAAGCCGCCTCTTAAAGGGCAACGTATAGGTACGTTAATCTGCCTGTACGTGCCCTTCGGCCGCAGTATATCTATGTGAGGCAGTCCGGAAGCGGTTAAAGCCCCTTTCACACAGGCAGACTGTTCAGATCCGCCTGTCAGTCTTTTCAAGCGGGTCTGAACGGTCGCTCCATACATGTCCGCTGACATCCAATCCGCCCCGATCCGCAAAATCCAGACAGATTTTCCATCCATCTGGCGGATCAGATCAGATGAAAACAGACAGGCAGTCCGTAATCATCCGATCCCCCCCATAGGGGAGAGCGGACTCTCTGACCGGTCTGTCCCTGCACAGAGTGCAGAGACGGACTTGTCATCCGCCGTCACACGTAAAAACGGACAGCCCCGTGTGAAAGGGGCCTAAAAAGGTGAACTTATCCTTTAAAGGGTAACTCCACCCTTTCTGCTTGTGTGATTGGCTTGTAATTTCCTGCTTGTGTGATTGGCTCACCAATTTTCCCAGAAGTCTGCACTAAGATACAACTCATATTTCAGGCATCCCCTGCAACAAAAATGTCATTTTTGGCGAGATATTTCCAATAGGAACACTTCTAAAGGGATGCAGGCCCAGCAGCTTTCCTCATTAGTGCTCTGCAGCTGTACAGCTGACTGATAATTATGGAAACCACTCCCATAAGACCCACTCAGCACAAAAGAACAGAGGAACAAACAAAAGATAGGAATCTGCAACAAAGGTTGTTATAATCCTTGCAATGTACATAGATCACCCAGAAGAGAGTTTTTTTTCTCAACAAAAGTGGAGTTACTCTTGAAATGTAATTTACATGTACCTTCACACACACACAACTAGATGTCCTTAGAGATCCATGTCTCAACTAGGTTATAACAATTCATTCTAATACAAATGGGGGCTACTGTATGTTGTGTCTCTTTATGGGTTATAAAATGATGCAATAGAAAGAGATATATGTTTTATTTATTCATGTATATTTTATAGATTTAAACTGTTAATTTAATTAAATTGATATTCACACATATGCAAACACAGACATCACATGTGATTCGCACCCGCATTGCAGTGCCGATCACATTTGATGTTTGTGCAATGCGAGTTCAGCCATATAGTTGTATGGCTGAACTCGCATTGGATTCGCACAAAAAAAAGGTGCAGGAACCTTTTTTTTCCCGCATTGAAACCGGATCACATGGGTGTTCGCACAGCAATCTGTGAACCGATCTGGGGGTGTCATTAACTCTGTATTGACACCCGCAGCGGTACGCAGAGGGCAGTGTGAACTGTCTGCGGGGGAGATGCGATCCGGGAACCGGCACTGGAATCACACTGGTTCCGCATCGCATATGTGTGAACCCAGGCTAAAAGTAGATGTTATATTAATAGTGTGTCATATTTTGGCTTCACTAATCTGAGAAATGATGCTACAGAGGTAAAAGACCTTGAAAAATTGTATGTGAGTATGAGACTATGGGGTTTATTTACTAAAGGCAAATCCACTTTGCACTACATGTGCACTTGGAAGTGCAGTCGCTTTAGATCTGAGGGGAAGATCTGAAATGAGGGGAGGCTCTGCTGATTTTATCATCCAAGCATGTGCAAGCAAACATGCTAATATATACAGTATCTCACAAAAGTGAGTACACCCCTTACATTTTTGTAAATATTTTTTTTGTATCTTTTCATGTGACAACACTGAAGAAATGACACTTCGCGACAATGTAAAGTAGTGAGTGTACAGCTTGTATAGCGGTGTAAATTTGCTGTCCCCTCAAAAGAACTCAACACACAGCCATTAATGTCTAAACCGCTGGCAACAAAAGTGAGTACGCCCCTAAGTGAAAATGTCCAAATTGGGCCCAAAGTGTCAAATTTTTGTGTGGCCACCATCATTTTCCAGCACTGCCTTAACCCTCTTGGGCATGAAGTTCACCAGAGCTTCACAGGTTGCCACTGGAGTCCTTTTCTACTCCTCCATGACGACATCACAGAGCTGGTGGATGTTAGAGACCTTGCGCGCATCTTCTGTTTGAGGATGCCCCACAGATGCTCAATAGGGTTTAGGTCTGGAGACATGCTTAGCCAGTCCATCACCTTTACCCTCAGCTTCTTTAGCAAGGCAGTGGTCATCTTGGGTGTGTGTTTGGGGTCATTATCATGTCGGAATACTTCTCTGCAGCCCAGTCTCCGAAGGGAGGAGATCATGCTCTGCTTCAGTATGTCACAGTACATGTTGGCATTCATGGTTCCCTCAATGAACTGTAGTTCCCCAGTGCCGGCAGCCCCAGACCATGACACTCCCACCACCAGGTTTGACTGTAGGCAAAACACACTTGTCTTTGTACTCCTCATCTGAACCAAATACACTTATCTTGGTCTCATTAGACCACAGGACATGGTTCCAGTCATCCATGTCCTTATTCTGCTTGTCTTCAGCAAACTGTTTGCGGGCTTTCATGTGCATCATTTTTAAAAGAGGCTTCCTTCTGGGATGACAGCCATGCAGACCAATTTGATGCAGCGTGCGGCGTATGGTCTGAGCACTGACAGGCTGACCCCCCATCCCCTTCAACCTCTAGAGCAATGCTGGCAGCACTCATACGTGTATTTCCCAAAGACAACCTCTGGATATGATGCTCAGCACGTGCACTCAACTTCTTTGGTCGACCATGGCGAGGCCTGTTTTGAGTTGAACCTGACCTGTTAAACCATTGTATAGTCTTGGCCACCGTTCTGCAGCTCAGTTTCAGGGTCTTCACAATCTTCTTATAGCCTAGGCCAGTGATGGTGAACCTTGGCACCCCAGATGTTTTGGAACTACATTTCCCATGATGCTCATCTACACTGCAGAGTGCATGAGCATCATAGGAATTGTAGTTCCAAAACATCTGGGGTGCCAAGGTTCGCCATCACTGGCCTAGGCCATCTTTATGTACAGCAACAATTCTTTTTCAGATCCTCAGAGAGTTCTTTGCCATGAGGTGCCATGTTGAACTTCCAGTGAGCAGTATGCGAGAGTGAGAACATCAAGTTTAACACACCTGCTCCCCATTCACACCTGAGACCTTGTAACACTAACGAGTCACATGACACCAGGGACATTTTTACTTAGGGGTGTACTCACTTTTGTTGCCAGCGGTTTAGACATTAATGGGTGCGTGTTGAGTTATTTTGAGGGGACAGCAAATTTACACTGGTATACAAGCTGTACACTCACTACTTTACATTGTAGCAAAGTGTCATTTCTTCAGTGTTGTCACATGAAAAGATATAATAAAATATTTACAAAAATGTGAGGGGTGTAGGGAGGTAGGTCCATATACATTTGAACACAGGCAAAGTTTTAGATTTTCTCAGGTATTTACCAAAACATATTCAAGCTATAGTTATATAATGGATATGGGCTGTACACTCTCGGGTTTAATTTGAGGGTATGTACATCCAAATCGAAGGAAGGGTTCAGAAATTACAGCTCTAAAGCCTTGTACACACGGTACGATTGTTGGCCAACCGAGCGTCTGATTTCTGTCAAAAGGGCGTGTGCCAGGATCTTGTCTTGCATACTAACAGTACACAATTGTCGTGCTAGAAACACAAACGTAGTGACGTACTGCAAGGAATTTCAGCTCTTGAGCGCCACCCTTTGGGTCCCTTCTGCTAATTTCGTGTTTGGTGAGCATTGATTCCGAGCAGGCGTGTTTGTACGTTTGACCTTTGTGAAGAATTTGTGTACTGACCATACGAAAATCTGACGTCAAACCGATGTCCGCCGAAAATTTACTAGCCCGTCATCCAACATTTGTTGGCCAAAAATTGTCAAAAAGGAGCGTACTAATGGTAAGATTTTAGGACAACAGTCTGTCAACAAAAAGGTTGCCTCTGGGTGTGCCTATAGGGTTCTTCTCAACCTTACAGACCATGTATCCCGCTTCGCTTGGAAAGGCAGGCGTCCCAGAATATCCAGAGCAACTCTTTTCTGCTCCAAGTGTACAGGAGGCCTGGCTCTTCCAAACTTTAAAGCATATTATCATGCTATTGCGCTGTCACGGATCTCCGATTGGAAATATGCTAACAATACCAAATTGTGGGTAGATTTGGAATATGAGTTGAGTGGCTCTAATCTATCGACTCTTCCGTGGATTCCCCACTCAAGAGCATTCTCGCCAAATATGTTACCACTAACTGCCTCCACCCTAGATGTTTGGCACTCTTTACACAAAAAATTCTCTTGGGACTATAACTCCCCCTTAATGCCAATACTGAATCACAACTATTTTCTTTCTGGTTACATGGACACCGGCTTTAAATCATGGTTGCCTGAAGGTCCTCTTCTACTGCACCATCTCACTCAAGCGAGTACCCTCAAACCCCTAACGGTTATCCTCAAAAGCAAACAGATCACTTTCATGGACAGATGGAGATACAAACAGTTACAACAATTCTTCCGTTCTCTACCTCGCCCAATTCAAAATAAACAGGACTTAACACCGATTGAATTCATGTTCTTTAATAAAGATTCTCCTCTCCACTGTATTTCACAGTTTTATAAGGCTCTCATCCAGCTTCATAACCCCTCGTATCCGGAATGTCTCTACAAATGGGAGTCCAATCTTAATTCTCACCTTTCTGATGATCAGAGAGATAAAATATTACAGCTTGCTCATGTATCTTCAATCACTTCTAAGACAGCTGAAATGAACTACAAGCTAATGACAAGATGGCACTATACCCCAGCTAAATTACACAATATGTTCCCCTCCAGTTCCCCGCTGTGTTGGAGGAACTGTAGGAACACCGCTTCTCACGTTCACGATTGGTGGTTGTGTCCAGTAATTCAACTTTTCTGGACAAACATTATCAATCTCATTAATCGAATAATGGGCTCTTCTCTACCCATGGATCAGTGGACAATACTCCTGCACAACACTATGGAATCATTAAGTTCTTATAAGCGTTTCCTCAAGTCTCACCTGCTGAACGCCGCCAAGGCCCTCATTTCTGCCATCTGGGGCCAACCCTCTGCTCCTTCACTGAAAAATTGGATACAGGCAGTGGAAAACACCTGCCTCATGCCGCGTACACACGGTCGGACTTTTCGTCTACAAAAGTCAGACAGCCTGTCCGACAGACTTCCGGCAGACTTTCGGCGGACTTTCGACGGACTTGCGGCGGACTTTCTAACGAACAGACTTGCCTACACACGATCACACAAAAGTCCGTCGAATTCTTACGTGATGACGTACACCGGACTAAAATAAGGAAGTTCATAGCCAGTAGCCAATAGGTGCCCTAGCGTGGCTTTTTGTCCGTCGGACTAGCACACAGACGAGCGGATTTCGGGGTCCGTCGTAGTTACGAAGTAAAGATTTGAAGCATGTTTCAAATCTAAAGTACGTCGGATTTGAGGCTAAAAAAGTATGTTGAAAGTCCGGAGAAGCCCACACACGATCGGATTACCAGCCAGCTTTAGTCCGTCAGCGTCCGTTGGACTTTTGTAGACGAAAAGTCCGACCGTGTGTACGCGGCATCATGGAAGAACTTACCCTTATAGCCAGACAAACATCACACTGCAACATGGGCCCAGTGGGTTGAATTTAAAAGTTCTTCTTGGTACAAGGACATTATGTTTGTGTCCCCTGAAGGCTCACAGCCAACCCTTACATCTTTAACCATTTGGTTTCTTGACATGTAGACTATTGGTAAGCAATTTTAGACTTGTGATATCTTATAAAGTCCATCAACTACCAGCCTCCTATCCTCCCCTCCTTCAGATCCCACCTTTCTCCCCCTTGTCCCCTCTTTCTTACTTCTCTTATCCTCTCTCTTCTTCCATTTCCCTCTAATCCCCCCATAACCCCCAATTATTCTCTCCATTGAACATTCAAAGTTACACTTGCCACCCTTGCATCCTCCTAGACCCAGGTTGATACTTAGAGTCGTCCGTCTTCTTATATCAGTTTACTGTCCCTGAGTGTCTTCGGACATTGTTTACCTTATACAGTAAGGTCCATAAATATTGGGACATCGACACAATTCTAATCTTTTTGGCTCTATACACCACCACAATGGATTTGAAATGAAACAAACAAGATGTGCTTTAACTACAGACTTTCATCTTTAATTGGAGGGTATTTACATCCAAATCAGGTGAACAGTGTAGGAATTACAACAGTTTGTATATGTGCCTCCCACTTTTTAAGGGACCAAAAGTAATGGGACAGATTAACAATCATCCATCAAACTTTCACTTTTTAATACTTGGTTGCAAATCCTTTGCAGTCAATTACAGCCTGAAGTCTGGAATGCATAGACATCACCAGACGCTGGGTTTCATCCCTGGTGATGCTCTGCCAGGCCTCTACTGCAACTGTCTTCAGTTCCTGCTTGTTCTTGGGGAATTTTCCCTTCAGTTTTGTCTTCAGCAAGTGAAATGCATGCTCAATCGGATTCAGGTCAGGTGATTGACTTGGCCATTGCATAACATTCCACTTCTTTCCCTTAAAAAACTCTTTGGTTGCTTTCGCAGTATGCTTTGGGTCATTGTCCATCTGCACTGTGAAGTGCCATCCAATGAGTTCTGAAGCATTTTGCTGAATATGAGCAGAAAATATTGCCCGAAACACTTCAGAATTCACCCTGCTGCTTTTGTCAGCAGTCACATCATCAATAAATACAAGAGAACCAGTTCCATTGGCAGCCATACATGCCCACGCATGACACTACCACCACCATGCTTCACTGATGGGGTGGTATGCTTTGGATCATGAGCAGTTCCTTTCCTTCTCCATACTCTTCTATTCCCATCACTCTGGTACAAGTTGATTTTGGTCCCATCTGTCCATAGGATGTTGTTCCAGAACTGTGAAGGCTTTTTTAGATGTTGCTTGGCAAACTCTAGTCTGGCCCTCCTGTTTTTGAGGCTCACCAATGGCTTACATCTTGTGGTGAACCCTCTGTATTCACTCTGGTGAAGTCTTCTTTTGATTTTTGACTTTGACACACATACACCTACCTCCTGGAGAGTGTTCTTGATCTGTTGTGAAGGGTGTTTTCTTCACCAGGGAAAGAATTCTTCGGTCATCCACCACAGTTGTTTTCCGTGGTCTTCTGGGTCTGTTGATGTTGCTGAGCTCACCGGTATGTTCTTTCTTTTTAAAGATGTTCCAAACAGTTGATTTGGCTACACCTAATGTTTTTGCTATCTCTCTGATGGGTTTTGATGGCTTGCTTCACTGTCAGTAACAGCTCTTTGGATCTCATATTGAGAATTGACAGCAACAGATTCCAAATGCAAATAGCACACTTGGAATTAACTCTGGACCTTTTATCTGCTCCTTGTAAATGGGATAATGAGGGAATAACACACACCTGGCCATGGAACAGCTGAGCAGCCAATTGTCCTATTACTTTTGGTCCCTTAAAAAGTGAAATACAAACTGTTGTAATTCCTACACCGTTCACCTGATTTGGATGTGAATACCCTCAAATTAAAGCTGAACGTCTGCAGTTAACCACTTCAGCCCCAGAAGGTTTTACCCCCTTCCTGACCAGAGCACTTTTTAGAATTCGGCACTGCGTCGCTTTAACTGCTAATTGCGCGGTCATGCAATGCTGTACCCAAACGAGATTTGCGTCCTTTTCTTCCCACAAATAGAGCTTTCTTTTGATGGCATTTGATCACCTCTGCCGTTTTTATTTTTTGCGCTATAAACGGAAAAAGACCGAAAATTTTGAAAAAAAAATGATATTTTCTACTTTTTGTTATAAAAAAAATCCAATAAACTAAATTTTAGTCATACATTTAGGCCAAAATGTATTCGGCCACATGTCTTTGGTAAAAAAAATGTCAATAAGCGTATATTTATTGGTTTGCGCAAAAGTTATAGCGTCTACAAACTAGGGTACATTTTCTGGAATTTACACAGCTTTTAGTTTATGACTGCCTATGTCATTTCTTGAGGTGCTAAAATGGCAGGGCAGTACAAAACCCCCCCAAATGACCCCATTTTGGAAAGTAGACACCCCAAGGAAATTGCTGAGAGGCATGTTGAACCCATTGAATATTTTTTTTTGTTGTCCCAAGTGATTGAATAATGACAAAAAAAAAAAAAAAAAAAAAAATTTTACAAAAAGTTGTCACTAAATGATATATTGCTCACACAGGCCATGGGCATATGTGGAATTGCACCCCAAAATACATTCAGCTGCTTCTCCTGAGTACGGGGATACCACATGTGTGGGACTTTTTGGGAGCCTAGCCACGTACGGGGCCCCGAAAACCAAGCACCGCCTTCAGGATTTCTAAGGGCATAAATTTTTGATTTCACTCCTCACTACCTATCACAGTTTTGAAGGCCATAAAATGCCAAGATGGCACAAAAAAACCCCAAATGACCCCATTTTGGAAAGTAGACACCCCAAGCTATTTGCTGAGAGGCATGGTGAGTATTTTGCAGCTCTCATTTGTTTTTGAAAATAAAGAAAGACCAGAAAAACATTTTTTTTTTTCTTTTTTCAATTTTCAAAACTTTGTGACAAAAAGTGAGGTCTGCAAAATATTCACTATACCGCTCAGCAAATAGCTTGGGGTGTCTACTTTCCAAAATGGGGTCATTTGGAGGGGGTTTTGTGCCACCTGGGCATTCCATGGCCTCCGAAACTGTGATAGGCAGTGAAGAGTGAAATCAAAAATTTACGCCCTTAGAAAGCCTGAAGGCGGTGCTTGGTTTTCGGGGTCCCGTGCGCGGCTAGGCTCTCAAAAAGTCCCACACATGTGGTATCCCCGTACTCAGGAGAATCAGCAGAATGTATTTTGGGGTGTAATTTCACATATCCCCATGGCATGTTTGAGCAATATATCATTTAGTGACAACTTTGTGCAAAAAAAAAAAAAAAATTTGTCTCTTTCCCGCAACTTGTGTCACAATATAAAATATTCCATGGACTCGACATGACTCTCAGCAAATAGCTTGGGGTGTCTACTTTCCAAAATGGGGTCATTTGGGGGGGGTTTGAACTATCCTGGCATTTTATGCACAACATTTAGAAGCTTATGTCACACATCACCCACTCTTCTAACCACTTGAAGACAAAGCCCTTTCTGACACGTTTTGATTACATGAAAAAATTATTTTTTTTTTGCAAGAAAATTACTTTGAACCCCCAAACATTATATATTTTTTTAAAGCAAATGCCCTACAGATTAAAATGGTGGGTGTTTCATTTTTTTTTTCACACGGTATTTGCGCAGCGATTTTTCAAACGCATTTTTTGTGGAAAAAACACACTCTTTTAAATTTTAATGCACTAAAACACACTATATTGCCCAAATGTTTGATGGAATAAAAAAGATGATCTTAAGCCGAGTACATGGATACCAAACATGACATGCTTTAAAATTGCGCACAAACGTGCAGTGGCAACAAAATTAATACATTTTTAAAAGCCTTTAAAAGCCTTTACAGGTTACCACTTTAGATTTACAGGAGGAGGTCTACTGCTAAAAATACTGCCCTCGATCTGACCTTCGTGGTGATACCTCACATGCATGGTGCAATTGCTGTTTACATTTGACGCCAGAGCGACGCTTGCGTTCGCCTTAGCGCGAGAGCAGGGGGGACAGGGGTGCTTTTTTTTTTTTTTTTTTTTTCTTTATTATTTTTTTGCTTTTTTATCTTATTTTTAAACTGTTCCTTTCATTTTTTTTTTTTTTTAATCATTTTTATTGTTATCTCAGGGAATGTAAATATCCCCTATGATAGCAATAGGTAGTGACAGGTACTCTTTTTTGAAAAAATTGGGGTCTATTAGACCCTAGATCTCTCCTCTGCCCTCAAAGCATCTGACCACACCAAGATCGGTGTGATAAAATGCTTCCCCAATTTCCCAATGGCGCTGTTTACATCCGGCGAAATCTAAGTCATAAAATGCTCGCAGCTTCCGGTTTCTTAGGCCATAGAGATGTTTGGAGCCACTCTGGTCTCTGATCAGCTCTATGGTCAGCTGGCTGAATCACTGGCTGCTTTCTCAGGTTCCCTGTTGAGACAGGAGAGCCAGAGAAAAACACGGAAGACGGTGGGGGGGGGGACATTCCCTCCCACTGCTTGTAAAAGCAGTCTAGAGGCTAATTAGCCGCTAGGATTGCTTTTACATGAAAGCCGCTGGCTGAAAAGAATGATACCAAGATGATACCTAAACCTGCAGGCATCATTCTGGTATAACCACTCAAAGTCGTGAATGGCGTACCTGAAGACAAAAAATGGTTAACAATAAAGCACAGTAAACAGTAAAGTATAAAAAATTGCATACCTGAAAAGCAAACATGATAAAACATAATAACAATAAAACATTGCAGAATAGAACACAGTAAAAAAGAGCAGAACAATAGAGAGAGAATAGAGAGAGAGAGAACAATAAAACGACAACTATTTTTTTTTATTTTTGTTTGTGTTTTTTTTGCAAACTTGTAACTTTTATAACTGTAACCGGTTCCAGGTTCGGGTCTCTCAAAATGCGATGGCATCTTGGGAGACCCTGTGAAAGTGTGTCCTAGTCTGTGCAATGCTGTACCCTACACTAATACTCAACTAGTGAATGGTAGCGTTCAAAACATTCACCAATGCAAAGACCAGGATTGTCAGGACAGGAGGGACAATAATAGCGGGTGTCACGCCTATATCTGCGCTTGCTGCAGACACAACATCTTTTTTGGGGGGGTTTGTTGGGTAGGGGTACTCGGGAGGACATAAAAATGCCTCTCATGCAGCCGACTGCATTTGGTTGGGGATGTGAATGTGGGAAGTACAGGCGCTGCAGAAGCGGTGGGTTCCCAATTAGGATTGGCGACTGCAACATGAAGGGCACTATGGGCACGACGGGCCTGTGTTTGTCTTTTTGGTGGCAGCGGGACACTACTTGTGCTTGCCACCTCACCAGCTTGAACTGCACTTATGGGACTCGCCACGTCACCAAGTGTTACTGCAGTGCTGGTTTGACTATGACTGGGGTGTACTAGGCCGCTGGCGCTTGCCAGTTCACCAAAACGCTACAAAAAAAACTGTTAGCGATCGCAGGGATCAGGCCTGACGCAGTTATGCGTTTAGTGTTTTGTAAGTGACAGTGATCGATCGATACTGCACTTGGGTGGGCTGGGCTGGGCCGGGCGGAGGGGCAAAACGCAGGTGCTAGCGGGTATCTGGGCTGATCCCGCTAACACTGCATTTTTGAGAACCCTAAACTGCTGGGGACGCTAGTATAGATCTGATCGGATCAGATATTGATGTGTTCAGATACTATACCACTAAGGGAGGCGTATGCTGCGTGCGTGGGTGTTAGCGGTACTGGCGCTAATCTGACGCTGCCTGGGGCGACGCATATCACCGCCGGGCGATCAGGGGGCTAAACCTTTATTCGGTAATAAACGGCGGGTGCCCTGACACTATAAAAAATAAACGAACTAACCAGCGTCACCCGTAACACTTATACGGTGATCAGTGGTGAAAGGGTTAACTAGGGGGCAATCAAGGGGTTAAAACATTTATTAGGTAGTATATGGGGGTCCCTGACGCTATAAAACGCTGACGGCGAACCTAAATATTTACCTCCCTAACTAGCGTCACCAGCGACACTAATACAGCGATCAGAAAAATGATCGCTTAGCGACACTGGTGACGGGGGGTGATCAAGGGGTTAAAACTTTATTAGGGGGGGTTAGGGGGGTATCCTAGACCTACAGGGGGCTAATACTCACTGCCCTACCACTTCTAACTGTCACAAACTGACACTATGCAGTAATCAGAAAAAAAAAAAAAAAAAACCTGCTTGGTGTCAGTTTGTGACAGGGGGGGGGTGATTGGGGGGGGATCGGGGGTGTTTAGTGTGCCTGGCATGTTCTACTGTGTTGTGTAGTGTTGTGCACTCACTCACATGTCTTCTCTCCTCGGCGCTGGAACGGAAACTTCCGAGCCGAGGAGAGATGACATCACATCCTCTGCCTCTGTGTACTATACAGAGGCAGGGGATGTTTCTCATTGGCTGGGAGCGATCGCGAGGGGGGGGGCCACGATCGGATGGCCTCCCCCTCGTCTCTCAACGCTCCCAGCCAAATGCCGACCGCCGCTGGCACCGGGGGGGGGTACGATCGGACCCCCGCCCGCGGGAAGGCAATCACGTACCAGGTACGTGATTTTGCCTGCCTCTGCCATTCTGCTCACGTATATAGGCGTGAGGCGGTCGGCAAGTGGTTAAAGCACATCTTGTTTGTTTCATTTCAAATCCATTGTGGTGGTGTATAGAGCCAAAAAGATTAGAATTGTGTCGATGTCCCAATATTTATGGACCTGACTGTATGTTCATGCGTATGTAATTTTTCATTGCTATGATAATTTTGTTTACTCTGTATGCCTTTTTTTCTTTGATCAATAAACAAAAAAACAAAAAAAAAACAAACAGTCTGTCAACAAGACAATCCCTTGCCAACAATCAAACCGTGTGTACGAGGCTTTAAGAATAGCCATCCCCCTTTTTCAAGGGACCAAAAGTAATTGGACAATTTAATCAAAAGCTGTTTCATGGCCAGGTGTGGGCTACTCCTTCGTTATTTCTTCATCAATTAAGCCGGAAAAGTGTCTACAGTTGATTCTAATGCCCGGTACACATGATCAGAACGAACGCAATCGTATGATAATCTGATCGTTAGTACAGAGCTTTCGAGAGCCGATCAGGACAGTTTATCTGATATTATTTGATCAGATATGCACGATGCCAGATCGTACGATTTTCGTTTAACCAGTACAGCTGTCGTTCGAAGGCGCACTACAAATGCATTACAACACATGACATCACTTCTGAATTTTTATTCTGTCGTACGCAAATTTTCGTAACTTTAGTAAACTCATCATGCGTTCAAAGGAGCTGTCCATGCAAGTGAAACAGGCCATTGTAAGGCTTCAAAAACAAAACAAATCCATCAGAGAGAGATAGTGTCAGAGAACTCACACAGCAAGCACCCGTCTACGTGCAGCAGCTGCCAACCCTCGTTCCACTAATGCCAATGTGCATGCACGGAACCATAGCCACAGACAAATGAGATACAGAGTGGGAATGCACAATGGCACCTCCATGTGCACGCTAACGCGGACCCGAGAGTGCTAATGCGAATCCTGGGACACGGCACCCTATATAAACAGAGAGTCTGCCTAGCATCAGTGCTGGATCGTCTTCAGCTTGTCCCTGTGTTCCCGTTGTTATTCTGCCTGATTGACCTTGTTCCTGAAAACCCAGCTATCTTGTGACCATTCTCTTGGATCTCCCCTGCCTGCTGAACCTGCTTCTACATGCAGTACTGACCTTGGCTTGGACTTATGATTACGGCTCTGCCTTCTGATTCTGTACCCCGCTGCCAGTCTGTTGCCAGCCTCTGCCTGTTCCTGACTATGGTTTTTGCCTTCTGATTCGGTACCCCGCTGCCAGCCTGTTGCCGACTCCTGCTTGTTCCTGACTCTGCAGTTGATCCTGATCAGGCTCCCACTGAACAAGTCTGGTGATCAGTTTCCACATCTCCTCAGCAGAGGTTCCTGTATCTCCAAGTTCCAGCCTCCTGCCTGCAGGCACCTGCACCCTTTCGTTGCCCTTGCACTCCCTGTACCCACCACCAGGGGTGCTTGGCCTGGAACCGTGCAAGAGGCCACCCTCCTAATTTCGGGCTCCACTGTAAGGTACGTGACAGTACGATCCAGCTAAATGGAGACCGAAAGGGGGGCCTCACCCATGGAAGCACTGTGCCAACAGATCGCAGCCCTTACCCAGGCAGTCCAGGGCCTACAAGATTGCTATCGTCAACTTGAACAAAGAGTAGAGTCGCCATCACCAGGCACCTCAGCACATCTGACAGCCACGGCACCTTCCCCCTTCATTCCTGCAGCATCAGCATCGGTCCCCACAATAGTGGTGCCACCTCCAGAAACTCGGGTCCCTACTCCTGAAAGATTCTCGGGGGATCGCAGCAGGTTTCATGCCTTTAAGAATGCGTGCCAGTTATACTTCCTGCTACAACCATGCACCTTCTCTTTGGAAAGCCCTAAAGTGGGGTTCATCGTCTCACTGCTCCAGGGTGGACCCCAAACATGGGCTTACCACTTGTTTGAACAAGCCAGCCCTCTTTTGAATTCTATGGACTTTTTCCTGGATGAAATGGCTAAGTTGTATGATGACCCCCAGCGTACCTTAACGGCGCAAGCCAGCCTTCACGCCCTCCAGCAGGGTCGCAGGCCAATGGAGGACTATGTAACTGACTAAGCGGTGGAGTTCTGATACACAATGGAATGATGCCACTCTCCGCTACCAGTTCAGTCTAGGATTCTCTGAAGCACCTAAGGATGAGCTGGCTCGAGTTGGGGTCCCCAGTTCTTTGGAGAATTTGATCCAAATATCCATCCAGATCGATCGCCGGTTAAGGGAACGAAGATCTGAGAGGACCAGCCAATTTCGTCCCATGTGGATGCTGCCCAAAGTACCTAGCAGTCCATCTGTTCCTGCTTCCCCACTACCGAAGCCCCGGAGCCAATGCAGATAGGCCTGCTTCGCTCACCATTGTCACCAGAGGAAAAGCAGCGTCGTCATCAGAATAACCACTGTCTGTATTGTGGGGGAGCTGGCCACTACGCAAGCATGTGCCCCAACAAGACCTGTAAGTCTGACTCCCCTCCTCACGATCCTTGTGTATTGACTTTAACCAAATCTGCTCACATTGCTGTTCCTGTCTCACTACAGCTTCTGGAAGGGGCACTCCGGGTCCAGGCTATAATTGACTCAGGCGCCTGCCGCTGCTTCATCGACCATGCCTTCGTCCAGCAGCACAACATTCCTCTGCAGCCCAAACAACAGCGAATCTCCATACAGCTAGCTGATGGGTCAAGCATCAAATCGGGACCTATTACCCATGACACTCAACCTTTTAAATTTATATAATCTTTATTCATTTCTACATGATATACAAAATTACTAGATACAAAAATTCTATAATACACCATATACATTACAATACATATATAAAATAAACCAGGACATTTCTCTTCAATTTTCCCTTTTTAACCCTCCCCCCCACCGCTGTAAACCTAACTATTACCCTCCCCCCCTATCTTTGTAAATATTACTAACGCACCTACATATATACCTTAATACCATACATGCATCTACATCATCTCCTTCCTACACATACCTTACATAGGATAACCCAGTTCCTCTAACCAAGGCTTCCAGGTTTTTTTAAACTTCTTTAAATTTCTTCTCCTTGCATATACTACCTTTTCTTTCCAAACTGTTTCAGTTACTGTTCTAATCCAGTCATCCTTCGAGGGGGGTTTCTCTGCCTGCCATCTCTGCACTATTAATTTTCTTGCCTGGAAGAGGCACCTCAGCACTGCTTTAATTTTAATATTCCCTCTACCTAGACTCTCCCCTACTCCCAAGATACACAGTTTCGGATCCATTTTAAGTCCCAAGTCAAAGATCTTATTTATAGTGTCTAATATTTCCATCCAGTAACGGAATAGTTTTGGGCATTTCCAAATCATGTGCATCAGATCCCCGGTATTCCGGCACCTAGGACAATTGGCATTCACCCTCCGCCCAAATTCAAACAATCTTTTAGGAGTATAATATGTCCTATGTAGAAGCATTAGGTATGAGAACTTCTGGGCGGGTGAGACCGAGACCTGATGCCCTCCCACCAGTGTCTTTTTCCATTGTTCATCCGACATTATACCCAGGTCCTTTTCCCATTTACTTCTGCACTTAAGCTTTTCTGGTCCCTCAATACTACAACTACATATATGTGGATACGTTTCCGCTATGAATCCGTTAGATCCTTCAGAGCTACTTATTCTTTGGAGAATGGGAGAGTAGCTCCACATCGGACCTTGTTCCCCAAACTGAGCTTTTAGGGCAGTGGTTCTCAACTCCAGTCCTCGGGACCCACCAACAGGCCAGATTTTAAGTATTATGCCGCGTACACACGGTCGTACTTTTCGTCTACAAAAGTCGGACAGCCTGTCGGACAGACTTCCGGCAGACTTTCGGTGGACTTGCCGCGGACTTGCGGCCTACTTTCTAACGACCGGACTTGCCTACACACGACCACACAAAAGTCGGTCGGATTCGTACGTGATGACGTACACCGGACTAAAATAAGGAAGTTCATAGCCAGTAGCCAATAGGTGCCCTAGCGTGGCTTTTTGTCCGTCGGACTAGCACACAGACGAGCGGATTTCGGGGTCCGTCGTAGGTACGAAGTAAAAGTTTTGAAGCATGTTTCAAATCTAAAGTACGTCGTATTTGAGGCTAAAAAAGTCGGTTGAAAGTCCGGAGAAGCCCACACACGATCGGATTACCAGCCAGCTTTAGTCCATCAGCGTCTGTTGGACTTTTGTAGACGAAAAGTACGACCGTGTGTACGCGGCATTACCTTCGGGAGTTGCAAACTAGAATACTGCAATCACTGAGCAGCAAGTGATTTCACCTGTGATGTATTTCAGCTATCTTTCAAACCTGGCCTGTTGGTGGGTCCTGAGGACTGGAGTTGAGAACCACTGTTTTAGGGCATGTCTAATTTGTAAATAGTTATAATACGAGTGGTTTGGGGTGTCGAATTCCTCCTTTAATAAGGAGAAAGTTTTGTATAATTGAGCCAGTCTGACTATTCCCTTTATTTCCCATACCTTTTTTTTTCCCATTGGTATTAATTCTTGTAAGTTCTTATTATCCCAAAGAGGGGTATACTTAGCCATTTCTCCCATTCCCCTAAGAGCCTTAATAGTTTTCCAAACTTTTATTATTAATTTAACCGTAGGGGTTCTATAGGCAAAGGAGTTTGCCTCTAGCACCTCCATTAGTGTTTTATGTGGCACTCCTGCAATCAGTATTCCCCCATTATTGTCCCCATCGGGGTCACGAAATGCTGTAGCTGGGCAGCTAGGAAATAGCTTTGATGATGCGGAACTGCCATGCCCCCTTCTCGAGTTGATAATTGTAAGGTTTGTAGGCTTATCCTAGACTGCCCCCCTTTCCATATAAGATCTCTTAGCATTATATCAATTTTTTTAAACCATTTCCTATGAATCCATATTGGTGAATTATGCAACAAGTACAGTAGCTGAGGCAACCACAGCATTTTGATCAAATTGCATCTTCCAGCAACTGATAATGGGAGACCCCTCCATATATCGATGTTTTTCTTAAATTTAGATAGCAAGGGAACTAAATTATTATTTATACAGTTATTTGGGTCTTTTGTTATATAAATGCCTAAATATTTTGTTATCTCTACTATTTCTATTTGGATATTATCCAAATAGGTGCTTTTCCTGATGGGATCTATTGGTAATAGCGCTGATTTCTCCCAATTTATGGAAAAACCAGATAGTCTTCCAAATCTTGAAAAGATATCTATCACCTGTCTAAGTGATCGCTCCGTATCCCCCAAAAATATGAGGACATCATCCGCATATAACGCGATCCTCTCTTCTCTAGTCCTTCTCCGGAACCCTTCCATAATCCTATTTTGTCTTACTACAGTGGCTACCGGTTCCATTGCCAGAGCAAAAATCAGGGTTGACAAAGGGCACCCCTGTCTTGAGCCTCTTTCAAGTCGGAACCCATCAGAAAAAACATTGTTAACTCTGACTTTTGCACTGGGATCGTTGTATAGAATTTTAACCCATTTAATAAAAGAGGAGCCAAATCCAAACTCCTTCAGTACACGCCAGATGTACTCCCATTCAAGGCTATCAAACGCTTTTACCACATCTAGCATCATAACAGCCCTTGAGCCCGCATTTTCTATTGGAAAAAAATGGGGGGACAGAAGCGGGACTTTGTATGAGGTATGTGGGTGAGTATGTTGGGCTGAATGATAAGTGTTATGATATAAATAATGAAATCAGTATAAGTGCCACAAATGGTAATATAACATAATCATGGTATAAAAGTTTTAATGGCATGGGTATTTTGGCCAAATACAATCAAAAGAAAACACATTTGAGACCATAGTAAAAGCGTATTGACGACAATGTATAAACAGGCAGAGTTCATGAATTGGTTGTACAGTTGCAAAAACGCATATACATAGTACAATAAATAAGTGCATCAATAGATCTAAACTCAACGCGTTTCTTGGCTTTAAACCAATCGTCAGGAGTCCAATGCCATTTAACTGTATCAAAAACAATAAAGTACCTATTAATGTGTGAACAGATGTTTGTAGAGAAGATATACTGAAAATGTGATTTTCCGTATACTCACAAGTTGTGCATTAATTGATGATGATCTATGTGTTACAATGCGATATAAGTCTGGGTCCATAGAGTCTCCCCCGGGGTTGAGGCAGAGAGCACACCCCAAAAGACCGTCAGCCACGGCAGCCAAAATGACAGAAGCACCCATGGAAACCGGCAGTCAGGGACGTCTGGCGGGGCCAAGGAGTGTGGATGAGCTGGGGAAAGAATGATGATGATGAGGAAGGGTGTGTGAGTTGGTAAGTAAGTGGTGATGGGATGAGTGAAAGCAGCATGGGATAGCCATAGGTGTGTGAAAGGAAACTGGAGTGAAACAGGTGTGAGGGTGATTGGAGGGATAGGATGTGTATACAGCAGGAGGCCGTTGCTGTGATAGGTGAGGCTAAGTGACAGAATGTATGGAAGTTACCTGTGTGGTGGGTGCCCAGCCGAGCCAGAAGTCCAGCATGAATGACGGGATCGTGGGGTGCCCAGCCAAAGACAGCCATTTAATGCCGCGGACATGAGGCGCGCTCACGCCAATGTCGTGCGCGGGCGTGATGGCGCGGTGAGGGGAGGAAGGGGAGGGCCAATATATGTGGCCGCCCATCGTACCCTACAGCGCCTGAGCCCGGAGATGGAGAACCACTGAACATCCCGTGTGCGGCGGCATAGACGCCGCAGGCGGGATGTAGGGAGCATGACGCCGATGCGCAGAGGCCAGGGCCCGCCCACGTCGTAGACGAGAGGGTGATGAGTCCTAGGCTGGGCGCGTCGCAACCCCGGGGAGTAGACAGGACGAAACCCAGCATAACCAGTGTGCAGAAGACACATGGATGACAAAAGTATGAACTTGGAAAGAGAGAAAAAAAGCTAAAGCAACTCAAGAATGAGTGCAAAAGTAATAACAAAAACAAGCATAGCTTTGCCTTGAATAAAATCAATATAGCAAAGAAAACAATAACATATTCAATCCCTGCACAGGATACGCTCTCTGTGCAGGGAAGTATAAGATATAGGAAGCTTTAGCCCTGAATTAAATCAGTGTTTGTCTGACTAAAGAGAAGCAAAAAATAATAAGTAATAATTAATGAAAAATAGGAGTAAAAAAAAGGTAAGAAAGCTTTAGCCCTGAATTGAATCAGTTATTTGTCTAGCTAAAGAAATAAACAAGAATAGAGTAGGGTAGAAACTTTAGCCCTGAATTAAATCAGTGGTTATCTGACTAAAGGGGAACAAGAATAAATAAACAAAAAAAGAAAAATAGAAATTAATTAGAAGGCAAAAACAGTTTTGTCCCTGGATACAATCGGTATTTGTTTAGCTGGAGGGGGAAAAAAAGCAAGATGGGAAGGAGGGAGATGGTTAGCAAAAAGTAAACATATATGTATCAATGATGAAGAAAGTTATATGGCATAGGAAACAAGACCAAAATAATGTTGTACTGTGTAGGACAAAAGATAAAACTGATGTTTTATACTATAAGGAATCAGTATGCAAATACCGTTATGAAGAATAGAGAAGTATAGGCAAAAAGTTATCTATACGACTCTTGCATTGCAACCAGTCAATGAACAAGAGCAGGACCGTGGGCCTCAATAAGATGATATAAAATATGACAAGTAAGAGGAGAGGAAGAGAGGAAGAAAGAAAAAGAACAGAAAATAGCAAAGTGTCTAGTAAGCGGTGGAATGGGGAATAGGGCAAGATAATAAAGCATAATAAACGGGTCAATTATAGTAAGTGTGTGTGAGCATGAGTAGGTGGAATAATTTGGTCACAGAAGGCGGGTGTCTGCCACCCTGGTTATCATATGTCAAGGGGGGTTGTGACCAATCCACACTATTTTTACAGGAGAGCACCAACATGCCTCCATCCCAATATATGCAAAAAAATGGGGGGACAGAAGCGGCACTTTGTATGAGGCATGTGGGTGAGTATGTTGGGCTGAATGATAAGTGTTATGATATAAATAATGAAATCAGTATAAGTGCCACAAATGGTAATATAACATAATCATGGTATAAAAGTTTTAATGGCATGGGTATTTTGGCCAAATACAATCAAAAGAAAACACATTTGAGACCATAGTAAAAGCATATTGACGACAATGTATAAACAGGCAGAGTTCATGAATTGGTTGTACAGTTGCAAAAACGCATATACATAGTACAATAAATAAGTGCATCAATAGCTCTAAACTCAACGCGTTTCTTGGCTTGAAACCAATCGTCAGGAGTCCGATGCCATTTAACTGTATCAAAAACAATAAAGTACCTATTAATGTGTGAACAGATGTTTGTAGAAAAGATATACTGAAAATGTGATTTTCCGTATACTCACAAGTTGTGCATTAATTGATGATGATCTATGTGTTACAATGCGATATAAGTCTGCGTCCATAGAGTCTCCCCCGGGGTTGAGGCAGAGAGCACACCCCAAAAGACCGTCAGCCACGGCAGCCAAAATGACAGAAGCACCCATGGAAACCGGCAGTCAGGGACGTCTGGCGGGGCCAAGGAGTGTGGATGAGCTGGGGAAAGAATGATGATGATGAGGAAGGGTGTGTGAGTTGGTAAGTAAGTGGTGATGGGATGAGTGAAAGCAGCATGGGATAGCCATAGGTGTGTGAAAGGAAACTGGAGTGAAACAGGTGTGAGGGTGATTGGAGGGATAGGATGTGTATACAGCTGGAGGCCGTTGCTGTGATGGGTGAGGCTAAGTGACAGAATGTATGGAAGTTACCTGTGTGGTGGGTGCCCAGCCGAGCCAGAAGTCCAGCATGAATGACGGGATCTCCATCTCCGGGCTCAGGCGCTGTAGGGTACGGTGGGCGGCCGCATATATTGGCCCTCCCCTTCCTCCCCTCACCGCGTCATCACGCCCGCGCACGACGTTGGCGTGAGCGCGCCTCATGTCCGCGGCATTAAATGGCTGTCTCTGGCCGGGCACCCCACGATCCCGTCATTCATGCTGGACTTCTGGCTCGGCTGGGCACCCACCACACAGGTAACTTCCATACATTCTGTCACTTAGCCTCACCTATCACAGCAACGGCCTCCTGCTGTATACACATCCTATCCCTCCAATCACCCTCACACCTGTTTCACTCCAGTTTCCTTTCACACACCTATGGCTATCCCATGCTGCTTTCACTCATCCCATCACCACTTACTTACCAACTCACACACCCTTCCTCATCATCATCATTCTTTCCCCAGCTCATCCACACTCCTTGGCCCCGCCAGACGTCCCTGACTGCCGGTTTCCATGGGTGCTTCTGTCATTTTGGCTGCCGTGGCTGACGGTCTTTTGGGGTGTGCTCTCTGCCTCAACCCCGGGGGAGACTCTATGGACCCAGACTTATATCGCATTGTAACACATAGATCATCATCAATTAATGCACAACTTGTGAGTATACGGAAAATCACATTTTCAGTATATCTTCTCTACAAACATCTGTTCCCACATTAATAGGTACTTTATTGTTTTTGATACAGTTAAATGGCATCGGACTCCTGACGATTGGTTTCAAGCCAAGAAACGCGTTGAGTTTAGATCTATTGATGCACTTATTTATTGTACTATGTATATGCGTTTTTGCAACTGTACAACCAATTCATGAACTCTGCCTGTTTATACATTGTCGTCAATACGCTTTTACTATGGTCTCAAATGTGTTTTCTTTTGATTGTATTTGGCCAAAATACCCATGCCATTAAAACTTTTATACCATGATTATGTTATATTACCATTTGTGGCACTTATACTGATTTCATTATTTATATCATAACACTTATCATTCAGCCCAACATACTCACCCACATGCCTCATACAAAGTCCCGCTTCTGTCCCCCCATTTTTTTGCATATATTGGGATGGAGGCATGTTGGTGCTCTCCTGTAAAAATAGTGTGGATTGGTCACAACCCCCCTTGACATTTTCTATTGGAATTTGCAGGTTCAAAAAGACCCTCCAAATATTCCTACTGGTTGATCTATGGGGAATGAAACCTGTTTGGTCCGGATGAACTAGTTTATGAATTATTTTTTTTAGTCTGGCAGCAAGGATCTTTGCTAAGATCTTAGCGTCTGAGCATAGCAAAGAAATAGGTCTGTAAGACCCGGGTTCCAGTGGGTCTTTCCCTTCTTTATGTAGAATTATGATCGTAGCCTCAGTCATTGATATAGGTAGCTTCCCCTCTTTCTTTGCCCAGTCAAACACCTTGAGGAGCTACGGGAGCAATACCTTCCCATAGTATTTATAAGTCTCAGCAGGGAGACCATCAGGTCCAGGGGATTTCTGATTTGCCATTTCCATTACTGCTGTTTTAATTTCTTCCAATGATATCAGGGCCTCCAGTACCTCACTGTCAATCTCTGTAAGGGAGGGCATCTCAATATTCCTAAAAAAGCTGTCCATTTCCTCTCCTCCCACGACCCCCCCCCCCCCAGATTTATACAATTCTTCATAATATTTCTTGAATGTATCAGTAATTTCATCTGCCTGAGAAGCGATCTCACCACTTGCAGTCCTAATGGCGGGGATCATGGAGGGGGAGGAACTAGACCTGACAATATAGGCCAGCATCTTCCCAACTTTTTCCCCTTCCCCATATGCAATTTGCTTTTGAAACAGTCTCTTATTTTCAGACTTCCTAATCATTACATCTTTGTATATTTGTTGCTTGTTCTCCCATATACTTTGTTTATCAGGGGATGGCTCTTTCACATACTCCCTTTCTGCTGCTATTAACTCCTTCCTGATCTTATCCTCCCAGTCCAATGATGATTTTTTAATTCTTGAGACTTGTTGAATAAGTAATCCCCTAAGATAAGCCTTCAGTGCGTCCCACATCACCCCTCTTGTTGTGGTATCCGTATTAAGCACTATAAATTCGTTCAACTTAACTGCTATCTCATTCTGGTCCTCTATTATTTCGAACCACATTGGGTTCATCTTCCACGCCCTGCAAGATTTATTATTTCTTGTGTTTATCGAGGCCATCAGGAGTGAATGGTCCGATACCCCCCTGGGCTAATAAACAATATCTTTAATTGTTTGGGAAGCTAATTCATTGCCCAGTATAAGGTCTATTCTTGAGAGTGTAGAATAGGAACCCAAGTAGCATGAGAATTGTAGTGCCACAGGGTTCCGTATTCTCCAGAGGTCCGACAGTCCCTGTTTTCCTGGGGGGAACCTATCTATTTTTTTTATTTATGACAACATTAAAATCCCCAACTACGATAATTGGCATACTAGTTTTATCTACTATAAACTCCAATAAACAGTACAAGACATCTAGTTTGAAAGGAGGGGGATGTAAATATTTGCTAATGCATATTCCTGGTTCTCTATTACACAATGTAAAAAATATATCGACCCTCCACGTCTATATTACAATGTCTGCAGGAAAACACCACCTCTCTGCCAATTAACACCGACACACCCCTGGAGTAAGCGGTGTGCACAGCGTGAAATTGGCACTGGAATCTCTTATTTCTTATTTGAGATTTAGTGTCTTTAGTCAGGTGTGTCTCCTGTAGACAGGCAATACCTACTTTAAAGATATCCAACACAGGGGCGTGGCCGGGATGCTGAACTGAGCAGACATGCCTCACTGAGCTCTGCTGGAGAAAAATCCGTCCATATATCCGTAACTGGGATAGACACACTATAATTGGTCTGACAGCCTCTGTATGCCTTCAAGAACGCCCGGGGGCCCGAATCGGGGCAAAAAGCTTAAATTCCCTCCTGACATAGCGGCGGAGAAGATTCCAGCTCCAGACCTACGGCCTATACCAGCGCGCCTCAACAACATGGTGTCACAGACGGAGTGCGAGGAGACTGCTCCACCAGGCATCCCTGAGGTGATGGCGGCTATTTCCCTATGCCAGACGGCCCTTACAACTAAAATAGAGGCGGTACAGTTGGACGTAGGGCTGCTGAGGCAAGATTTAGATAAAATCCGCACTAGGATTACAGAGGTGGAGCGGAGGGTCGGAGAAACGGAGGACGTAGTGACCGACCATGCGGCCTCCATTAGAACACTTCAAAACAAAGTGAAGGCGCTGGAGTATCGGGCAGAGGACGCCGAAAATCGCAGCAGGAGGAACAATCTTCGGATTGTTGGGCTCCCTGAGGGGGCTGAGGGGCGCAATCCCACTGCCTTCACTGAAGATCTGCTGCGATCGGTTCTCCCTGCAGCGCACCTGTCCCCGTTCTTCACGGTGGAGCGAGCACACCGAGTCCCACCGAGACCCGGACCAGAAGGGACACCTCCACGCACGCTAATTCTACGTCTGCTTAATTACAGAGATAGAGATGAGCTTCTGAGAGCGGCCCGTGCAGCAGGTGACATCCCCTACCGCAATGTGAGGCTAATGCTGTTCCCGGATTACACGATGGAGACACAAAGGCAGCGTCGATCCTTTGATGCGGTGAAAGCAGCTCTCAGAGCCAAGGCGATCCGATACAGTATCCTGTTTCCCGCTAAGCTCCGTGTAGTGGATGGAGAGACGATACGGATCTTCACCAGCCCCAAAGATGCTAATGCCTGGCTTGAAACCCTGCCTCCCTAAAACCTTCGGGTGTGTGGGACTGAATCTCCCCCTGTAATTTCAGCTTTGCCCCCTTCTGCTGACTACCTTTTTGCAACAAGCATTGTTGGAACTCCTGCACAAAGAGGTACAGACGCTATCCGGATGTAGTTCCATCTGATGCTTCTCTATGCAAGTATAGAGCTTCAGGCCTAGTGACCCCTGTATTTCTAGGCCCCCTTATAAGCTGTTAATGGTGTCCATGCTCTCTCCTGGGATATACCCTCAAAGGACGACCCCATACAGCAACTTGGCACATGTGCCTTACCATAACTCTGATGCCGCTCTGGAACATTCAGTGTTCATCACATGTGTCAGCTCTCCAGCAACTCACTATAGTGAGGATTTTTCATTTTACACCCCTTTTCCCCTTTATTTTTTTATTTTTATTCTACTACTTTTTAATTTTTTTGTGTTTGTTGTCATTTTTCTATTTTTGGTATGCTCTAATCGGGTACACGCTCCCCGATACCAAATTCTTGATATTGGGACTCATAGTTTGTTTGGGAATATGTGTCCCTTGAAGTTGGAGGGTACACGGGGTGGGGGGGGGGGTTGGATGACCGTTGTCATCATCAAGTTCTATGTTATGTTTAATATATGGTTTCAGATGTGCTTGGTTGGTCATGGTGCTCTCAGTGTTGGGCTTCCTGTGTGGTGGTCCGGGGGGGTGGAGTCCCCGCTCCCTGGTGGTGCTGCGTGCCCTGGGCTCGAGTGGGGGATGGGCGGCTGCGCTCCCTCGGATGGGCCCTGCAGGTCGCAACACTCAGATATCCTTCATTTCTGGGTACACAAAAAGTATGGCTGATTTCACAGTGTTGTCCTGGAATGTTAGGGGCCTTAACTCAGCAATCAAGAGGTCTCTGGTACATAAGTATATAAGGCAGTATAGCCCCAAAATATGTATCCTGCAGGAAACCCACTTGATAGGAGCCAGAGTGATGGGGTTAAAAAGAGCCTGGGTCTCTGCCCATTATCACGCCTCTTATTCCAACTATGCCAGAGGGGTGAGTGTCTTGATACACAGATCCCTATCCTTTCAATTAGTAGATGTTAAGACTGATCCAGGGGGCAGGTATGTCCTCATACATGCATTAATAGCTGGTTCCCCATACATAATAGTAGGGGTATACCTGCCTCCTCCTGCTGATATTACCCTGCTTCACACACTGATGCACACTGTTATCCAATATGATGTTAGTAGAGTGCTAGTGGTGGGCGACTTCAATCAGGTAATGTCGGATGCTTTAGATAGACTCCGACCCTCTTCCTCCACTGGTGGAGGCCTGTCCCACTGGGCATCCTCTTTTCATATGACGGATCTCTGGCGCCATTTCCACCCCTCAGATACTCAATTTACTTGTCTATCCACCACTTTTCGGACGCTGTCGCGTATAGATATGGCTTTTGCCTCGACAGAGATGCTTGGAGAGACGGTGTCTGCGGAGATTCTCTCGCGAGGCATCTCGGACCATGCTCCACTATTAGTCACGGTCCGGGCGGCCCCTCCTGGGGGCCTGAGATTGTGGAGATTGTCCAAATATTGGATAATGGACCCAGAGATCCAGGAGGAGATACCAGAGGAGCTGTGCACCTTTTGGTTGACCAATGCTGACTCATCTGGACCACTCATACTGTGGGACACATTTAAGGCGTGGTTGAGAGGTCAATATATTAAGAAAATTGCAAATAAAAAGAGGATAATGGTGCAGTCTCTTGGGCAGTTGGAAACACAGGCCCGAGAAACAGAACAAGTGTATGTTGCCACCCCGAACTCTACTAATTATATAACTTGGCAGCACACCCTCAGAGAATTAGCGCTACTGAGAGTAGACCTTACTAAAAAGTCCATGCTAGCCTGTGCCCAAAGAGTTTTTGAATATGGAGACAAGAATGGCCGACTTCTGGCCTGGTTGGCAAAGGGACAGTTTGCAGCGACACATGTGGGTAGACTGAGGGATACAGATGGCGCTTTACTGACCACCCCTGGGGAAATTAGTAATAGATTTTTAAAATTCTATCAGCAATTATACGCCACTAGGGTAAACTATACAACAACCGACCTCTCTGATTTTTTGGACCTCATACCGCTGCCTGAACTGGACTTAGACCAAAGGGAAGCTCTTGATAAGGACATAACCCTAGAGGAGGTTCAAAAAGCCATGAGTTGCATGCAGGCAGGAAAAGCACCTGGCCCAGACGGTATCCCCATAGAGTTCTATTCACAGCAGCAGGAGCTGCTGGCCCCCAGATTGACTTCTCTCCTATCAAAGTTTTATGACCTGGGTTCCCTTCCAGAGTCTATGTCAGAGGCGGTAGTGGTATTGGTGCCAAAACCCGGTAAGGACCCTGAGGAATGCGCTTCCTTTAGACCCATATCTCTCATCAATGCAGACGCCAAATTACTGGCCAAAATTCTGGCTCTTAGAGTAGCCACGGTGATTGAAGACCTAATTCACCAAGACCAGACGGGGTTCATGCCGGGGAAGGGCACCGATATTAATATACGAAGGCTTTTTGTCAATCTTGATACAGCACATGACAACGTAGGCACTAGAGTCATTGCTTCCCTGGACGCGGAGAAAGCCTTCGACTCCGTGGAGTGGGGCTTTCTATGGGAGGTATTAAAAAGATTTGGATTTGGCCCAAAATTTTTAAATTGGATTGGTCTACTATATAACTCGCCCAAGGCCAGGATTCGAGTTAATGATACCCTGTCTGACTATTTTCTCCTCCAGAGGGGCACGAGACAGGGATGCCCGCTATCACCCAGCCTCTTTGCCCTCGCCCTCGAGCCACTAGCTTTATTGATCCGTGAATCGGAGGCTGTGAAGGGGTTTAGGGTAGGCCCTCTGGAGGAGAAAATCTCTCTATATGCAGATGATGCACTGCTGTACCTCAACGACGCTGGTCCCTCATTACAGGCGGCACTGGAGATTTTTAATAAATATGGGGGATTCTCCGGAATCCAAATAAACTGGTCCAAATCGGTCATTTTCCCTGTAGATCCTAAGGCCCGGGACGAGATTCCATTGACTCCATTAGTGTGGGTGGAGGAATTTAAGTACCTGGGGATAGTGGTGTCCAGGGATATCCAAGCCTTCCGTCGTCTTAACGTCCAGCCCATTATCACCAAACTTAAGGAACACTGCATCAAATGGAGGGAATTACCACTCAATTTATTAGGACGCATCAATATAATTAAAATGCTTTACCTACCCAAATTTAATTATGTATTTAGGAACTGCCCAGTGTGGCTCCCCAACTCACTATTTAAAGACCTGGATGGATATATTGGGTCATTTTTATGGAAGGGATCTTCCCCCAGGTTAGCTAGGTCAACTCTACAGCTCCCGGTCCATTGCGGGGGCCTCGCATTACCAAACCTTTTAATCTATTACTGGGCAGCGGTGCTAGTTACCATGCGATGGTGGTTTGAACAATCCAGATCTAACGCCGCCACATGCCTGGAGGCGGCTATCATAGGCTCCTTTAAGGAGCTAGGGAATTTAGCCTATAGAGGCTCCTCGGCCTACCCTCTGCTCCCAGGACCCACCAGGACGACCCTGAAGGTATGGGCAATGGCTAGAAGGAGGTTTATGCGCCCGTGTCAGTACTCCCCCTTTACACCACTTTGGGGGAACCCATCCCTCCATCACTTTAGATCCATACCTGACCCACAGTTATGGGCCAGAGTTGGAGTCAAGGTCCTCAGTGATGTTATTCACTCAGGGACATTGCTTTCGTTTCAAGACTTAGTTGAGAAATTTGGGCTCCCTGGTAATATGATATTCAGATATTATCAGCTGCGGCATGCAGCTAGAGCTCAATTTCCCACGCCTATACATCTCAAACCAGACCCTATTGAGGAAACGTTGGCTCATGAAACCCTTAGAAAGACCCTTTCCACTCTGTACCTCGCTCTGATTGAAACTGACTCACCTAAGATGCACTCACTGTGGACCAAATGGCAGACTGATATTCCCAGTTTGGATAGGGAGACTTGGGAAGAATGCTTTGAAGAGGGATCCAAGTTGTTAATCTCATCTAGAGACAGGTTGATACACACCAAATTCCTACACCGGGTATATTACACCCCACAGAGACTGCACCAGATTTATCCCAATAGATCACCAAACTGTAATGCCGCGTACACACGGTCGTACTTTTCGTCTACAAAAGTCCAACAGACGCTGATGGACTAAAGCTGGCTGGTAATCCGATCGTGTGTGGGCTTCTCCGGACTTTCAACCGACTTTTTTAGCCTCAAATACGACGTACTTTAGATTTGAAACATGCTTCAAAACTTTTACTTCGTACCTACGACGGACCCCGAAATCCGCTCGTCTGTGTGCTAGTCCGACGGACAAAAAGCCACGCTAGGGCACCTATTGGCTACTGGCTATGAACTTCCTTATTTTAGTCCGGTGTACGTCATCACGTACGAATCCGACCGACTTTTGTGTGGTCGTGTGTAGGCAAGTCCGGTCGTTAGAAAGTAGGCCGCAAGTCCGCGGCAAGTCCACCGAAAGTCTGCCGGAAGTCTGTCCGACAGGCTGTCCGACTTTTGTAGACGAAAAGTACGACCGTGTGTACGCGGCATTATAGATGTCAATCTCCGGACAGCACATATTTACATATGTTCTGGACATGTCCTCTTATAGTGAAGTTCTAAATAAATATCCGCCTACAGTTAACGCTGCAGACATCCCCCGAGCTGGCCCTCTTGTGCATCCATGATGATGACCAGAGACCTAGGTATACGAAAGTACTAATCTCCTTACTGCTGTTTTACGCCAAGAAGGAAATTCTTAAAAAATGGGCATCACCATCCTCCCCCAAGGTGGAGGCGTGGGACTCCGCTGTTAATGCGGTGCTGCCTCTTTATAAAATGACTTACACCAATAGAGGATGTCCGCGGAAGTTTGATCGAATATGGCTGCCCTGGACCGAACAGTTCTAGTGCCCCATGGTGTGTTTAGTGGGACATGTAGACAGACTCTAAGGTATTAACATTGTAAAATGTACTGCCCCCCCCCACCAGATAGGCAGCAGGTTAGACCCAGCAACATAGATTTTATGCTAGTAGATGACTATATCAGAGATGTCTGTAATGATTAGCACTGTTTTCCTTCCTATATCTGACCCAGCAATTCACATTGCTCCACAAATGATTCTTTTGTATTTTATTCCTTTTATTCTGTATTATACACGAGAGCTTGACTATGAATGTTAACTGTACAATGATGCCTTCTTCAATAAAGACCAACCTTGTTGTTAAAAAAAAAAAAAAAAAGATATCCAACACATCAAATACAACTGCTCTTTTGGCAGGGGTACCCAACCCTCGAACATTCCGTGACACTCAACCTTTGTCCGCTGACATTTTGCCAGATCACCAAGAACTGCTATGCCTGGATGTCATCTCCTCCCCATTATTTCCGATCATTCTGGGAATGCCATGGCTGCAAGCCCATAACCCCCAAATTAATTGGGTTACCGGCCAGGTGATCTTCCAGTCCTCCTACTGTCTCCAGAACTGTCTCAAGTCTTCTCACCATGTAGTTCCAGTCATTGGCTGCTTGAAATCCGTATCTGAAACCCGGAAACTCGTCCCATCTGTATACCATGACTTCCTGGACGTGTTCAACAAACACAAGGCAGATACCCTTTCCCATCACCGTTTATAATTGCAGAATCGAACTGTTGTCTGGGGCAGAAATCCCTCTTGGAAGGATCTTCCCTCTTTCAGAGCCTGAACTCCTGGTCCTGAAAGAATACATCAACGACAATCTCAGAAAAGGGTTCATCTGACCCTCCTCTTCTCCAGCTGGCGCAGGAATATTTTTCATTGAGAAAAAAGATCATTCCCTCCGCCAATGCGTAGACTACAGGGAATTGAATAGAATAACAGTCAAAAATTGCTATCCTCTTCCTCTGATCCCAGAGCTTTTTCAGAGACTCCGTTCTGCAAAAATATTTACAAAACTAGACTTACGATGTGCCTACAACTTAATCCGAATCCGTGAGGGGGATGAATGGAAGACGGTTTTTCGGACACGTTTTGGTCACTTTGAATACTTGTTATGCCATTCGGACTTTGAAACGCACCAGACACTTTTCAACATTTTGTTAATAACATCTTCAGAGACTTCCTAGACTTATTCATGATTGTTTATCTGGGTGACATTCTGATATTTTCAATTTCTCTAGAATTACACCGTAACTATGTGAAGCAAGTTCTCCACAGACTGAGACAGAACGGATTGTACACTTTCTTAGCTTGGTAATATCAACTGGGGGTGTGGCAATGGACCCTCAGAAGGTCTCGGCTATAATGTCCTGGCCACCTCCAACCGACAAGAAAGGGGTACAACGTTTTATCGGGTTTTCCAATTTCTACAGAAAATGTATCAACATTTTTTCTGGTATCATAGCACCTATTACACAACTCACAAAGAAACAAAACCATTTCCAATGGACTGAGGCAGCTCAAGTTGCTTTTGACAGGCTAAAAGGATTATTTACCTCCGCTCCAGTATTAAAACATCCTGATCCTGCTTTGCCGTACATCCTGGAGGTGGATGCTTCTGAGAGTGCTGTAGGGACCATCCTGTCCCAGCGTCAAGGGCCTAAGTCTTTAATGTATCCTGTGGCTTTCTTCTCCAAAAAACTAGGTTTATCGGAGAGTAATTACGATGTGGGGGACCGAGAATTGTTGGCGATAAAATCAGCCTTGGAGGAGTGGCGGTACCTCTTGGAGGGAGCAGCACACCCAATATTGATCTTCACGGATCATAAAAATTTAGAATATCTCAGAACTGCCAAACGCCTCAGACCCAGAAAAGCGAGATGGGCTTTTTTTCACGCTTTAACTTTCCTATCACTTACCAGCCAGAGTCCAAAAAGTCAAACCCGATGCGTTATCCCGCATATTCACAGAGACCGAAGTTTCATCCCCTCCAGATACTATCCTGGAAGCTGGAAATTTTCTGTTAACCCAATCCGATTTTGTATCACAGATCCTTCCTTACCTCCAGGCAGGAACCTACAAGAAAGAGATGGGCTTTACTGGCAGGGAAATAAAATATTTGTACCACAGGACCTGCGCACCACCATCCTACAGATTTGCCATGACTATCCTTTGGTGGGTCATTTCGGGGGACACAAGACTATGGACTTAGTTCAAAGACATTTCTGGTGGCCCAATCTAGCAAAGGATTGCAGGAATTACGTTAGTTCTTGTTTAACCTGCCTCAAGAATAAGAACAGTAAAAATAAGGCTTGGGGGTTACTAAGACCACTGCCCATCCCTGAAAGACCATGGGATAAGATCGCAATGGATTTCATTGTTGATCTTCCTCCTTCTGAAGGATTTTCGTCCATCTTTGTAGTGGTTGATCAGTTTCTCCTCAGCCCAGTGGCATAGCGTGGGGGGTGCGGGGGGGGGGGGGGGGGGCCTAGGCCCCGGGCGCAACATTTGGGGGGGCAAAATCCTGCTCCAGTATGTGTCACCCTCTCTCCATACATCTAAATTCTATTTTCTGTGACCCCGCGCTCCGGCCGCCATGTTAATCCTCAGGCCGGCCCCTGGCGCCCTGTGATTGGGCAAAAGGGGTCATGTGCGGCAGGTGGGGCTGGCCTGTGCTCAATTGCGGGGGAGCGGGGTTGGCCTTCGCTGTGGCCGCCGTCTTCTCCTGCTCCTCCTCTCCGGCCCGGGTCACCAATCATGTCCCTGTCGCGGCAGGCAGTCTGTGGCCGCTGTCTTCTCCTCCGGCTCTCTGGCCCGGGTCACTGATCATCATGTCCCCACCGGGGCAGGCAGTGTGACAGTCAGCGGCGCAGAGGCAGAACAGATGGAAGAAAAAAAGGTAAGAGACTAACTCGGCCCGGGGGGAGTAGATATGGTCTGGGGAGAGGGAGCAGCCAGAAAGTTAGTGTATAGTGTAATGTATAGTGTTGTGGGTAGAGTATTGTGTAGCAGTCAGTATGTAGTGTATTGAGTAGTAGTGGTCTGTGGGTAGTGTATAGTGTGTAGTCTAGTGTGGTCAGTGTGTAGTGTGGTTAGTGTGTAGTGTGGCCAGTGTGTAGTGTAGTGTGGTCAGTGTGTAGTGGTGTGTAGTGGTCAGTGTGGTGGTCAGTGTGTAGTGTAGTGTGGTCAGTGTGTAGTGTAGTGGTCAGTGTGGTGTGTAGTGTAGTGGTTGGTGTGGTGTGTAGTGTAGTGGTTGGTGTGGTGTGTAGTGTAGTGGTCAGTGTGTAGTGTAGTGGTCAGTGTGGTGTGTAGTGTAGTGGTCAGTGTGTAGTGGTCAATGTGTAGTGTAGTGGTCAGTGTGGTGTGTGGTCAGTGTGTAGTGTAGTGGTCAGTGTGGTGTGTAGTGGTCAGTGTGGTGTGTAGTGTAGTGGTCAGTGTGTAGTGTAGTGGTCAGTGTGTAGTGGTCAGTGTGTAGTGTAGTGGTTGGTGTGTGTGTAGTGTAGTGTGGTCAGTGTGTAGTGTAGTGTGGTCAGTGTGTAGTGTAGTGGTGTGTGGTCATTGTGTAGTGTGGTAATTGTGTAGTGGTCAGTGTGTAGTGGTCAGTGTGTAGTGTAGTGTGGTCAGTGTGTAGTGTAGTGGTGTGTAGTGGTCAGTGTGGTGTGTAGTGTAGTGTGGTCATTGTGTAGTGTAGTGGTGTGTAGTGGTCAGTGTGGTGTGGTGTGTAGTGGTTAGTGTGTAGTGTAGTGTGGTCAGTGTGTAGTGTAGTGGTGTGTAGTGGTCAGTGTGGTGTGTAGTGGTCAGTGTGGTGTGTGGTGTGTAGTGTAGTGGTCAGTGTGTAGTGGCCAGTGTGTACTGTAGTGGTCAGTGTGGTCAGTGTGTAGTGTAGTGGCCAGTGTGGTGTGTGGTCAATGTGTAGTGGTCAGTGTGTAGTGTAGTGTGGTCAGTGTGTAGTGTAGTGGTCAGTGTGGTGTGTAGTGTAGTGTGGTCATTGTGTAGTGTGGTCAGTGTGGTGTGTAGTGGTGTGTAGTGGTCAGTGTGGTGTGTAGTGGTGTGTAGTGGTTAGTGTGTAGTGTAGTGTGGTCAGTGTGTATTGGTCAGTGTGTAGTGTAGTCAATGTGTAGTGTAGTGTAGTGGTGTGTAGTGGTCAGTGTGTAGTGTAGTGGTTAGTGGTGTGTAGTGGTCAGCGTGTAGTGTAGTGGTGTGTAGTGGTCAGTGTGTGGTGTGGTGTGTAGTGATCAGTGTGGTGTGTAGTGGTCAGCGTGTAGTGTAGTGGTTAGTGGTGTGTAGTAGCAGTGTGTAGTGGGTAGTGGTCAGTGTGTGGTGTGGTGTGTAGTGGTCAGTGTGTAGTGGTTAGTGGTGAGTAATGGTCAGTGTGTAGTGGTTAGTGGTGTGTAGTGGTCAGTGTGTAGTGGTCAGTGTGGTGTGTAGTTTAGTGGTCAGTATAGGAATCGGGTAGGTTAGTTTGGTGTGGTGTGTAGTGGTCAGTGTGGTGTGTAGTGTAGTGGTCAGTGGATAGTGTAGTGTGTAGTAGTATAGTGTAGTGGTCAGTGGATAATGTATTGTGTAGTGGGTAGTGTAGTAGTATAGTGTAGTGGTCAGTATAGGAATCAGGTAGGTTGGTGTGGTGTGTAGTGGTCAGTGTATAATGGATTGTATAGTGTAGTGGTCGATGTAGGAATCAGGTAGGTTGGTGTGGTGTGTAGTGTAAGTGGTCAGTGTATAATGGATTGTATAGTGTTGTGGTCGATGTAGGAATCGGGTAGGGTGGTGTGTAGTGTAGTGGTCAGTATAGGAATCAGGTAGGTCAGTGTGTAGTGTAGTGGTCGATGTAGGAATCAGGTAGGTCAGTGTGTAGTGTAGTGGTCGATGTAGGAATCAGGTAGGTCAGTGTGTAGTGTAGTGGTCGATGTAGGAATCAGGTAGGTCAGTGTAAGGGTCAGTATGGGAATGACATAGGTCAGTGTATTGTATAGTGTAGTAGTATAGTGTAGTGGTCAGTATAGGAATCAGGTAGGTTAGTGTGTAGTGGTCAGTGTGTAGTGGTCAGTATAGGAATCATGTAGGTCAGTGTAGAGGTTAGTGTAGTGGTCAGTATAGGAATCAGATTAGTGGTCAGGTAGGTCAGTATTATTGTAGGAAGGGAAGGGACTTAGAGAGTGCGAATTGTCCGCAGGTTAGGGGGCGCAAATTACTTGCCTTGCCCCGGGCGCTGACAACCCACACTACGCCACTGCCTCAGCCTACCACCCCCAGACCAATGGGCAGACTGAACGTACTAACCAAACGTTGGAGCAGTATCTACGTTGTTTTTCCTCCTTCACCCAGGAAGACTGGACCTCACTACTGCCCCTGGATTCAATAATTCCACCCACTCTACCACAGACCAGTCACCCTTCTCCAATTATGGTTTCCACCCCTCTTTTTTGCCAACACTAGTGCCGGACTCTCCTTTGCCAGTTGTCCAGGATAGACTAAAGTTCCTTGTTACCAACAATCAGGTGTTGAGAGAAGACATCTCCAAGGCACAGGAAAATAGTAAAAGATTCTTTGATAAAGAAGAAGGGGGAACTGGATCTGAAGACTGGTGACCGTGTGTGGCTTTCAACAGCAAACCTGAAACTGGCATGCCCTTCCAGAAAACTGGGACCCAGATACTTGGGACCCTTCTCAGTTAAGAGGAAGATTAATCCGGTAGCATTTGGACTCGAACTTCCCGACTCATTTAGAATCCACCCTGTGTTTCATGCTTCGCTACTGAATCCTGACGTAGCGAATCCCTTTCCGGATCGTGAAGTGGGACCCCCAGAAGCTATAATGGTGGATGGAGAAGAAGAGTTCGAGATTGAAGCCATCTTGGATTGTAGAAAACGACAAGGGCAGAACCAATACCTGATCAAGTGGAGAGGTTTTGGCCCGGAGGGAACCTGAGACCAATCTCCATGCTCAGAGACTGATACAGGCCTTTCATCGTTCTCATCCAGAGAAGATGGCTCTCTATGGTAAAGAAATGCCCATTCACAACATCCAAACAAGTAAATGACACTCTCCAGGAGGTGGGCGTAGCATTGTCAAAGTCTACAATCAAGAAAAGACTTCATGAGAGCAAATACAGAGGGTTCACCACAAGGTGCAAACCACTCAAACCTAAAGAATAAAAAAGCCAGATTGGACTTTGCCAAAAAACATCTAAAAAAGCCAGACCAGTTCCAGAAAAGCATTTTTTGGACGGATGAAACTAAGATGAACTTATTGCCGCCCGCCCACCGTCAAATGACAGCGGGGCAGTGCGGCTCTCGTTCTGGGCCGATGTCAAACAGGGCATGCACGCGATCTCGGGCAGGCAGCCTGGCACTGTCGGTGGCGGCGTGTCCCTGAGATACAGTGCGTCACCAACAGGGGTGAACAGCCATTGGGCATGGCTGTTTACCACGTGATTGGCTGCGATTACGTCACGGCCGATCAAAAATGGTACTCCCTTCCTAAGGCCGCGCAACCGAGCGATCGAGAGCACGCAGCGCGGTCATGTTGGTGGTGGCGTGCTCCCAGGAACACTGCTCATCATCGACAAGGGTAAACAGCCAATGGCTGGCGGCTGTTTACCACATGATCAGCTGTGATCCATTCACAGCCGATCACTAAATGTAAACACAGAGCGGGTACTACCTGTTACTGGCTCTTCTCTCTTCACACACCATTTCCAGTGTGAGAGAAGGGCCAGGAGCAGTGAGTTACCAATCTGTGTAGTGTCAGTGTCTGCACCAACACCACACAGTAAAGAGAACCGGTCACATCGCCCCCCCCCCATTGTAGCTGTCACCCAACAGTCACCACATAAGTGGCCATCAGTGCCCATAAAGTGCACCTGTCAACCATCAGTGCCCATAAAGTGGACCTGTGACCCATCAGTGCCCATAAAGTGCACCTGTCATCAGAGACTGCCATCAGCGATGCACCTGTCACCCATCAGTGACCATCGCCAGTGACCATCATCAGTGACCCTCATCTGTCACCTATCAGTCCCAAAAAGTGCACCGATCATCGTCAGAGACTGCCATCAGTGACTGTCACCTGTCACCCATCACCTGTCAACTATCAGTTAACGTCACCTGCCACCCGTCGCACAGCCCATCAAAAAAATGTCCAAAAGAGTATATAAGAGGCGTTCCAGATCCTCACCATGACTGATGAGAGCAGTGGGGAGTTCTCATCAGATTCAAATGCCGCCAGTGATAGACCCCAAAACCAAAGGCCCACTACCAGCGCTGCCGCCAGCGAAAGACCACAAGAAATGCCCAAGCCCAGTACCAGCGCTGCCGCAGCATCACGCCCAAATGCCAGCACAGGAACTTCAAATCCCCCAACTACCAGCACTGGAGTACCACGTCCCCCAAGAGCCAGGGCCACTACACATCTTCCAGCTGGTCTTGCCAACCCAACATGGCTGCCTTCCGACTCAGTCAGGTGTGCAGGCCAATACCCCAAATTTTACAGATATCGATTGTTTTTATTTATTTTTGACTGACACTTTGCCGCAATTCATTGTGGACCAGACCAATTTATATGCCCAGCAGCATATTGCCAACAACCCCCAATCATCATACGCTCCGTCGGTTTGAGTGGAAGGATTTGACTCTGGAGGAGTTCAAAGTGTTTATGGGCCTCACCATAAACATGGGGCTTACAAAAAAAAAATGAAGGACATGTCTATTGGTCCATCAACCCCATCTACCACATGCCCATTTATTCTGCCGTAATGCCCAGGTCCTGGTATGAGATGATTTTGTGCTTCCTTTATTTTAGCGACAACATCCAAATTATGATAAGTTATATAAAATTCGCCCACTCATAAATTTTTTTTCCCAACGATTTGCAGAACTCTACGTCCCCGATCAGCATATGTGTGTAGATGAGTTCCTGGTACCCTTTTCAGGCCGGCTAGGAATAAAGCAATACATTCCTAGCAAAAGGGCCAAATAAAGAGTGAAATTGTATAAGCTTTGCGAGAGAGTCACGGGATATCTGTATGCGTTCCGCATATACGTTACATAGTTACATAGTCGGGTTGAAAAAAGAAACAAGTCCATCCAGTTCAACCTTAAAAACAATAAATAAAATAAATAATATCGTACAATCCAATATACCCAATTTTATACCCACAGTTGATCCAGAGGAAGGCAAAAAAAACCAGCAGAGCATGCTCCAATTTGCTACAGCAGGGGAAAAAAATTCTTTCCTGATCCCCCAAGAGGCTTCTCCCTGGATCAACTTTACCTATAAATGTTAGTACCCAGTTATATTATGTACATTTAGGAAAGTATCCAGGCCTTTCTTAAAGCAATCTACTAAGCTGGCCAGAACCACCTCTAGTAGGAGTCTATTCCACATTTTCAAAGCTCTTACTGTGAAGAAACCTTTCCGTATTTGGAGATGAAATCTCTTTTCCTCTAGACATAAAGAGTGCCCCCGTGTCCTCTGGGTTGACCATAAAGAGAATAACTCAACACCAAGTTCACTATATGGACCCCTTATATATTTGAACATGTTGATCATATCCCCCCTTATTCTCCTCTTCTCAAGAGTGAATAAATTCAGTTCCTCTAATCTTTTCTCATAGCGGAGCTCCTCCATGCCTCTTATCAGTTTTGTTGCCCTTCTCTGCACTTTCTCCAGTTCCCCGATATCCTTTTTGAGAACTGGTGCCCAAAACTGAACTGCATATTCCAGATGAGGTCTTACTAATGATTTGAACAGGGGCAAAATTATATCTCTCTCTCTGGAGTCCATACCTCTCTTAATACAAGAAAGGACTTTGCTCGCTTTGGAAACCGTAGCTTGGCATTGCATGCTATTATTGAGCTTATGATCTACCAAAACCCCCAGATCCTTCTCCACCACGGATTCACCCAGTTGTACTCCCTCCTAGCATATATGATGCATGCACATTCTTAGCCCCCAGGTGCATAACTTTACATTTCTCAACATTAAACCTCATCTGCCACATAGTCGCCCAATTAGACAGTGCATTGAGGTCGGCTTGTAAATTGGAGACATCTTGTAAGGACTTTATTCCACTGCATATCTTGGTGTTATCTGCAAAGACAGAAATATTACTTTTGATCCCAGACCCAATATCATTTATAAAGTTATTAAAAAGTAAGAGTCCCAGCACTGAACCCTGGGGTACACCACTGATAACCTTAGATCATTCAGAGTTATGCCCTGTACACACGATCGGACATTGATCGGACATTCTGACAACAAAATCCATGGATTTTTTCCAACGGATGCTGGCTCAAACTTATCTTGCATACACACGGTGTATGCAAAGTTGTCGGAAAATCTGATCGTTCTGAACGCGGTGACGTAAAACACTTACCACGGGACTATAAAACGGGGCAGTAGCCAATAGCTTTCGTCTTTTAATTTATTCTGAGCATGCATGGCTCTTTGTGCGTCGGATTTGTGTTCACACGATCGGAATTTAACCGATCGGATTTTGTTGTCGGAAAATTTTATAGCCTGCTCTCAAACTTTGTGTGTCGGAAATTCCGACAGAAAAAGTCAGATGGAGCCCACACACGATCGGAATTTCTGACAACACAATCCGATCGCACTTTTTCCTTCGGAAAATCCGACTCTCTGAATTCTGTCTTTTAGCCAGTTTTCTATCCATTTACAAACTGATATTTCCAAGCCTGTAGACTTTACCTTACACATGAGCCGCGTGTGGGGAACTGTGTTGAACACTTTTGCAAAATCCAAGTACAGTGGGGCAAAAAAGTATTTAGTCAGCCACCAATTGTGCAAGTTCTCCCACTTAAAAAAATGAGAGAGGCCTGTAATTGTCATCATAGGTATACCTCAACTATGAGAGACAAAATGTGGAAACAAATCCAGACAATCACATTGTCTGATTTTTGAAAGAATTTATTTGCAAATTATGGTGGCAAATAAGTATTTGGTAAATATCAAAAGTTCATCTCAATACTTTGTTATATATCCTTTGTTGGCAATGACAGAGGTCAAACGTTTTCTGTAAGTCTTCACAAGGTTGTCACACATTGTTGCTGGTATGTTGGCCCATTCCTCCATGCAGATCTCCTCTAGAGCAGTGATGTTTTGGGGCTGTCGCTGGGCAACACGGACTTTCAACTCCCTCCAAAGGTTTTTTATGGGGTTGAGATCTGGAGACTGGCTAGGCCACTCCAGGACCTTGAAATGCTTCTTACGAAGCCACTCCTTCGTTTCCTGGGCGGTGTGTTTGGGATCATTGTCATGCTGAAAGACCCAGCCACGTTTGATCCACAATGCCACTGCTGATGGGAGGAGGTTTGCACCCAAAATCTCACGATACATGGCCCCATTCATTCTTTCATGTACACGGATCAGTCGTCCTGTTCCCCTTGCAGAGAAACAGCCCCAAAGCATGATGTGCCACCCCCATGCTTCACAGTAGGTATGATGTTCTTTGGTTGCAACTCAGCATTCTCTCTCCTCCAAACACGACATTCTCCCAATCCTCTTCTGGATCATCCAAATGCTCTCTAGCAAACCTCAGACGGGCCCGGACATGTACTGGCTTAAGCAGGAGGACACGTCTGGCACTACAGGATCTGAGTCCCTGGCGACGTAGTGTGTTACTCATGGTAGCCTTTGTTACGTTGGTCCCAGCTCTCTGCAGGTCATTCACTAGGTCCTCCCGTGTGGTTCTGGGATTTTTGCTCACCGTTCTTGTGATCATTTTGACCCCAGGGGGTGAGATCTTGCGTGGAGCCCCAGATCGATGGAGATTATCAGTGGTCTTGTATGTCTTCCATTTTCTAATTATTGCTCCCACAGTTGATTTCTTCACACCAAGCTGCTTGCCTATTGCAGATTCAGTCTTCCCAGCCTGGTGCAGGTTTTGTTTCTGGTGTCCTTCGACAGCTCTTTGGTCTTCACCATAGTGGAGTTTGGAGTGTGACTGTTTGAGGTTGTGGACAGAAGAAGATACAGGTTTGTGAGAGCCAGAAATCTTACTTGTTTGTAGGTGACCAAATACTTATTTTCCACCATAATTTGCAAATAAATTCTTTCAAAAATCAGACAGACAATGTGATTGTCTGGATTTGTTTCCACATTTTGTCTCTCATAGTTAAGGTATACCTATGATGACAATTACAGGCCTCTCATCTTTTTAAGTGGGAGAACTTGCACAATTGGTGGCTGACTAAATACTTTTTTGCCTCACTGTATACCATGTCCACAGCCACCCCTCTGTCCAAGGTTTTACAGTACCTGACCGCGAGAATGTGTTTTCAGCGCGATCCCATTGTGCTGGTTCTCGGCGTCAGGGTACTGTACATCTTGCGCTGGCTCGCTCATCGGGAAAGGAAAACTGCGTTTTTTCCTTTCTCGATGAGCGACAAGGTGACAGGTGTCTGGTATGAATCATGAGGGGGTAACGCCGCGCCAAATTTTAAATAAAAAAACGGCATGGGTTCCCCTCCAGGGGCATACCAGGCCCTTAGGTCTGGTATGGATTTTAAGGGGAACCCCCTACGCTGAAGAAACGGCGTGGGGGTCCCCCCAAAATCCACACCAGATTCTTATCCGAGCACGTAGCCCGGCCGGTTAGGCAAGTGGGTGGGGACGAGCGAGGGCACCCCCCTCCTGAACCGTACCAGGCCGCATGCCCTCAACATGGGGGGGTGGGCGCTTTGGGGCAGGGGGGCGCCCTGCGGCCCCCCACCCCAAAGCACCTTGTCCCCATGTTGATGAAGACAAGGGCTTCTTCCCGACAACCCTGGCCGTTGGTTGTCGGGGTCTGCGGGCAGAGGGCTTATCGGAATCCAGGAGCCCCCTTTAATAAGGGGGACCCCAGATCCCGGCCCCCCACCCTATGTAAATGAGTATGGGGTACATCGTACCTCAACCCATTCACCTGGGGGAAAAAGTGTCAATAAAAAAAACACACTAGACAGGTTTTTAAAGTAATTTATTAGGCAGCTCCGGGGGTCTTCTTCCGACTTCGGGGGTCTTCTTCCGACTTCTCTGCTCTCTTCGGCCTCTTCTCCCGGTGTCCGGTTCTTCTTCTGCTCTCTAGCCTCTTCTCCCGGTGTCCGGTTCTTCTCCCGCTCTCCGGCCTCTTCTCCCGCTCTCGGGCCTCTTCTTCTCCCGCTCTCTGGTTCTTCTGCCGGGCTCCTCCGCTATCTTCTGCTCTTTTGCCGCTCTTTTGATAGCGGTGGCCCGGTCTTCTCCGTTGTCTTGTTCCCTCTTCTCTTCTTCCAATGTTGACACAACGCTCTCTCCCGCTGTAATGCTGTGTGTGAGATGCGCATCGACTTATATAGGCATGGGGTGTGGTCAGCAGGTGATGTCACCCGGTGACCCCGCCCCCTTGTGACGTCACAGGGTTGTTGGGAAGAGGCCCTTGTCCTCATCAACATGGGGACAAGGTGCTTTGGGGTGGGGGGGCCGCAGGGCGCCTCCCTGCCCCAAAGCACCAACCCCCCATGTTGAGGGCATGCGGCCTGGTACGGTTTAGAAGGGAGGGGGCGCTCGCTCATCCCCACCCCCTTTCCTGACCGGCCGAGCTGTGTGCTCGGATAAGGGTCTGGTATGGATTTTGGGGGGACCCCCACGCCGTTTCTTCGGCGTAGAGGGTTCCCCTTAAAATCCATACCTGACCTAAGGGCCTGGTATGCCCCTGAAGGGGAAACCATGCCGGTTTTTTATTTAAAATTTGGCACAGCGTTCCCCCTCATGATTCATACCAGACACCTGTCAGCAACGCTTGTCGCTCATCGGAAAAGGAAAAAACACAGTTTTCCTTTCCCGATGAGTGAGCCAGCTCAGCGCTGGCTCCCGCGACGGGGCTCGAAGGTGTCAAATCTCGCCGATAACAGCGGCGAGATTGACACAATACCGCGGTCACCTACTGTACTTACCTCTTCATAAAAAGAAATCAGGTTTGTCTGACAACTTCTTTCTTTCATGAATCCAAGCTGTCTATTGCTTAAAATGTTTTTTTCCAGCAAGAACCCGTCTATGTGGTCTTTTATTAAATGCTCCAGTATCTTCCTGACTATAGAAGTTAAACTAACAGGTCTATAGTTACTTGGTAAAGACTTTGATCCCTTTTTAAATATAGGCACCACGTTCGCCCTGCGCCAATCCAGTGGTACTATTCCCGTCATTAATGATACAATAGCTTTGAAATTACAGAGCTCAATTCTTTTAGGATCCGTGGGTGGATGCCATCAGGTCCAGGTGCTTTATCCACTTTTATTCTGTCTAAATATTTCTGGACCATATCACTTTTGAGCCATTGTGGATCATTCGGGGCTGTGTCAATACCACCCCCATTATGGACATGAGCTCCCCCATGCTTTTTTGTATACACAGAGCTGAAGAAAGTATTTAATAAATTAGCCTTCTCTTTGTCCCCAGTCACTCACTCTAGATTATTTTGTAAAGGGCCTACATGCTCAGACCTGACCTTTTTACTAATAATATATTTAAAGAATTTTTGGGGGTTTGTCCTACTATCTTTTGCAATCTGTTGTTCGTTTTGAATTTTTGCATCCTTGATTTCCTTTTTACATATTCTGTTAAATTCTTTGTAACATTTAAACGACACTAGTGTTCCTTCATTTTTATATTTTTTTAAAAGCTCTTTTCTTATTGTTTATAGCTTTTTTAACTTTGGCCGTGAGCCACATAGGTTTTGTTTTTAGCCTTTTAAACTTATTGGCCATGGGAATATACTTTGCAGGGAGGTCCCAAACAGTCTTTTTAAAGAATTCCCATTTCTGTTCTGTTTATCAATGCAAATATTCCCTCACAGTCTAAATCCTGGAGAGCAGCCCTCATCCTTGGAAAATTTTCTCTCTTGAAGTTAAGTGTTTTTATCTTTCCCGTATGTATTTCTTGTTTACTGCTAACATCAAATGAAATCATGTTATGATCACTGCTACCCAGGTGTTCCTTTATCTGGACATAAGTAATAAGCTCTGCATGGTTTGAGATTATTAGGTCCAACAGAGCTTCATTCCTAGTTGGGGCCTCAATAAACTGGACCATAAAATTGTCCTGTAATAGGTTTATACATTTTTGCCCTTTACTGTCCCAGCAGTGCCATTACTCCAGTCAATTTCTGGGTAGTTAAAATCCCCCATTATTATCACCGTTCCCAGCCCTTGCAGCCCTTTCCATCTGTGCAAGGAGCTGAGTCTCCACCTCCTCGTTAACATTGGGTGGTCTATAACAAACTCCAATGATTAAATTTGAACTACGCCCATCTATATGCAGTTCCACCCATAATGCCTCAGACTCATCACACTCTCCATCAACCAGGTCCTCTTTCACACTTGTTTTGAGATCACTTCTCACATAGACCCCGCCACCTTTCCTTTTTACCCTGTCTCTCCGAAAGAGTGCATAGCCAGGAATATTAATAGCCCAGTCATGTGAGCATTGAAGCCAAGTTTCAGCAATACCAATTACATCATAGCTCTCCTCATGCACCAGAGCTTCCAACTCACCTATTTTGCTTGGCAGACTTCTGGCATTGGTGTACAAACACTTTAATGCATTATTACATTTTGCTCTGGTGTTTTTCATATCATTTTTAGTAGTACAAATGGCACTATAGTTTCCAAAGGCTGTTTGCAACATGGGAAGTTTCTTGACACCTGTCATAACCCCCCCCCCCCCCCTCCATCTATCCCCATTCCACCCTCCATTAATGTCTGACTCCTAGCTGACCTGTCTGCCCGATGCAATTCTAGTTCACCCTCCCCCCTCAATCCTAGTTTAAATACTCTTCCAGCCTTCCCATAAACCTCTCCCCCAGCACAGCAGACCCCCTTCCATTCAAGTGCAAACCGTCTTCAGCATATAGGTTGCACCCCAATGAAAAGTCAGCCAAGTGCTCTAGAAACCCAAATCCCTCCTCCCTGTATACGAAGGAAGAGATTCCCAGCTCTAGCCCCCTGAGTGCCCGTCATACATGGGCACAACTGGTAAAATTGTATAGGACCTGACATACCCACTGCTGAGGAAAGGTTACCACATATACCTGGATAACTTCTACACCAGCCTTCCCCTTTTCAAACACCTATACCTCGCAGAAACCTTGGCCTTGCGGAACCTCCAGAAAGAATAGGAAGGGCTTCCTACAAGCCATATTGAAAAAAACAGTGAAGCAACTTTGAAGTGCAACGAAGTGCTGGCCTTGAGGTGGAAGAATACCAGGAATGTGTACATGATGCCCTCCATCTATGATGACACTACAATTGAGGTTCAGAGAAGATGAGGTCCCATTGAAAAGCCAACATGTGTACAAGATTACAATCTCTACATGGGAGGGGGATGGATTTCAACGACAAAATGCTTCAGCCCTATTTGTCAATAAGGAGGTCCTGTTTCTGGTACAAGAAAGTAGCAATCTATTTAATTAATTTGGCCATTTATAATGCCTACATAATTCACACAAAATCCACGGAAAGCCCTGCCTACTTCCTAAAATTCATCGAAGAAGTTGTCATGTCCCTCATCTACCAACAAAGACCCCCCCCAGAAAAACTTCGCTCTGATGCTGTTAGCCAACTTCATGAGCGCCACTTCCCGGACAACATTCCACAATCTGAAGCAGGCTGAAGACTCCAAAAAAGATGTGGAGTATGCAGCAAAAGAGGATTTCAAAGAGATACCAGCTACCGTTGTCCCCCTGAACCCGGCCTTTGCATTGGTGAATGCTTCCGATATCACACATCTCTAAAATATTAGCCCATATTCTTAACCATTTCCCCATTTTCATCATCTGTGCTGACCATTTCCCATGCTTCCTCAATTAACCATGCCAATGCCTTCCACGTGAACTGACCCTGGCCTGTTTTTTGACTATGTCTCTGCCTACCGTTTGGACTGCTTCTACGTGAACTGACCCTGGTCTGTTTTATCAACTACGCTTCTGCCTACTGCTTCGACTGCTTCCATGTGAACTGACCCTGGCCTGTTTTATCAACTACTCTTCTGCCTACCGCTTGGACTGCATGCATGTGAACTGACCCTGGCCTGCTTTATCAACTACGCTTCTGCCTACCGCTTGGACTGCCTGCACGTGAACTGACCCTGGCCTGTTTTATAGACTATGCTTTTGCCTACCGCTTGGACTTATTTGTTGCCCTGCTACTGTAGTACACAGGGGTCTCACATGTGAGGGGCTCCAGAAATGTTTTTCCGGGTGGAGAAAACAATTTTTTCGGGTTTCGTAATTTCCGGATTAGGGTCTGGAGTCCGGAGGGTTCATAGAGATTTGGGAGGGTGCAGCCTCTACCCCTGTGCCCCTGTGCACAGTTCTTACCTGATTGCGGCCCTCAGCCTGCTGCTGACTTAAGCCTCGTGCACACGATCGGATTTTCTGCAGACAAAACCTCTGACTTTTGTCCGAAGACGTGTGCCTGGATTTTGTCTTGCATACAAACGGCAAGGAATTGTCGGTCAACAAACACTAATGTAGTGACGTACTACGTGGTTTTCCAGCTCTTTAGCGCCACCCTTTGGGCTCCTTCTGCTAATTTCGTGTTAGTAGAAGTTAAGTGTTGATTTGCGCATTTCAGTTTGTTTCTGAACGGCCGTTCGTCAAGCAGACATGTTGCGAAATCGGAGGAGATAACGTTATTTATTCAACAAAAGAAGGAAAGAAATGGGACTTTGTATGAGGCAAGTCACTGAATGCATACCTTATTCAAATCATTTATAAATGTACTAAACAGGGGAATAACTAGGGGGGAAGGTTGGGACTTTAATTGAAGCATGCGACAGCAAGAGGGTAATAGGATGAACGTAGAGGAATTTATTGACATAATATTCGAGCATACACATTGTAACCGTAGAGTACATACAGTCAAACAATACATGCATAGATAAATCGGTAAAAATGTATAGTCATAAGATGATACGGTAAAACATACATCGTAATGTTCGTACAATTAATAGATGGGTAACAAGGTACACGGTTAAAAGAAGTTACATAATGATGAATCAGGATACCACATTCACAAATTCCCTAGTGCACCCGAACAATTTGGGTAACAGAGGTATTAAAACAATAGTGCCTGCTGGACCTAAGGCCTCATGGGACCTGTAGGGGGAGTAAAAACAGATGGGGACTAGTAGAACGATAGAACACGGCAATTGGTGGCTCAACGCGTTTCGTGGCTTCCATGCCACTCGTCAGGAGCAAGCACGTGTAAATCTAGAAAAATAGGGATAAAATAAACGAAAAAACAAAAAACAAAACCAATAAGGGGGGGGGAGGGCGGGCGTGGTATACGCCCCCCACTGCTGATATGAAAACATACTCACTACGAGGCTAGGCACCGGTGGATAGGTGGAGGGACCCCATGAGCCATCCAGGTAGGCCCAACCGGGAGCCGAGGCAGGGAGCCCCGCAGGGGCGGAGGCGGGCGCCGACCAGGGCAGGCAGGGGACCGAGGGTACCTGGAAAGGTGAAGGGTAGTGAGGGTGAGTAAAGACAATGTTGAGGGAGAGGAGATAGGGAAGGAGCCCCACAGCCATAGTGTAGGAAGTAGAAAGGAACCAGTGAGGACAAGGGTGGGAGGCAATAGAAGTGGGTGACAATAGAAGTAGGTAAGACGTGAAGGGCAAGGTGAAAGACAACTAGTGCAGTGACAGCTAAACGGGAGTGAGGGGTGTACCTGATGGAGGAGGATTGGGACCCCGGAGGGGGGAGAGTTCCCAAATGGTGTGAAGTCAGATGCGTGTAGAGCCTCGAATGCCCAGACCGCCCCGGAGAGCGTCCATATAACGCCGTCGCGGGGCCGCCCACCAACGTCACGCCGTGTAGCGGGGGGAGGAGCACCGCAAGTCGGACAGCTGTCCGGCAACGGCACAGAACCTCCCCCATAGCCCACGAGTGTGGATACAGCGACTGCGCATGGCGGCGCCAAGGACGCCGCAAGCACAGTGTGGTGCGTGACGTCGACGCACATAAACCGGCGTCCAACCCCCCAGAGGAAAACCTGGGGGAGGAAGGAGACCAGCAAGGTGCGTCGCGGCTCCCGGGAGGGGAAAAGGACCAGATGGCAAGGCAGTCCCGCCAGCACACACACCACCAGTGACACAGCCCCATAGGGAATAGTCTCAGTAATACAAGATGACATGGGATATAAAATTATAAAAGTAAACAAATAAAAAATGAACGAGTGGAAATTACGGCAATGAAAATAGTGAAATTGGTTGAAAGGATCAAATGATAAAAAAACAGGGGAGGTATCACAAAGGTCATTAAGGGCAGTGTGGGTACTTGTTGAATTACAACTAAATAGAGCAATGGCACATGCTTCCATCCCTATGCATATGTACAAGAAAAGGAGAGGGTTTTTAGGGACTTTAAGGAAATCATGACCTGGTAAGGTCACCCATTTCCATCCCTAGGGACTTTATATGAAACCATGACCTGGTAAGGTCATGCGTTTCCATCCCAATTTAAATCACTAAACAGGGGAATAACTAGGGGGGAAGGTTGGGACTTTAATTGAAGCATGCGACAGCAAGAGGGTAATAGGATGAACGTAGAGGAATTTATTGACATAATATTCGAGCATACACATTGTAACCGTAGAGTACATACAGTCAAACAATACATGCATAGATAAATCGGTAAAAATGTATAGTCATAAGATGATACGGTAAAACATACATCGTAATGTTCGTACAATTAATAGATGGGTAACAAGGTACACGGTTAAAAGAAGTTACATAATGATGAATCAGGATACCACATTCACAAATTCCCTAGTGCACCCGAACAATTTGGGTAACAGAGGTATTAAAACAATAGTGCCTGCTGGACCTAAGGCCTCATGGGACCTGTAGGGGGAGTAAAAACAGATGGGGACTAGTAGAACGATAGAACACGGCAATTGGTGGCTCAACGCGTTTCGTGGCTTCCATGCCACTCGTCAGGAGCAAGCACGTGTAAATCTAGAAAAATAGGGATAAAATAAACGAAAAAACAAAAAACAAAACCAATAAGGGGGGGGGGGAGGGGGGGCGTGGTATACGCCCCCCACTGCTGATATGAAAACATACTCACTACGAGGCTAGGCACCGGTGGATAGGTGGAGGGACCCCATGAGCCATCCAGGTAGGCCCACCACACTGTGCTTGCGGCGTCCTTGGCGCCGCCATGCGCAGTCGCTGTATCCACACTCGTGGGCTATGGGGGAGGTTCTGTGCCGTTGCCGGACAGCTGTCCGACTTGCGGTGCTCCTCCCCCCGCTACACGGCGTGACGTTGGTGGGCGGCCCCGCGACGGCGTTATATGGACGCTCTCCGGGGCGGTCTGGGCATTCGAGGCTCTACACGCATCTGACTTCACACCATTTGGGAACTCTCCCCCCTCCGGGGTCCCAATCCTCCTCCATCAGGTACACCCCTCACTCCCGTTTAGCTGTCACTGCACTAGTTGTCTTTCACCTTGCCCTTCACGTCTTACCTACTTCTATTGTCACCCACTTCTATTGCCTCCCACCCTTGTCCTCACTGGTTCCTTTCTACTTCCTACACTATGGCTGTGGGGCTCCTTCCCTATCTCCTCTCCCTCAACATTGTCTTTACTCACCCTCACTACCTTTCACCTTTCCAGGTACCCTCGGTCCCCTGCCTGCCCTGGTCGGCGCCCGCCTCCGCCCCTGCGGGGCTCCCTGCCTCGGCTCCCGGTTGGGCCTACCTGGATGGCTCATGGGGTCCCTCCACCTATCCACCGGTGCCTAGCCTCGTAGTGAGTATGTTTTCATATCAGCAGTGGGGGGCGTATACCACGCCCCCCCTCCCCCCCCTTATTGGTTTTGTTTTTTGTTTTTTCGTTTATTTTATCCCTATTTTTCTAGATTTACACGTGCTTGCTCCTGACGAGTGGCATGGAAGCCACGAAACGCGTTGAGCCACCAATTGCCGTGTTCTATCGTTCTACTAGTCCCCATCTGTTTTTACTCCCCCTACAGGTCCCATGAGGCCTTAGGTCCAGCAGGCACTATTGTTTTAATACCTCTGTTACCCAAATTGTTCGGGTGCACTAGGGAATTTGTGAATGTGGTATCCTGATTCATCATTATGTAACTTCTTTTAACCGTGTACCTTGTTACCCATCTATTAATTGTACGAACATTACGATGTATGTTTTACCGTATCATCTTATGACTATACATTTTTACCGATTTATCTATGCATGTATTGTTTGACTGTATGTACTCTACGGTTACAATGTGTATGCTCGAATATTATGTCAATAAATTCCTCTACGTTCATCCTATTACCCTCTTGCTGTCGCATGCTTCAATTAAAGTCCCAACCTTCCCCCCTAGTTATTCCCCTGTTTAGTGATTTAAATTGGGATGGAAACGCATGACCTTACCAGGTCATGGTTTCATATAAAGTCCCTAGGGATGGAAATGGGTGACCTTACCAGGTCATGATTTCCTTAAAGTCCCTAAAAACCCTCTCCTTTTCTTGTACATATGCATAGGGATGGAAGCATGTGCCATTGCTCTATTTAGTTGTAATTCAACAAGTACCCACACTGCCCTTAATGACCTTTGTGATACCTCCCCTGTTTTTTTATCATTTGATCCTTTCAACCAATTTCACTATTTTCATTGCCGTAATTTCCACTCGTTCATTTTTTATTTGTTTACTTTTATAATTTTATATCCCATGTCATCTTGTATTACTGAGACTATTCCCTATGGGGCTGTGTCACTGGTGGTGTGTGTGCTGGCGGGACTGCCTTGCCATCTGGTCCTTTTCCCCTCCCGGGAGCCGCGACGCACCTTGCTGGTCTCCTTCCTCCCCCAGGTTTTCCTCTGGGGGGTTGGACGCCGGTTTATGTGCGTCGACGTCACGCACCACACTGTGCTTGCGGCGTCCTTGGCGCCGCCATGCGCAGTCGCTGTATCCACACTCGTGGGCTATGGGGGAGGTTCTGTGCCGTTGCCGGACAGCTGTCCGACTTGCGGTGCTCCTCCCCCCGCTACACGGCGTGACGTTGGTGGGCGGCCCCGCGACGGCGTTATATGGACGCTCTCCGGGGCGGTCTGGGCATTCGAGGCTCTACACGCATCTGACTTCACACCATTTGGGAACTCTCCCCCCTCCGGGGTCCCAATCCTCCTCCATCAGGTACACCCCTCACTCCCGTTTAGCTGTCACTGCACTAGTTGTCTTTCACCTTGCCCTTCACGTCTTACCTACTTCTATTGTCACCCACTTCTATTGCCTCCCACCCTTGTCCTCACTGGTTCCTTTCTACTTCCTACACTATGGCTGTGGGGCTCCTTCCCTATCTCCTCTCCCTCAACATTGTCTTTACTCACCCTCACTACCCTTCACCTTTCCAGGTACCCTCGGTCCCCTGCCTGCCCTGGTCGGCGCCCGCCTCCGCCCCTGCGGGGCTCCCTGCCTCGGCTCCCGGTTGGGCCTACCTGGATGGCTCATGGGGTCCCTCCACCTATCCACCGGTGCCTAGCCTCGTAGTGAGTATGTTTTCATATCAGCAGTGGGGGGCGTATACCACGCCCCCCCTCCCCCCCCCCTTATTGGTTTTGTTTTTTGTTTTTTCGTTTATTTTATCCCTATTTTTCTAGATTTACACGTGCTTGCTCCTGACGAGTGGCATGGAAGCCACGAAACGCGTTGAGCCACCAATTGCCGTGTTCTATCGTTCTACTAGTCCCCATCTGTTTTTACTCCCCCTACAGGTCCCATGAGGCCTTAGGTCCAGCAGGCACTATTGTTTTAATACCTCTGTTACCCAAATTGTTCGGGTGCACTAGGGAATTTGTGAATGTGGTATCCTGATTCATCATTATGTAACTTCTTTTAACCGTGTACCTTGTTACCCATCTATTAATTGTACGAACATTACGATGTATGTTTTACCGTATCATCTTATGACTATACATTTTTACCGATTTATCTATGCATGTATTGTTTGACTGTATGTACTCTACGGTTACAATGTGTATGCTCGAATATTATGTCAATAAATTCCTCTACGTTCATCCTATTACCCTCTTGCTGTCGCATGCTTCAATTAAAGTCCCAACCTTCCCCCCTAGTTATTCCCCTGTTTAGTGATTTAAATTGGGATGGAAACGCATGACCTTACCAGGTCATGGTTTCATATAAAGTCCCTAGGGATGGAAATGGGTGACCTTACCAGGTCATGATTTCCTTAAAGTCCCTAAAAACCCTCTCCTTTTCTTGTACATTTATAAATGTATTTAATAATAACAAATCACATTATAGAGAGTGTCAATCTGTAATACAGGACACAATATAATGTAATTCATTTGCATGAATATGTAATAGTTATACAGAGTAAGATAAAACATAATAAGCATTATAGTTACAAAAGGACACTCCTCCATTCATAAAAGTTCAATGAACATAATCAATTTTTCATGGTGAGCCGAAATTGTCTAAGCATCAGTTCGATGTAACTCGATGCACGTTTCATGGCTCATGCCAATCAGGAGTAAAATGCTCTGAAATTAAATCAGTGATAGCTATAAGTATAGGATATCCTTTAAACAGAGAACAATCTCTCAAAATAAAGGTGTGTAACTTACAGTACGGCCAAATGCTGACGCCCAACCTTAAATCCAAGGGAAGAAGAGGGACAAGGATGATCATCTCCCCCAGGGCTGAGGTGAGAAGTCCCATCCAGACCAGAGACAACAGCCAGGTGAGGACTAGGTGACTATGTCACGACCATGTGAATCTGGTGTATGGTTAACAGTCCACACTGCTCTGCGAGGGTAGGAAAATGAAGCCATGTGATATGAATGTGTTGAAGTAATGAAATGAGCCTATACCTGTGAATGAGTGAAGTGATCAATAGTGGTAATGTGAAGTGTATGAACTAAAAAAAACTACAACCAAAAAACATACCCGCTAAAAATAAAAACAAAACCGCCAATTGATGGTGGACTGTGTAATGTGAAAACTAAAATTAAACCCAAAAAGATGTGATGAATGTGAATCAAACTAAATTACCTTGTGTGTTGGTCTGTGGCTGTAGACATGCCTGATGTCCTGCTTGTGTGAATGGTCCATGTGAAATGGTCAGCTGGCCAGCCTGAGCAGCTTATATCCCTGGCAAAGGACGGGTCCCCACCAGCACCATGAGCCCCAATTGGATGGAAAGAGGGAATCTGCTCAATGCTCAGGCAGGTTAATGCATTGAGCAGAGCATCCAATCATGATGCCGATGCATAAGAGGCAAGACCCCGCCCCCCAACCTGTATAAGGGATTAGTGGGGGGGAAGGGAAAAGACTGCCATGCATCGCAGCCCCAGGGTTAGAAAAGACACCCCATCACCCCCCCCCTCCCCCCAGCAAGGGGGCCCATCCATGGCCGAAAAAATAAGTACACTATATTATCTCCCATAAAAATGTGTCTAGTTGCTGGCAATGAAAGCCAGGATATAGAATTATAGATATATATGGTAATTTGAAAGTTTGAAAGATAAGTGGCTCATTAGATGTAAAAGTAGATGAGTGATTGACTATTGATGTTAAGGTGTAGCAGGTCACTGGGAAAGTGGGTATCTTCTACCCTAATTTGGCAATATAATGAATGCGACCTAACACAACCTAATTGTAACAGTGACAATCCTCCATCCCTGATATGTATACAACAGGGATATGCAATTAGCGAACCTCCAGGTGTTGCAAAACTACAAGTCCCATCATGCCTCTGCCTCTGGGTGTCATGCTTGTGGCTGTCAAAGTCTTGCTATGCCTCATGGGACTTGTAATTCTGCAACAGCTGGAGGTCCGCTAATTGCATATCCCTGGTATACAACAAAAGGAGGAAAGAAATGGGACTTTGTAGGAGGCAAGTCACTGAATGCGTACCTTATTCAAATGATTTATAAATTTATTTAATAACAAATCACATTATAGAGAGTGTCAATCTGTAATACAGGACACAATATAATGTAATACAGTCAGGTCCATAAATATTGGGACAGCGACACAATTCTAATCTTTTTGGCTCTATACACCACCACAATGGATTTGAAATGAAACGAACAAGATGTGCTTTAACTGCAGACTTTCAGCTTTAATTTGAGGGTATTTACATCTAAATCAGGTGAACAGTGTAGGAATTACAACAGTTTGTATATGTGCCTCCCACTTTTTAAGGGACCAAAAGTAATGGGACAGATTAACAATCATCCATCACTTTCACTTTTTAATACTTGGTTGCAAATCCTTTGCAGTCAATTACAGCCTGAAGTCTGGAACGCATAGACATCATCAGACGCTGGGTTTCATCCCTGGTGATGCTCTGCCAGGCCTCTACTATAACTGTCTTCAGTTCCTGCTTGTTCTTGGGGCATATTCTCTTCCCATCACTTTGGTACAATTTGATCTTGGTCTCATCTGTCCATAGGATGTTGTTCCAGAAACGTTGTTTGGCAAACTCTAATCTGGCCTTCCTGTTTTTGAGGCTCACCAATGGTTTACATCTTGTGGTGAACCCTCTGTATTCACTCTGGTGAAGTCTTCTCTTGATTGTTGACGTTGACACACATATACCTACCTCCTGGAGAGTGTTCTTGATCTGGCCAACTGTTGTGAAGTGTGTTTTCTTCACCAGGGAAAGAATTCTTCGGTCATCCATCACAGTTGTTTTCCGTGGTCTTCCGGGTCTTTTGGTGTTGCTGAGCTCACTGGTGCATTCTTTCTTTTTAAGGATGTTCCAAACAGTTGATTTGGCCACACCTAATGTTTTTGCTATCTCTATGGTTTGTTTTGTTTTTTCAGCCTAATGATGGCTTTCTTCTGATAGTGACAGCTCTTTGGATCTCATATTGAGAGTTGACCGCAACAGATTCCAAATGCAAATAGCACACTTGAAATGAACTCTGGACCTTTTATCTGCTCCTTGTAAATGGGATAATGGGGGAAGAACACACACCCGGCCATGAAACAGCTGAGCAGCCAATTGTCCCATTACTTTTGGTCCCCGATTTGGATGTAAATACCCTCAAATTAAAGCTGAAAGTCTGCCGTTAAAGCACATCTTTTTCGTTTCATTTCAAATCCATTGTGGTGGTGTATAGAGCCAAAAAGATTAGAATAGTGTCGATGTCCCAATATTTATGGACCTGACTGTACATTTGCATGAATATGGGAGATAATATAGTGTACTTCTTTTTTCAGCCATGGATGGGCCCCCTTGCCGGGGGGGAGGGGGGGTGATGGGGTGTCTTTTCTAACCCTAGGGCTGCGATGCATGGCAGTCTTTTCCCTTCTCCCCACTAATCCGTTATAAAGGTTGGGGGGCGGGGTCTTGCTTCCTATGCATCGGCATCATGATTGGATGCTCTGCTCAGTGCATTGACCTGCCTGAGCATTGAGCTGGTTCCCTCTTTCCATCCAAATGGGGCTCATGGTGCTGGTGAGGACCCGCCCTTTGCCAGGGATATAAGCTGCTCAGGCTGGCCAGCTGACCATTTCACATGGACCATTCACACAAGCAGGACATCAGGCATGTCTACAGCCATAGACCCACACACAAGGTAATTTAGTTTGATTCACATTCATCACATCTTTTTGGGTTTAATTTTGGTTTTCACATTACACAGTCCACCATAAATTGGCGGTTTTGGTTTTATTTTTAGCGGGTATGTTTTTTGGTTGTAGTTTTTTAGTTCATACACTTCACATTACCACTATTCATCACTTCACTCATTCACAGGTATAGGCTCATTTCATTACTTCAACACATTCATTTCACATGGTTTCATTTTCCTACCCTTGCAGCGCAGTGTGGACTGTTAAGCATACACCAGATTCACATGGTCACCTTAAGGGTTGCCACATCATCCCTTTAATCCAGGACACACATTACACAGGTTCTGTGGCTGATTAAGGTGGTAATTAAACTCACTTGGTGCCTTATCTGCATTAAATCAGCCTCAGAACCTGTGTAATTAATATGTGTCCTGGATTAAAGGGACGATGTGGCAACCCTAGGTCACATGGTCTTCACCTGGCTGTTGTCTCTGGTCTGGATGGGACTCCTCACCTCAGCCCCGGGGGAGATGATCATCCTTGTCCCTCTTCTTCCCTTGGATTTAAGGTTGGGCGTCACCATATGGCCGTACTGTAAGTTACACACCTTTATTTTGAGAGATTGTTCTCCTTTTAAAGGATATCCTATACTTATAGAGATCACTAATCACTGATTTAATTTCAGAGCATTTTACTCCTGATGATTGGCATGAGCCATGAAACCTGTGTCGAGTTACATCGAACTGATGCTTAGACAATTTTGGCTCACCATGAAAAATGTATTATGTTCATTCAACTTTTATGAATGGATGAGTGTCCTTTTGTAACTATCCACTTCAATACAGGGCACTTAGACACCTTCCTGCCCAGACCAATTTTCAGCTTTCAGCGCTGGCGCAGTTTGAATGACAATTGCGCAGTCATGCTACACTGTGCCCAAACTAAATTTTTATCATTTTGTTCCCACAAATAGAGCTTTCTTTTGGTGGTATTTGATCACCTATGCAGTTTTTATTTTTTGCTAAACAAATAAAAAAAGACCGAAAATTTTGAAAAAAATAAAAGTTTTGCTTTTGTTTCTGTTAAAAAAATTTGTAAATAAGTAAGTTTTCTCTTTCACTGATGGGCACTGACAGGCACTGATACGGCGGCATCGATGAGGTGGCACCAATGAGCGGGCACTGATGATGGACACTGATGGGCACTGGTAGGCGGCACTGATGGGTGGCACTGATATGCAGCACTAATAGAACAGAAAATACCGCGCTGTGAGTGAATTGCAGATAAATAAATAAAATAGATAAAAATAAAAAAAGCCGCTGCTAGAAGTGAGATACACACAAATGTAAATATAGCAATAAGTAGCAGCGCTAAGTAACCTCTAAATTGAAAACCACACACCAATTTGATTTAACAAAGTGCAGTGTAAAAAATAAAAAAATAAAAAAATAATAATAATGAATAAATGTCCATCTTCTTAAATAAGCAGTGTTCTAATAAACAGGATTGTGCATGTAGTTCAATTCATTTGTTTCATCCTCCACCGCAACACCAGTGATAGACCACACAGATTGCTCGCTTACCAAACGGCAAGCTCTAGAAAGCTTGCGACCTATACCCGGCCAGGGCCTTAATCCAATGGAGGACCAAAAGGACAAAATCCAGGCAAAACCCCTCAAGATGGTCAGCATACAGAGCAGAGACCGCCAAACTCCCCAGTCCCAGATCATAAGTACGGTCAGAAAGTGATGGCATTCAGAGGTTCCCAGAATGAGAAAGGATCACCATAGCGTAATACTGATAAACATTATTTATTGTATATAAAGAATGTCACTTACAATATTCCAAACTGTTAAAAGCAAGTCAGCCGGCCGGCTAGTACAACACCCGTCCCTCGAACGGTACACGCGAGACGTCAGCTCCTCCCTTTCTCATTCTGGGAACATCTGAATGCCATCACTTTCTGACCGTACTTATGATCTGGGACTGGGGAGATTGGCGGTCTCTGCTCTGTATGCTGACCATCTTGAGGGGTTTTGCCTGGATTTCGTCCTTTTGGTCCTCCATTGGATAAAGGCCCTGGCCGGGTATAGGTCGCAAGCTTTCTAGAGCTTGCCGTTTGGTAAGCGAGCAATCTGTGTGGTCTATCACTGGTGTTGCGGTGGAGGATGAAACAAATGAATTGAACTACATGCACAATCCTGTTTATTAGAACACTGCTTATTTAAGAAGATGGACATTTATTCAGTTTTTTATTTTTTACATTGCACATTGTTAAATCAAAGTGGTGTGTGGTTTTCAATTTAGAGGTTACTAAGCGCTGCTACTTATTGCTATATGATATGCAGCACTGATGGGCACTCATGGGTGGCACTGATAGGCGACACTGATGGGCACTGATAGGGTGGCACTGATAGGCAGCACTGCTGGGCACTGATACGTGGCACTGATGGGCACTGATATGAGGTACTGATAGGCATCCCTGGTGGCACTGGCAGTGGTAGGCATTGGAGTGGGCACAGATTGGCAGCTGCCTGGGCACATATTGGTATTTCCCTGGGGGTCTAGGGGGCATACCTGGTGGTCCAGTGTGGTGGCCATCCTGGTGGTCCTGGGCGGCTTCCCTGGTGGTCCTGGGTGGGATCCGAGGGGGGGGCTGTGCTGATAAATAATCAGCACAGACCCCCCCTGTCAGGAGAGCAGCCGATCGGCTCTCCTCTACTCGCGTCTGTCAGAGGCGAGTGAGGAAAAGCCGATCACCGGCTCTTCCTTTTTACATCATGATCAGCCGTGATTGGACACGGCTGATCACGTGGTAAAGAGTCTCCGTCAGAGACTCTTTACCTAGATCAGTGTTGCGGGGTGTCAGACTGACACACCGCAACAACGATCGCCGTGATCCGCGCCCCCGGGGGCGCACAGCGGCTCGATATCATGATCACGTCATATGACGTCCGGTCAGGAATATCAAACCACTTTGCCGCCGTCATTTTGTAATAGGGCGGGCGGCAAGTGGGTAACTATAATGCTTATTATGTTTTATCTTACTCTGTATAACTATTACATATTCATGCAAATGTATTACATTATATTGTGTCCTGTATTACAGATTGACACTCTCTATAATGTGATTTTTTGTTATTAAATACATTTATAAATGATTTGAATAAGGTATGCATTCAGTGACTTGCCACATACAAAGTCCCATTTCTTTCCTCCTTTTGTTATATACATATCAGGGATGGAGGCTTGTCACTGTTACAATTAGGTTGTGTTAGGTCGCATTCATTATGTTGTTATTTATTATTGGCCTTGAAGTTATTGCTTTGACCCACGTCCAGTCAAGGAACAGGAGGAGGAGGATTTCTTGGACCAAAAATTGGTTGCTTTTTAAATCGTGACCAATTATGTCATATGCCTTTGCTGCGGGAGCTCCAGGAGAATAATCAAGATGATTTTCAGAATTATCTCCGGATGACGGACCCCTGCTTTCACCAACTCTTGGCATTGCTGACTCCCTATATTAAGAAGAAGGACACATGCATAAGGCTTTTATTTTATTTTTGGGTTGAACAATAATGATTTGATTTGTTATATTTTCTATAATTTTGGATGCATAGAATGCACTTTTTGGTTAAGTTCTCTTGGCAGATAGCATGTCTAATTGTATATGTTTTCTTTTTTTAACCACATCAGCCCCAGAAGAATTTACCCCCTTCCTGACCAGAGCACTTGTTGCGATACAGCACTGCATCGCTTTAACTGATAATTGCGCAGTCGTGCAACGTTGCACCCAAACAAAATTGACGTTTTTTTTTCCCCCCACAAATAGAGCTTTCTGTTGGTGGTATTTGATCACCTCTGCGTTTTTTATTTTTTGTGCTATAAACAAAAAAAGAGCAACAATTTTGAAAAAAAAAGCAATATTTTTTACTTTTTGCTATAATATATATACCCAAAAAATATATATAAAAACGAATTTCTCAGTTTAGGCTGATATGTATTCTTCTACATATTTTTGGTAAAAAAAAAAAATATTTTGATTGGTTTGCATCTACAAAACAGGGGATAGATTAATTTAACAATCTTTATTTATCAAAACATTTTCAAAAATACATTTCCTGACAGACTCCATGGCAGCCTACGTGTGGGTTAACCCCGCCTCCTCTCCAATGCTATAGGACCCCATTCCCATAAATGAGTGCTCACCACTAGCTACTGTGTTCCTTTTTTGTCCTCCTCTATGGACCTACACATGCTGTTCGCATCAAGATTGATTGAATCCAAGATTGATTGAATCCAAGATTGGCATACCTGTGCGGTGCAGCTCAAAAGCCCAGCTATGAGCGGGCGAGTAGCTTGAAGAGGCTTGAATGTTCCCCCCTTGGTGGATGGGTGGTCGCCTCTGTATGCCCGGCGGACAGTTCTCATCAACGGCTGGCAAGGTCTGTGGATGTTTTCTCATACTCCATGGCAGTGTTTCTATGTGTTGTATGTATTTTCCCTGGTGGTCCAGTGTGTCCTATCCCCCTCATGGCGGCTGGTTCGCGTGCGTTCCAGCCCGCCACGGCACTTCCGGGTTGCGGCAGTCTCCGCCGCTGGCACCTGCGCTGTAGCCACTCCGAGAGCGAGGTTTGGCTCGCGCATGCGCAGTGCGGCGGCTCGTTCGTCGTCCGCGCAGGCGCAGTACGGTGGTTCCCCTTTGCGCATGCGCAGTAGGGGGATAATGATGTCACAGGCGGGGAATTTAAATTCCGCCCTCCTGTCCTGCTGAGTTGGGATCTCCCTTGGTAGGGAAAGGAGGAGCGGATCCCTGCTGGTCTCTAGGTGAGTGGTGGCAACCTCTGCAAAGAAAAAAAAAAAATAATGGAAAATGTTCTTTTATCTTTATGTCTGTCTATCTAAATATATACTTGTGCGGCTGGAAGCTGTTTTTCCTTTGCCTCAAATATACATTGATACATGCCTGTGCATATAAAAAAAAAAAAAAAAAAAAAAAATTTTTTTTTTGAGGCAAGCAGAGTTTTTTCTTTTTTCTAAAACCTTCTCATATTTTGATGCCTAGGTTTTCTTAGACCATTATCCCTGCAGACTATTAAAGTGACATTTCGTGTCCCTGGTTATGGACAATTCACCGCCTTTAAGTGGCCAGCCCTCACGCACAAGGTATGTGCTCGTGAGGGGAGGGGATGAGATTTATGCACATTATTGTCGTGCTGATACCATGTTCTACCTTTCTTCTCTCCCCTTCCCCTATTTTTTCTCTTCCCAGCCCTTCTAGGTCGGACCCGCTAAATGCGGTCCAGAATGCCAATGACCTTGCCAAGCCACAATACAATTCATCTTCATCCAGACGAGATTCACAGTCCGGATCCCACCAGAGGAGACGCTCTCGTTCCTCCTCAAGACACCGCTCCCACCGCCATGACAGCCGCTCAGACCACAGAGCCTGCTGGGGATGTAGGGCACGAGTTCCGGTGGGCAAGTCCTTATGTGACCGTTGTTTTGCCCGTGCGGTTGGGGAAAAAGAGACGGAAAACCAGCGTTTAGAGTCTCTTGTGAAACGAGTGGTACAGCAATCCCTAATGGAGAGGGAAGCACCTCGCACATTGAGCCAGTCTACCACTGCGTCTGGCCCGCCGGCGGAAGAGGCCCGTGATGATCCGGGTACTTCGCAGCCCTATATTACCTCTCCTGACTCCTCGGAGGATGAGTCTATTAATGAGGAGGTCATTGGAGGGTTCGACTTCGCGATGGTTTCCCCTTTAATCAAAGCGATCAAGGAAGCCTTGAAGTGGGAAGACCCTTCCACTCCCCCAGCCAAGCAGAAAAAATTCTTCAAGCACCTGGGGAGAGAACGCGCAAACTTTCCGCTCCTTCCAGAGCTAAAGGAAATCATTGAGGAAGAATGGAGTAAAACAGAGAAAAAATCCTCCATGTCTAATAAAACCTCCAGATTGTACCCCTTCAAGTCAGAAGAAGTAAAGAATTTGGAGAATACTCCCCTTGTGGACGCAGCTCTTATGCGTCTGGCCAAACATGTGACTCTTCATCTAGAAGACGCAGTATCTTTTAAAGATGGGCTCGAGAGGAAGATAGACCTAGATCTAAAAAGAATCTATGGGCTCGTGGGTATGGCCTGTAAGCCAGCCCTGGCATTAGCGGCCATGTCTAAGGCCATGGAGGCCTGGACGGAGAACGTGGAATCCTTCCTTAAAGGCGTGTCAGAAGAACTGGCTGGAAGTTCAGCAGCCGCAGAGCTGAAGCTTGCAGCGGTCTTCCTGGGGGAGGCGTCCATTGACCTGATCCGCCTTCTGGCTCGTATTATGCTGTCCTCAGTTACGGCCAAGAGAGCCCTCTGGTTGCGTCCCTGGCTTGCGGACCCTGGTTCTAAGCAAGCGTGGTGTAAAATCCCGTTTGAGGGGTCCTCACTGTTTGGCAATAAGCTTGACGATGCCATTACGCGAGCCACAGGTGGCAAATCGGGTTTTCTTCCCCAGGACAGGCGCATGCTGGGTCGAAAGAAGCCCCAGTTCAGAAGACGAAGTCCGGAGCGCTCCAGGGAAGCACGCTCCTACAAGCCTGGCCAGGACTTTAGGAAGAATTGGAGCAGAGGGCAGTCATCCTTCCGCAAACCCGTTAAAAATCAAACGTCCAGTGCTCGTGATCAGGCTAAATCTTTTTGAGATTACGCCCGCCCAGGCGGGCCGGGTAGGGGCTCGTCTGCTCCTCTTCCGGCACGTCTGGGTGGCCTCGATCTCAGACTTTTGGGTCATAAGGACGGTCTCGTCAGGCCACAGATGGGCCTTTTCCAGGACTCCGCACCCAAGGTTCGTCTCCACTCTTCTCCCTCGGGCAGAGGATCAGAAACAAATTTTGCTGTCCTATGTGGACCTCCTGAAAATTCAAGGAGCAGTAGTACATGTACCACAGGACGAATGGTTCCAGGGGATATACTCCCCTCTCTTCCTAGTTCAAAAAAAGGGGGGCTCTTGGCGCCCAGTCATAGACCTCACATATCTCAACGGATTCATAGAGAATGGAAGGTTCAAGATGGAAACCTTGGTGACCATTCAGAGAGCCATACAACCAGGCGACTGGATGATATCAATCGACCTGAAGGACGCTTATTTCCACGTTCCAGTGGAAAAAGAATTTCACAAATACCTCCGCTTTCACATTGGGTCAGATCATCTTCAATTTATTTGCCTCCCCTTCGGGCTGACGACGTCCCCCCGGGTCTTTTCAAAGGTCCTCCTAGCTACGGTGGCACTAATAAGATCCGAAGGGGTACGTCTTTACCACTACCTGGACGACCTGCTGGTGCTGTCCCAGAGCAGGGAGCAGTTGCTGGTCCACCGGGATCAAGTAATCTCCACTCTGTCCAACTTCGGGTGGCTCCTAAACATAGAAAAGAGTCAACTGAGCCCAACTCAGCGTCTAATATATCTGGGAGCCCAGTTCGATACAGTGGCAAACACTATCTCCCTTCCACTACAGAAAATTCCTACAGTTCGAGACAGAGTCTCCCGGGCTCTACATGCACGGCAAATGAAAGCCTCTCAGTGCCTGAAAGTCGTCGGCACGATGGTTTCTACGACTCCCATGGTCAAATGGGCCTTATGGAGATTGCGTCCCTTCCAGTCAGGCCTCCTACGGCAATGGAAGTCAGGGGACAAGAATCAGGTCATCCGCATAACATCTACAATGAGAAACAGCCTCTTCTGGTGGCTTCAGCGCAAGAACCTCCTGACTTGCCACTCCATCGCTCCCATCTCCTGGGTGACGGTCACGACCGATGCCAGCGGTACCGGTTGGGGAGCCCTTTGTGGGTCGAACCTGGCCCAGGGCAAGTGGGAAACATGTCTCCCCAATCCTGGATCGAATGTATTGGAACTTCGTGCGGCCTGGTGTGCCCTACAGTTCTTCTCTCATCTCCTGATGGGGGAGTCAGTGCTGTTGAGAATGGACAACACCACAGCAGTATCATATGTGAAGAGGCAAGGGGGTACTCGGAGTCCCACACTCCTTCGGGAAGTCGAGCCCATCCTATCGTGGGCGCAGAAATACCTTGCCAACATCTCGGCAGTCTTTGTCCCAGGCGTCCAAAACACTCAAGCAGACTTCCTGTCACGGACCGAGTTGGACAACAACGAGTGGTCTCTCCACATAGAGACGTTCAGGTGGATCTTGTCACTAAAGACCGATCCCGAGGTAGATCTGTTTGCTTCCCCCTGCAATCGCAAGCTGAAGAAGTTCTACACCCGGGGGCTCTGCAGTCAAGCCATCGGGACAGATGCCTTGACGGATCAGTGGAGGTTCAAGCGGGCATACGCCTTTCCGCCACTGCCAGTCATGCTGAGATTCCTGCAGAGGCTCCGAGCGGAGCCAGTGGAGGTGGTGACAATAGCTCCCTACTGGCCGAACAGGCCTTGGTTCCCTCTCCTGGTCCAGCTCAGCTGTCGGGACCCAGTGCCTCTCCCTCTCAGACCGGACCTTCTTTCTCAAGGGTCAGTCCTGCACCCTTGTCCTGCGGTGCTGAGACTGATGGTCTGGTTCTTGAGAGGGAGAGGCTGGAATCCCTAGGTTGTGCCTCAGAAGTAATATCCACTCTCATGAGCTCGAGAAGATCCAGTACAAATAAAGTCTATGGGAGGATCTGGTCCAAATTCGTGGAGTTCTGCTCTCCTCAGGGCAGGTCTTTTAGACATCCAAAAGTCCAGGACGTTCTCAGTTTCCTCCAAACGGGCCTAGATTTACATCTATCTGTCAGCTCTCTGAGAGTCCAAGTTTCGGCACTTTCGGCCTTCTCCGGCACTTCATGGGCAGTTCATCCTCTGGTTAGACAATTTTTCAGAGGTGCATCGAGACTCAAGCCCCAGAGAAAGCCTAGGTTCCCCAAATGGGACCTTCCATTAGTCCTTGACTCAATCTCTGGACTCAGTACGTCGGGGCCCTCCCCGCTCCCTATCAAGGTCTTTTCAGCAAAGGTGGCCTTCTTAGTGGCCATTACCTCAGCCAAAAGGGTCTCTGAAATTGCATCACTTGGTCACGAAGAACCCTTCCTAACGTTTTTCCCGGACAGGGTAGTCCTCATTCCTATGCTGGGTTCCAACCCAAAAGTGTCTTCAGTATTCCACGTCAATCAAGAGATCGTTTTACCTACATTTAGGACCCCAGGGTCCACTGAGAATCACCCTCTAGATGTGGGCGAAGCTATTAAAGAATATCTCAAAGTTACTTCTCCCTTTAGACGTTCTAGTCATCTCTTCGTGCTTCACTCAGGCAGCAATATAGGGAAGAAAGCCTCAACTAGGACTATCGCGTCCTGGATCGTACAGACCATACAACAGGCATATAGGGCTAAGGGCTTGGCTCCTCCAAAGGCGGTGACAGCCCATTCCACCAGAGGAATGGCAGCCTCGTGGGCAGCGGCTCGACATGTGGCTCCAGATACCATCTGCAAGGCAGCTTCATGGGCTTCTATTAATACCTTCATGTTGCACTATTGTATAGAGCCTGCCTCACTATCCTCTGTAAACTTTGGGTTACAAATCCTATCGACCGATAGGACAAATTAAAATTTATGTTTTGATCATGCATACCCACCCGTGTGGTTGGCTAGTTATTTCCCACACGTAGGCTGCCATGGAGTCTGTCAGGAAAAAGGAAAATTTATTGTCAAATACTTACCGTAATTTTCCTTTCCTGATGGACTCCATGGCAGACGGAGTTCCCACCCATTGGTCAACGAGTAGGCTAGTTACAGAACACAGTAGCTAGTGGTGAGCACTCATTTATGGGAATGGGGTCCTATAGCATTGGAGAGGAGGCGGGGTTAACCCACACGTAGGCTGCCATGGAGTCCATCAGGAAAGGAAAATTACGGTAAGTATTTGACAATAAATTTTCCTTTTTATCAAACTTATATACATCCATATGATAAAACAATTCTTTCGTTTTTTATCAGAACATCAATCAAAATTTCTTTTACATTTTAATTCTTCGTATTTTTAAATCAAGGATGTAAAACCTATATTTAAGACCTATTTACCTACCCATCTCCCCACACTCATGCCCATTCATACTAACAAGGAAGAAAAAAAAAATAAAAATTAAATATTATGTTCTTTATTATTTCTATATTGTCCTCAAAAGTCTTGAAGAGGCTCTGAACTCTTCCCATCTAGCCCAAATACTTAGTTTTGGTATTTTTAACCCTTCTTCTATTGTCATTCTTTCCTCCAGGGTACGCATCTCCGTCATCTCGCATTCCCATTCTGTAATAGACGGTGCCTGTGTGTTTTTCCATTTTCTTGCTATTACCGTTCGTGCTGCTGTCAAAAAATATTTCAGAATTCCCTTTTTTATCTTTTTTATTGATCCTGGAATCATAGATAAAATTGCTACTTGTATTTCTGGATATAGTTTGATCCCAGTCAGTGCTCTAAAAATCTCAAATACTTTTTGCCAGAATGGTTGAATTTCTGAGCAATAGTACCAAATGTGTGACATTGTGCCTTGGGTTAAATGACACCTCCAGCACCTGTCTGTATTATCCGGGTTCATTTTATGTAAATCTACAGGACATCTATACCATCTGGCTAAGATTTTATAGTTTCTTTCCTGATGTTTAGCCGATATTGAGAGTTTATGAGTCGCTATGATTGCCTTTCCCCATATTTCTCTAGGAAATTCTATTCCAATCTCTGATTCCCATTTTTTCACATATGGTAATATTTGTCTACTGTTTTCTGAAATTAAATATTTATAAACTTTAGATAAGACATGGGTGGGTCTTAGTTCTTGCACAAAAATCTTTTCTAAGTTTGTCATGGGTCTATCTATTATGGATTCTTTTGCTAAAGATTCTATATACCGCTGAAGCAGGCCATACTGCATCCATTTATTTTTATGTTCTACCCCCATCTTTTCTAATGGGAGCAGTTTATTTTCTTCCATCGTTTCTATTATTCTAGTGTCCCCGTTTCTTTTCCATTTGAGAAATGTTTTAGCTTTGAGTGCCAGTGGAAACTCTGGATTGCTAAATAGCGGGGTCATTGGGCCTCTATAGGTAGATCCACTCCCTCTTTTTATCATATTATCCCACGCTTTTAATGTTACTACCACTAGGGAGGGCATCTCCCTCTCCGGTGGTCTTTGTGCTTTCTTAATCCAAGGAAGGGACTTTAGCTTAAGAGTTGTAATATCCTCTTCAAGCTTTACCCACTGTTTATTATCTCTGTTATGAAACCAGTCTACTATTCTGGTTATCATTATTGCTCTAAGGTATATATCTATATCCGGGAGGGCGAGGCCCCCGTCTTCTTTTGTTTTATTTAACACCGTTCTTTTAATTCTGGGTGTCTTGCCTCCCCAGACGAATTTTCCTATTAGTCTGTGCAGTTTATCCATATTATTTGTTGAGGGGAAAATGGGTATTGTTTGAAGGATATATAATATTTTGGGTAGTATATCCATCTTTACTATGTTTATTCTACCTATCCAGGAGAACATTCCCTTTTCATAATTTTGTAACGTTCTCGCAATTCTCTGCACCATTGGGACATAGTTATACTCCTGTAGCTTATCTAAATCAGTAGGGATATAGATACCCAAATATTTAATTGCGTTCTCTTGCCATTTAAATGAGAAATCTTCTTTGAGGAGTTCTACCATAGCGCTTGATAGATTAATATTCAACGCTTCGGATTTACTATAATTTACTTTAAAGTTACTTAGTGTACCAAATCGGTTAAATTCTGCTATCAGATTTGGTATTGATATCAGTGGATTTGTGATGTACATTAAGATATCATCTGCATATACAGACATTTTATACTCTTTATCTCCTGCTTTAATTCCCTGTATATCTAGATTTTTCCTGATCGCTATTAATAAATGCTCCATCACCAGTGTATACAGTATTGGGGATAGCGGGCAACCCTGGCGGGTTCCGTTTGTTATGGGGATTATATCCGATAGATCCCCGTTCACCCGTATCTTAGCTGTTGGATTCTTATATAGGGCCATTATTTTATCCAAAAGTATAGGACCCAGTCCCCACTGTACTAAAGTTTCTCTGAGGAAACTCCATCCCACCCTGTCGAACGCTTTCTCAGCATCAATCGTCAATAGGCAGGATGGGATGGAGTTCCTTTTTGCATGTTCCATCAGTGTAATTGTTTTTAGAGTATTATCTCTAGCTTCTCTTCCTTCCACAAAACCCACTTGATCTAGATGTATGGATGTCGGCATTAAAGGAGCAAGTCTATTGGCAATTATTTTAGCATATAATCTCAGGTCGATGTTTGTTAGAGAGATAGGTCTATAGTTTCCACATAAAGTATGATCCTTCTCTGGTTTAGGTATAAGTGAGATATAGGCCTGCATACTTTGTGGGACAAAGGATAGTGATGTAGATATTGCATTAAATGTCTGTGTCATAATGGGGACGAGTTCTTCTTTGAATATTTTGTAGAGTCTTGGGGTGAAGCCGTCAGGGCCTGGACTTTTCCCTAGTACTAATGCATCAATTACATTTTGTATTTCTAACTCTGAAAAGTCCTGATCTAGTTGTATCCTATCTGTCGGAGCTAGTACAGGAAGTGCTGTTTCTCTCACATATTGCTCTATATTTTGTTGGATTCCTTCTGTAGCACTATTCGTGGCATAATTGGGAATATTATATAGTTTCGTGTAAAAAGTTTGAAACTCTTTCAGTATCTCTTTTGGGTCGTATCTCGTATCACCTTTATCTGATTTAATCTTAACAATGGTCTGTGCATTGCCCCGATGGCGCAGAGCGCTTGCAAGGAGTTTACTTGGTTTGTTACCCTGATGATAATACAGGGCACGATTGCTGTCTCTTATTCGCAGGGTTTGCTCGTTTATCAGTGTTTTTAGTTCTGTCTTCTTTTCCGTTAACTCTATTAACACTTCACGCACTGGATTCTGTTTATGTTGAGCTTCAATTTTGGGTATCTCACTTAGCAGTTGAGTCATTCTGTTCCCTTTTACCTTTTTCAATCTGGCCCCATGTTTTATAAAAAGGCCTCGGATTACACATTTTAATGCTTCCCATTTGATCGGCAGAGAAGTGGTATCCTCTCTGTGATCTTGTAAGAAATCTGATATTGCCTTCCTTATTTCTGTCACACAAGTCTCATCATGAAGCAAATTATCATTGAGCTTCCAATTCCCTTTAGTATTATTACCCTTAAGCAGGTCCAGAACCAAAAATACCGGTGCGTGATCTGACCATAATGAGCTACCTATTTCGGAGGATAGAGTTTCGGCCATTCCCTTTTGATTAATCAGAAAAAAATCTAATCTATGATATGTCTTATGAGCAGCTGAGTGAAATGTGAAATCCTTTTCTGTTGGGTGTAGTACCCTCCATATATCAATCAACTGGTATTTTGTTATCATTTCTAGAAAGTTTTTTTTCTCTCTACCTGTCTGCATTATTGAGGGTGCCGTTGTATCCATTTCCCTATCAAGGACAATATTAAAGTCTCCTCCGATTATTATTATCCCCTCGGCTTTTTCCATAAGCTGTTTCAGTATTTGTGTTCCTACTCTATATTGTTCCTGGTTAGGTAGGTATATATTAATAAATGTATACTTTTTGCCATATATGATAAGTTTGAGTAATATTGCTCTTCCATCCTTATTATGCCATTCTTCTATCACCTGATGAGGTATTGTTTTGTGTATTGCTATAGAGACGCCTTTTGATTTTGAGTATCGAAAGGAGTCGTGGTACCAGGTAGTGTAGAATCTATTTTGTAGCTTTGGGACGTGGTCTGTACGGAAATGCGTCTCCTGGAAAAAGATTACCCCCACTTTTTGTTTATGAAGAGAATATAGGACCTGTGACCTTTTTGTTGCTGAGTTGAGACCTCTAATATTGTAAGAACATATTTTCATGTCTTAGGACAAAATAGAACCAATAGGAGAGAGAAGAGAAAAAAAAAAAAAAAAAAAAAAAAAAAGAAAAACCACACTCACACCTCACACCCAATCTATTGACTAAAAAAAAAATTAGTCTTTCTTACTATCTAAGTAAGTTCCCTACTATGGGGGGTTTTGAGTCTAGTGACCAAGGGTCGCCTCTTGACCGTTGAACTCCTACTGCATTTTATCATTTCTTTATTCTTACTCTAGTTTTGGATCCCTTTCCTCTCTATTTCCTTTGACTCTCTTTTTTCCCTTCCTACCCTCTCTTTTCTTGGAGAGGGGTATATAGGGAGGGGGGGGGGTTACTATAGTGTTTCCCAAGAATTTATGTTTTTAACCTTATAAGATTTATCTTTCCTTTCTCTTTTCCCCCCCCTCCTCTCCCTTTCCGAGGGAGAACATATAAATATAGTTTTTAACATATTTGTGGGAGAAGAGGGGGAGGGAAAAAAAAACAAAAAAAAAAAAAAACAAAAACTTCTGTCATCTTGCGTATACCGCTAGTTACATTGTATATAAATAGTTACAGTATAGTTACAGATATTAATGATAGTTGATTTCACAACTCCTATTATAGTATAACGTACCTCTAAATATTATCTTCCTTGAGAGGGAGAAAAAAAAAAAAAAAAGAAACTGTAAAAATTATTATCTATTTGTGTATACCTTTACATTTCTCTTAGTACAAACAACACCCAACAAAAAATAAAAAAATAAATAAATAAATTAGTAAAAAAAAAGATATTCTCCATCTAGTGCTACTTATGACCATTATTATCTTGGTGCAAAAAAAAAAAAAAAATTTACCCTTCCAGTGCTACTATGTTTACTGTGTGTCTATTACGTGTATATTTTCATTTAATCTCATTTAGCTAAACTTATAAAAGTTGTTATCTATCCTTGTGTATATTTATATATCTCTTGGTGCAAACATCAAAAAAGGAAAAAAAAAAAAAAAAAAAAAAATTTTTCCTTTTACTTTACCATCTTCTTTAGATATCTTGGTGCAAACAACATGTATAAAAGATTTTCATTATTACAAAAGCAAAAAAAAAAAAAAAAAAAGAAAGAAACCTCTACATTTGTTTTAGATGTCCTAGTGTAGACAACAAATTCTCCCCATCTAGTGTTACTATATTATTTCTGTATCCGTGTGCAATTACCATTTCATGTGATTTAGTTAACACTTATAAAAACTATTATCTATCTGTGAATACATTTACATTTCTCTTAGTGCAATGGACGCAAAAAGAAAAAAAAAAAAAAAAAAAAAAAAAAAAAAGAGACCCTATATCCCTCCCCCTATACCACAAAAAAAAAAAAACAAAAAAAAAAAACAAAAAAAAAAAAACATTTTTAACTCGAGATTATACTTGGTTTTCCTATCTTTTCATCTACTCCCCCCTCCCTTTTCCCCCTCACAGGCCCCCTTATATTTTCCTATATGTTTGCATATATTTTATGGGCCAGTCCGGCAATGCGAGTTCTGTGGTTCCTATAATCGCTAAAACTTCCGGTAAATCCTCCGTGTCTCTAAATGAGATAGTCTGTCCTTCTTTTTGGATTTGCAACTGAAATGGAAATTTCCATCTATAGTGAATTTTATTTTTTATTAGTTGCTCTACCAGGGGCTTCAGCGCTCTTCTGCGATCCAATGTATATTTTGATATATCTTGAAAAAGCAGGAGAGGCTCTCCTTCAAATTGAATACTTTTGTTTTGGCGGGCTGCAAGCATGACTTTATCCTTAATATGAGCATAATGCATTTTGCAAATAATGTCCCGAGGTTTATTAATATCTGGTTTCCTTATTCCTGCTATCCGATGTGCTCTTTCAATAATTAGATCTTTTATGTCAATATCTTGGGTGAGTTCCTGGAATATTTTTTGTAGTGTTGTTATGAGTTCTTTTGGGCCCACTGATTCTTTTAATCCTCTTATTCTTATGTTGGATCTTCTGCTTCTATTCTCCTGTTCGTCTAGGTTATTTATTATTTGCTTTAATTGAGTTTCTTGTTTCTGCGTTTTTTCCTTTATCTTTAGCAGTTCCTGTTCCATTTTTAACATTCTCTTATCAATATTGTCTGTCTTTTCTTGCATATTTTTTGTAGATATTTTAAGCTCTTGGATCTCTTCTTTATATGATTTTTCTAACCTATGTACGTATTGATCCATATCTGCCCTGGTGGGCAGCGAGCGAATATAAGCTCTTATATCCCATTTTTCTTTATCTTCCTCTTTGTGTTCACTTGAAGACCCTGTTGTGTCCATTAATGAGCTATTTCTGGGGTGATTTAATTGCTCTTCCCCTAGTGATCTGGATGTTTCTATTGGTTCCGCTATATTTGACAGATCATGCGATGATTGTAGCATCTTTGTTGCCTGAGGAGAATGTATCTGCAACTGTAATTGTTGAAAAAATTCCTTAATATCAGTTGTTTGTGTAGGTTGTACCCCTGTAGTACTTTTGTTCATGCCTTCTGCTTTGTCTTTTTTACTTTTTTGGGATTGCGGGGTCTTATTGCTCTTCTTAGGGGCCATGCTTCTTTCCTTTCCCCTTCTTTCCTCCTCTTAACCCCTTTATCTTCACCCTCTACGTGTCCCTTTTCTTTTTCTTATTTTCCCTTTATTTTATCTCTTAGTCCACGGGGCAGGGAAGCAGAGGGGTATTATATGCTTAATTTTTTTAAGAGCTATATCTTTATGTCCTTTATATCCTTAGTATGTTACATGAGTGTTACGTGAATTTCCAGAAACTCAAACATTTCAGGGAATGATATAGGAAACACTGGGAACAGGGCCCCTATGTCCTGCCTGCAGCTCCAATCTTCACTCACTCAAAGTTCAGCAATGTTTCAGCAGTGTTCAATGAACTAATATCTTAATAGTAGTTTTAGTTTCAAAATAGGCGGCTGACCTTTATGGTTTGGAGATCCTGGGATCCTGGGTTTGACTTCTCTCTGCCGTTCCGTTTTTGCTATTACTGCCGGGAAGGACGCTCACAAGCGAGGACCACTGCCGTCCGCTCTCACAGACTCACAGAAGCTCCCGCCTCCCCGCGTCCACTGTCTCCCGGCTCACGGTTCTCCACGGGCTTATCTCCCGTCACGTCTCCCGCAGGTCTCCGCTCCTATGGATCACAGGTATGCCTCTTCCGTCTCTATCGTTTTCGCTGTCGCCTCAGCACTGCATTGCCACTGTGCTGTGCTAATCAGGTGGGTAGGTGAGAGGGAGACAAACTCAGCGTAAAGCCGGTAGCATATCGAAAACTTGCTCCAACTTGCTCCACGGTCTGCCTAAGCGGCCATCTTGGTCAGCAACTCCTCCCCCCATCCAGGGGATAGATTAATGGCATTATTATTATTTTTTTTTTATTAGTAATGGCGGTGATCTGTGATTTTTATCGTGACTGCGACATTATGGCGGACACATTAGACACTTTTGACACCATTTTGGGACCAAAAAACAAAAAAAAGCAGCGCTGTGTGATACTGAACTTTGCAAATGCATAAATAGTGACAAACAATGAAAAATGGGATTTTTTTTCTACTTGTAAAATACTGTAAAATCCCTTTCTCTGAAGTTCATTGACGGACACAGCACTTTCAGTCTTGACCTTAGGAACGTCCCAAAGCAGTGCCACAACGAGGGGTTTGAACACAGAAAAAAATAAATTCCACCCAAAACAAAAAACTCCCCATAAGAGGAGTCACAACCTCAGACGGCCGATTGCAAAACTTTGCAGCCGAAACACGCATCCGAAGATGCCCCAACATCCACCTTGTAAAATTTGGTGAAAGTGTGTACCGACGACTAGGTAGCTGCATCACACACTTGAGAAATGGAGGCTTGATGCCGGAAGGCCCAGGAAGCACTAACCGCCCTGGTAGAATGCGCCGTGACGGGAAAGGGAGGCACCCGACCCCTTATGGCATAAACCTGGACAACAATCTGTCTTATCCAACGAGAAATAGTTGCCGAAGAAGCCACCAGGCCCTTCCTTGGACCAGCCACAGAGACAAACAGTGAATCCAACCTACGAAAAGGAGCCGTAGCAGACAGATACACTAGGCAAGCCCAAACCACACCCAAAGAGTGTAAGACGATCTCCTTGGGGTGAGACGGTCGAGGACACAGGGAAGGAAGCACAATGTCCTCATTTAGATGAAAGGCATATACCACCTTAGGAAGAAACGAGGGCTGCGGACGCAGCACCGCCTTATCCTTGTGGATAACCAAATAGCGAGATTCGCATGACAAGGCCGCCAGCTCAGAAACCCGCCTCGCGGACGTAATAACCACTAGAAAGACAACCTTCTGAGAGAGCGTAAGTAAGGGAACCTCCCTAATGTTCTCGAATGGTGGTTTCTGGAGCACTGAGAGCACCAGGTTCAGATCCCACGGAGGCAGCGGCGGCCGTACCGGGGGAGCCACATGACTAATCCCCTGAATAAACATGCGCACTGAGTGAGCCGCCAATGGCCGCTGAAAAAAGATAGCCAGAGCCGATATCTGCCCCTTGATAGTGCTCAAAGCAAGCTTCTGATCAACTCCATGCTGCAGGAACACGAGGATCTTAGATACGGAATAGGAACGCAGATGCCACCCCACAGCCTCACACAAAGAGATGTAAGCCTTCCAGGTGCGATGATAAATCTTCCGAGAAGTGGACTTACGTGCCCTCAACATAGTGGGAATCACCAAAGCCGGCAACCCCCGGTCTCTCAGTACCTGGCTTTCAGTACCATGCCGTTAAGCCAGAGACGGTAATGCAGGGTGGAATATTGGCCCCTGGGACAGAAGGTCCTCCCATACCGGCAACCGCCAGGGAACGTCCGCCACCATCCGTACTATGTCGGCGTACCAAGAACGACAAGGACAGTCCAGGGTGACCAGAATTACCGGAATTCCCTCTGCTTCTACCCTGCGCAGCAGCCGAGGAAGGAGTTTGAGAGGAGGGAAGGCATAAATGAGTTGATAATGCCCCCATGGAGCCACCAGCGCGTCTGAGGCCTCCGCTAAGGGATCCCTTGTTCTGGCCACAAATCTCCACACCTTCTGATTGAGGCGAGAGGCCAGAAGATCCACACCTGGCGTGCCCCACCACAGGCAAATGAGACGAAACACTTCCGGATGCAGCGACCACTCCCCCTGATCCATCAACTGACGGCTGAGATAATCCGCTTGCCAGTTTTCTACACCCGGAATGTAAACGGCTGACAGAGCCGGCACGTGACGATCTGCCCACTGCAGAATGTGAGAGACCTCTAGCGCCACTGCTGAGCTCCTCGCCCCCCTGGTGATTGACTTAAGCCACCGCCGTGGCATTGTCCGACTGGATCCTGACCGAGCGACCATGCAGCCGCTGCGATCACGTGGAGAGGCACAACCTGATCGCCCGCAACTCCAGAACGTTGATCGAAAGGCGGGACTCCAGCGCCCCTGGGTGGAATGAAGGCCTAAAATTCCCCCCCAGCCGGTCAGGCTGGCATCTGACGTGATCACCGTCCAATGAAGAGGAAGAAACGACTTCCCAGACCGTAGGGCCGGGGACCGTAGCCACCAAAGAAACAAAGCCCTGGTTAGATGGCCCACACGGATACGACAATCCAGGGATGTCGGGGATTTGTTCCATTTGGATAGGATCTCCCTCTGCAAGACTCGAGTGTGAAATTGAGCATATGGAACCGCCTAGAAGGTGGCTACCATGAGGCCCAGAACTCGCATGCAAAAGCGCAGCGACGACCACTTGTGGGACAGCAGTAATTGCACCGCAGAGTGAAGAGTCTGCAGTTTGCTCGACGGAAGAAAGACCTTCGCCCTTGAAGAGTCCAGAATCAACCCCAAGTACTCCAGGCATTGGGTCAGGAGTAACACAGACTTCTGGAGATTCAACACCCAACTGAACTCTTGTAAGGTCTGCATGGTGAGCGCCACATCATCTCTCAGTTCTAAGGCTGAAGCCGCTCTCAGGAGGAGATCGTCCAGGTAACCCACAATCGCGATCTCTCGCTGTCTCAGCAGCGCCAGAACTGGAGCCAACACCTTGGTGAAGACCCTTGGCACCGACGCCAGGCCAAAGGGAAGTGCCACAAATTGATAGTGTGCATCCCCGACCGCAAAGCGCAGGAACCTCTGGTTGCCTGACACAGATAGGGACATGCAAGTACGCGTCCTTGATGTCCAAGGAGGCCAGGAAATCCCCCTGATGAAGCACAGCCACCACAAAACGAACAGACTCCATCCTGAACCTCCGCACCCTCACAAAACAATTGACGTTTTGAGATCCAGGATTGGACGGACCCCTTCTTTCTTCGGAACTACGAACAGATTGGAGTAGAACCCCCGAAACCTTTCCGAAGCTGGTACAGGAACTATCACACCCCGCAGTAACAAGTCATGTACCACTCCAAACAAGACCTGCCGACAAGACGGGAGAAGATGAAGACTGGAGGGAAAAAACCTGTCTGGCGGACAAGAAAGAAACTATCTTGAACCCGGACAAAATTAGTTCGCAGACCCACTGGTCGGAAAGGAGAGAAGTCCACCGGTCCACAAAACCCCCGAAGGCGACCCCCCCCACCCGTAAGTCGGGCGGGGGTAAACCTTCATGCGGAAGCGGACTTGTCCACGGGCTTGTTTGGCTTGCGATGCCAAGGACGCATTTGCCCATCTGTGGGAGCCTTGTTGGGCTGGGAGCGCTTATCCGCAGAACCGGGCGGACAAAAAAGCTGCTTGTGAGCGGAAAAAGAGGGGCCCTGCTTATGACGGGGCTCCTTGCCCTTTCTGGACTGTGGAAGAAAAGTACTTTTTCCCCCCAGTGATGTCCTCAATGATGTAGTCTAGAGAAGCTCCAAATAGCCTCCCACCCTGGAAAGGCAATTCCGCCAGAGCTTTCTTAGATGTCTGGTCCGCCGACCAACACTTGAGCCAAAGTAGCTGGCGCAGAACTACGGCCGACACAGAGACCCTTGAAAGTAATAGGGCCGTATCTAGGGCCGCATCACAGACATACTTGAGTCCCTGCACCAACTGGTCCACAAGTTCCACACAGACTGGGTTAAACTTGCTCATTACTCAACTCGCGGTGTAATAACCTAGCCCATTCAGTAAGTGTCTGTGACACCAGAGCCGTGGCTAGCACCAGACAAAAAGCAGATCCCGCCTTCATAAACATAGACCGAGCAACCGCCTCGGCCTTTCTGTCAGCAGGATCCTTGAAAGAAGGGAACCCTTCCTCTGGAATCATGGTCGCCCTATTTAACCTGGACACAGGAGGGTCAACAACGCGATCCAAGATGATGCCCACTTTTTCAATAAGCTCTTCTCAAAGGGGTAACGCACTGAAAACCGCCTCAAAATTGAAAGGGAGCGCTGCGGGCATTCCCAATCCTTGTAAATAAACCTATCAAAATAAGACAGGTAAGGAAACACCTTAGCGGTGCAGACCGGCTTGTGAGACCCAAAAGGGACCGACACCTCTACTTAAAGTATCCTGCACCGCTGTGATGAGTGCCCCCACCAGCGCCTTCTCATGCGCCGCAACGGATGCGGAAGATTCCTCCTCACTGTCCAAAAGGTCAGGGGCCAAATCATCCGAATTGTCCAGACAGGGGCCGCCCACCACAGCGGGGCCCGAGTTCGTATCAGAGTCCTCCTCGGAAGATGGAGGGGGAAGGGGGCGTTTTTACTTGCCTTATGCCCGAACGCCACTTCAACTCTGGAAATAAATGATTCCAGGACTGCCGACAAAGCGTCCAGGGGCACCGCAGACCCAGAGGAGCTAGCTGCCATCACAGGGGTGTCTGGGGGAGGGACACCTGCTTCAGAAGCTATGCTGCCCCGCTCGCCTGTCACTACCCGGGACCGAAGCGCTCACCAAGGAGAGAGAAGGAGAGAAGACCACCATCCTAACTGCCACAGACTGAGGGGCTCCCCAGAAGGACTCACCACCCTGACCGAAGAGCAGTGCTGCGCCGTCCGTCCTCCGGCAGATGCGCCAAGCCACGAGGAGATCCATGTGCCATTCGTGCTCTTCCTGGCTTGCCAAATCCTGCGCTAGAGGCCAAGCAGAATACCCCTCCCATGGCCACCCGAAAATGGCCAATGGCTGTGTCCCAGAAACAACACAAGTGCCTGGGGACTCTGGAAAAATGGCCGCCACGCTCCCAGAAACTGGCCGCGGCTCCAGGAAAATGGCCGCGGCTCCTTGTTTACAGGCATCTCCCTGTTCTTCTGCTCCGTGACACGATCGCTGGCCCCTTGCGGACATCGGGTCCGCGGGCATGGTCACAGAGCGCGCGCCCATAATGCCGCGTCTTAAAGGGGACGTACCTGTATGTCCATTTGCCCAGCCGTGCCATTGTGCCAACGTAAATCGTCGTGCGCTGGTCGGCTAGTGGTTAATGCACAATAAAAAAAACTGTGTAGAATAATACTTGGCTATGTGTTTTACTTCAAATGACAGTTTGGGAGTAGGCAGTTACATTTAAAAAAAAAATACAATGTAAAATTGACAAGGGACACCAACATAGTTGTATCTTTGATCTTAAAAACTACGGGATAATGGTGTTGTGGTAATTTGCCCAAGAAAAAAAAAAAAGCATAATATTCTTGATAGCACTAGCAAAAAAAAAAAGCCTTTGAAAATCTGTTTGCAATAATTCCATCAGTATCACCAGCAAAGCAGCTACATTATTATCCCATTAAAAGAAGAAGAGAATTATCGCATTTCGAGATTTCATAATTTGCCACGTCACGAATGGTAATTCTCCATTGGGAACGCTAGTTTACAAGACCGACCGCTTCCAGCTCGTCCTTGCTTCCGAGCATGCGTATTCAGCCAAAAGTATGAATATTGTGCCTGTGTCCAAATATATATGGGCCTAACTGTGTGTGTATGTATATATGTGTATATATATATATATATATATATATATATATATATATATATATATATATATATACACACACACACACACACACACACAGAGTATATGTGTGTGTGTATATATTGATTATATTATATCACACTAGCGTCAAATGTAGAGCTTTAAGGACACCGCCACTCGCTGGTTCTTCTTTTTTAAGGGCTTTGTTTGCCCATTTTTATTAAAAGCAAGTTTAGCAAACAAACATAGGTTTCCCTCACAGGAGTTTTCAGCATTCCTTTTTCCAACAACAAAATGACATTCAGCCTAGTTGGCTCTCACTCAGAGGCGTAACTAGAATCTTCAGGGCCCCGATGCAAGAAACCATTAAGGGCCCCCCTGACCCCCGGACAGGGCTCTTTTCTCGGAGCCCGATGGCGGAACACCAAGGTCCGGTCGCAAGTGGGTGGCTGCATGTAAAGGAATAGATTTCTCCTCCCCTCCCCCCCCCCGCTTCTCCTCCTCTCCCTCCCACATGCATTCAGCGGTTGCAGGAGGAAAATAGAGAGATGGGTTCCTCTATGTCGGTGTTTCTCAATCTTTTTCCAGTCAGGGCACACTTGAAGTGGCTGCACTGCAACCACCCTGCAACTGTGTGCATTGCATGCAGTTGCAGCATAGTGATGATGCATTTAAGGGGTTAAAACAGGCGGTCAGGAGGCAACATATTGCCTCTTTACCAGCTGTCAAATGCCTCTGAAAAGCGATCTGAGCATGGATCACTTTTCAGAGGAACAGCATTTTTTTTTTTTGCTGGTACTATGAACAAGCAAAAAAAAAAAATCGGTTCTAGTGGGACACATATAGGGGGTCAGGATTAAAAGCGCATACATAAAATGTGCATATATACATGTAAACACACATACAGACACACACACACACACACATAAATACACACACATATAAACCAGTGGCAGATGGTGCTCAAAATTTTTGGGGGGGCGCAAGCAAATTGAAAAATTCTTTAAAAAACGCATCAATTGCAGCCTCACTGTGCTCATCAAACGCAGCCACTGTGCACATCAATTGCCACCACTGTGCCCATCAAATGCAGTCACTGCGCCTATCAAACGCAGCCACTGTGCACATCAATTGCCACCACTGTGCCCATCATATGCAGCCACTGTGCCCATCATATGCAGCCACTGTGCCCATCAAACGCAGCCACGGTGCCCATCAAAACGCAGCCACTGTGCCCATCAAACGCAGCCACTGTGCCTATCAAACACAGCCACTCTGCCCATCAATTGCCACCACTGTGCCCTCAAACGCAGTCACTGTGCCCATCAAACGCAGCCACTGTGCCTATCAATTGCCACCACTGTGCCTATGAAACGCAGCCACTGTGCCCATCAAACGCAGCCACTGTGCCCTGAAATGCAGCCACTGTGCCATCAAATGCTGCCACTGTGACCCCCCTGCCCGCTCGCAGTCTGCCCGGCACTTACCCTATCTCGGTGGGGCAGCGGGTGACGTCGACGAGCGGGGTCCTCCATGCGTCTTCTCCCATCCTCTCCTCCTGATAGGCATCCAATAGCAGCGCCTGTTGTTTCAGCCAATCAGGTGACGGGTAACAGACCCGAGCACCTGATTGGCGGAGAGGCGGTTCAGTGTTAGGAAAGCGAATATTTATTCGCTTTTCTAACACACCTGGGTGGACTGTGAGCGCCAAGCATGGCACTCGCAGTTCACCTATTTTGAAGCCTATTAGTGCTTTAAAAACACCCCTGCCGGTGTAATTCAGGTGCCCGGCGTCCAAAAAGGGGCCAAGCGTCTGAATAGGGGGGGCAGTGGCGGCCATAGATAGATTCACGCTATGCATGAATCTATCTATTTGTGATAGAGGGGTGCCTGGAGAGAGGGGGTGGCGCCCATGCGCCCCTATGGACGCACCGCCACTGATAAACACATACATACATACACACACATGCACATATACATAGATGCACACACACGCACACACACATGCACATACACACACACATGCATACATGCACATACACATAAACACACATACAGTAGATAAAAAACGGCAGACCTTTACCTTAGCTCTTCCTGTCGGGTACTGCACTGTAGGGGGAGACAAAGAGCACAGCACACACTGCTTTCACTTTGTAATCAATGTGAGCAGCTCCCTGCACAGTGCCGAATACAGCTCGGCTTAGGATCGGGGAGCTTGTCTCCGCTCCCCCTATCAAAGTACTGTATACAGGGGGCCCTCAAGGGCCCCCTGCAGCAAGGGGCCCGGTCACCATGGCAACCTCAGCGACCCCTATAATTCCGCCACTGCTCTCACTTGCAGCACTGCTGCTCTGACCTTACACTCCAGGCCCTTGTCTGTCTCGTACAGACTGTTTCACCAACCACCTTGGTGCATATAGCTAGCAGCCTCTTGCTGCACTGGCTCCTGGTACTCAGACTTCCTATCTGCCGGGGTGGAGCCCAGAACCATGGTCAAGTTACTACTAAAAGCCCAGCACACACCTGACCAATCAGTATGCTGGCTGTTCTCAAAATCAGGACCCAGGACTAGGGATTTCATCCCACCCGGATCTCTCAGAAATCCCTGAGCTCCAGGTCCCAAAGTGAACTTTAGCCCCCGTTCACACCTATACGAATTAGATGCGGCTTACAACGCATCCAATTCGCAGGACATTTTAAACTAGGTTCATTTGAATAAGGCAGGTTCACATATGTGCGTTGCATTCGCACTGCGCATTGCACAAAAAACGCTTGCGTTTTCTGGTCATTGCGGTGCAAATTACAAGGCCAATATCTTCTATGGGCATGCATCTGATTCGCAGCTGTGTTGCGGTGTGAACATAAATGATCTCCCCTCCTCCTACACCTCCCCCTCTTCCAGTTCCTCCCCTGTCTGTTTTGGTGTGCTGACCGGAGCAAGCCTGGCAAAAAGAGGCAGAAAAGTGGCATCAAAGGCCAAGGAATCTGTGGATTAAAAAACGTGGATGGCTGGAAATTGCCAGTATCATCTTGCCAGAGTGGAGCATGTGCTCATCCCAAGTTCAGGCTGTAGATGCTGTCCTATTGTTTAGTTATGTTGTCCATTTTTATTTAAATATTCCAAAAAACAACAGCGCGCGTTTGCCCACAAATCCATACCAGGCCACATGCCCTCAACATTGTGCACATAACGGCGTCAGACAGCGACGGAGGAGTCCCTAAATTAATTAAGAAGCGAAGATTCGCTTAGGTTAGCAAAAGAATATACAACACAAATGTGAACAACATTATTTTTATTTAAATAAAGCAAAATGAACAAAAAAAACATTATTTGTTACAGCACACTTTTCACTTAGTAAAGGCCCTGATAATATAATGCAAACCAATACACACTTTTTATTATTAGATAGAATTCATCTGCCAAGGCACCTCCCCAGCTGGCGACATAAAGAAGTTTTGGAATTCACCACGAATATGTGTACCACTAGCGGTGCCCCTAGTAACATTCCACTGTGCCGCCTCCATGTTATGGCTCAGGGAATCCTCAAATAGATATCCGTCACGTTCACGCACATAGTTGTGCAGTGCACAGGCTGCTTTAACAGCACTGATAGCATGGTCAATACTGAGATTTATTGAATTATGCATGAATCTCCACTTATTGCATAGTATACCAAATGCACATTCAACTACTCGTCGTGCCCTAGTGAGCCTATAACCACTTCAGTCCCGGAAGGATTATTTACCCCCTTCCTGACCAGAGCACTTTTTACAATTTGGCACTGCGTCGCTTTAACTGCTAATTGCGCGGCCATGCAATGCAGTACCCAAACGAAATTTGCGTCCTTTTCTTCCCACAAATAGAGCTTTCTTTTGATGGTATTTGATCACCTCTGCCGTTTTTATTTTTTGCTCTATACACGGAAAAAGACCGAAAATTTTGAAAAAAAATGATTAAAAAAAATGATTAAAAAAAATGTATTTGGCCACATGTCTTTGGTAAAAAAAATGTCAATAAGTGTATATTTATTGGTTTGCGCAAAAGTTATAGCGCCTACAAACTAGGGTACATTTTCTGGAATTTACACAGCCTTTAATTTATGACTGCCTATGTCGTTTCTTGAGGTGCTAAAATGGCAGAGCAGTACAAAACCCCCACAAGTGACCCCATTTTGGAAAGTAGACACCCCAAGGAAATTGCTGAGAGGCATGTTGAGCCCATTGAATATTCATTTTTTTTGTCCCAAGTGATTGAATAATGACAAAAAAAAAAAAATTACAAAAAGTTGTCACTAAATGATATATTGCTCACACAGGCCATGGGCATATGTGGAATTGCACCCCAAAATACATTTAGCTGCTTCTCCTGAGTATGGGGATACCACATGTGTGGGACTTTTTGGGAGCCTAGCCGCATACGGGGCCCCGAAAACCAATCACTGCCTTCAGGATTTCTAAGGGCGTAAATTTTTGATTTTACTCCTCACTACCTATCACAGTTTTGAAGGCCATAAAATGCCCAGATGGCATAAACCCCCCCAAATGACCCCATTTTGGAAAGTAGACACCCCAAGCTATTTGCTGAGAGGCATGTTGAGTCCATGGAATATTTTATATTTTGACACAAGTTGCGGGAAAGTGACAATTTTTTTTTTTTTTGCACAAAGTTGTCACTAAATAATATATTGCTCACACAGGCCATGGGCATATGTGGAATTGCACCCCAAAATACATTTAGCTGCTTCTCCTGAGTATGGGGGTACCACATGTGTGGGACTTTTTAGGAGCCTAGCCGTGTACAGGGCCCCGAAAACCAATCACCGCCTTCAGGAGTTCTAAGGGTGTAAATTTTTGATTTCACTCTTCACTGCTTATCACAGTTTCGGAGGCCATGGAATGCCCAGGTGGCACAAACCCCCCCCAAATGACCCCATTTTGGAAAGTAGACACCCCAAGCTATTTGCTGAAAGGCATGGTGAGTATTTTGCAGCTCTCATTTGTTTTTGAAAATGAAGAAAGACAAGAAAAAATTTTTTTTCTCTTTTTTCAATTTTCAAAACTTTGTGACAAAAAGTGAGGTCTGCAAAATACTCACTATACTGCTCAGCAAATAGCTTGTGGTGTCTACTTTCCAAAATGGGGTCATTTGGGTTTTTTTTTGCCACCTGGGCATTCCATGGCCTCCGAAACTGTGATAGGCAGTGAAGAGTGAAATCAAAAATTTACGCCCTTAGAAAGCCTGAAGGCGGTGCTTGGTTTTCGGGGGCCCGTACGCGGCTAGGCTCCCAAAAAGTCCCACACATGTGGTATCCCCATACTCAGGAGAAGCAACAGAATGTATTTTGGGGTGTAATTTCACATATTCCCATGGCATGTTTGAGCAATATATCATTTAGTGACAACTTTGTGCAAAAAAAATAAATAAAATTGTCTCTTTCCCGCAACTTGTGTCACAATATAAAATATTCCATGGACTCGACATGCCTCTCAGCAAATAGCTTGGGGTGTCTACTTTCCAAAATGGGGTCATTTGGGGGGTTTTCAACTGTCCTGGCATTTTATGCACAACATTTAGAAGCTTATGTCACACATCACCCACTCTTCTAACCACTTGAAGACAAAGCCCTTTCTGACACTTTTTGATTACATGAAAAAATTATTTTTTTTTGCAAGAAAATTACTTTGAACCCCCAAACATTATATATTTTTGTAAAGCAAATGCCCTACAAATTTAAATGGTGGGTGTTTCATTTTTTTTTCACACAGTATTTGCGCAGCGATTTTTCAAACGCATTTTTTGGGGAAAAACACACTTTTTTAAATTTTAATGCACTAAAACACACTATATTGCCCAAATGTTTGATGAAATAAAAAAGATGATCTTAGGCCGAGTACATGGATACCAAACATGACATGCTTTAAAATTGCGCACAAACGTGCAGTAGCGACAAACTAAATACATTTTTAAAAGCCTTTACAGGTTACCACTTTAGATTTACAGAGGAGGTCTACTGCTAAAATTACTGCCCTCGATCTGACCTTTGCGGTGATACCTCACATGCATGGTGCAATTGCTGTTTACATTTGACGCCAGACCGACGCTTGCGTTCGCCTTAGCGGGAGAGCAGGGGGGACAGGGGTGCTTTTTTTTTTTTTTCTTTATTATTTTTTTGCTTTTTTTATCTTTTTTTTAAACTGTTCCTTTCATATTTTTTTTAAATCATTTTTATTGTTATCTCAGGGAATGTAAATATCCCCTATGATAGCAATAGGTAGTGACAGGTACTCTTTTTTGAAAAAATTGGGCTCTATTAGACCCTAGATTTCTCCTCTGCCCTCAAAGCATCTGACCACACCAAGATCGGTGTGATAAAATGCTTTCCCAATTTCCCAATGGCGCCGTTTACATCCGGCGAAGTCATAAAATGCTTGTAGCTTCCGGTTTCTTAGGCCATAGAGATGTTTGGAGCCACTCTGGTCTCTGATCAGCTCTATGGTCAGCTGGCTGAATCACCGGCTGCATTCTCAGGTTCCCTGTTGAGACAGGAGAGCCAGAGAAAAACATGGAAGATGGTGGGGGGGGGGGGCATTCCCTCCCACTGCTTCTAAAAGCAGTCTAGAGGCTAATTAGCCGCTAGGATTGCTTTTACATGAAAGCCGACCGCTGGCTAAAAAGAATGATACCAAGATGATACCTAAACCTGCAGGCATCATTCTGATATAACCACTCAAAGTCGTGAATGGCGTACCTGAAGACAAAAAAATGGTTAACAATAAAGCACAGTAAACGGTAAAGTATAAAAAATTGCATACCTGAAAAGCAAACATGATAAAACATAATAACAATAAAACATTGCAGAATAGAACACAGTAAAAAAGAGCAGAACAATAGAGAGAATAGAGAGAGAGAGAACAACAAAAACGACAACTATTTTTTTTTATTTTATATTTTTGTTTGTGTTTTTTTTTTTACACTTTTTTTGTAACTGTAACTTTTGTAACCGGTTCCAGGTTCGGGTCTCTCAAAATGCGATGGCATCTTGGGAGACCCTGTGAAAGTGTGCCTAGTCTGTGCAATGCTGTACCCTACGCTAATACTCAACTAGTGAATGGTAGCGTTCAAAACATTCACCAATGCAAAGACCAGGATTGTCAGGACAGGAGGGACAATAATAGCGGGTGTCATGCCTATATCCGCGCTTGCTGCAGACTCGACATCTTTTTTGGGGGGGTTCGTTGGGTAGGGGTACTCGGGAGGACATAAAGAAAATGCCTCTCATGCAGCCGACTGCATTTGGTTGGGGATGTGAATGGGGGAATTACGGGTGCTGCAGAAGTGGTGGGTTCCCAATTAGGATTGGCGAATGCAGCAGGAAGGGCATTATGGACACGACGGGCCTGTGTTTGTCTTCTTGGTGGCAGCGGGACACTACTTGTGCTTGCCACCTCACCAGCTTGAACTGCACTTATGGGACTGGCCAGGTCACCAAGTGTTACTGCAGTGCTGGTTTGACTATGACCGGGGTGTACTAGGCCGCTGGTGCTTGCTAGTTCACCAAAACGCTACCAAAAATACTTAGCGATCGCAGGGATCAGGCCTGACTCTGCGAACGCTGCAGTTATGCGTTTAGTGTTTTGTAAGTGACAGTGATCGATCGATACTGCACTTGGGTGGGCTGGGCTGGGCCGGGCGGAGGGGCAAAACGCAGGTGCTAGCAGGTATCTGGGCTGATCCCACTAACACTGCATTTTTGGGAACCCTAAACTGCTGGGGACGCTAGTATAGATCTGATCGGATCAGATATTGATCTGTACAGATACTATACCACTAAGGGAGGCGTACGCTGCGTGCGTGGGTGTTAGCGGTACTGGCGCTAATCTGACGCTGCCTGGGGTGACGCATATCACTGCCGGGCGATCAGGGGGCTAAACCTTTATTCAGTAATAAACGGCGGGTGCCCTGACACTATAAAAAATAAACGAACTAACCAGCATCAACCGTAACGGTTATACGGTGATCAGTGGTGAAAGGGTTAACTAGGGGGCAATCAAGGGGTTAAAACATTTATTAGATAGTATATGGGGGTCCCTGTCGCTATAAAACGCTGACGGCGAACCTAAATATTTACGTCCCTAACTAGCGTCACCAGTGACACTAATACAGCGATCAGAAAAATGATCGCTTAGTGACACTGGCGACAGGGGGTGATCAAGGGGTTAAAACTTTATTAGGGGGGGTTAGGGGGGTATCCTAGACCTACAGGGGGCTAACACTAACTGCCCTACCACTTCTAACTGTCACAAACTGACACCATGAAGTAATCAGAAAAAAAAAACACTGCTTGGTGTCAGTGTGACGGGGGGGGGGGGGGAGGGGTGATTGGGGGGGATCGGGGGGGGTGATCGGAGGGGGATTGGGGGTGTAAAGTGTGCCTGGCATGTTCTACTGTGTGTGTGTGTATGTGTTGTGCACTCACATGTCTTCTCTCCTCTGCGCCGGAACGGAAACTGCCGAGCCGAGGAGAGATGACATCACATCCTCTGCCTCTGTGTACTACACAGAGGCAGGGGATGTTTCTCATTGGCTGGGAGCGATCGTGAGGGGGGGGGGGCCATGATCGGATGTCCTCCCCCTCGCCTCTCAACGCTCCCAGACAAATGCCGACCGCCGCTGGCACCGGGGGGGGGTCCGATTGGACCCCCTGCCCGCGGGAAGGCAATCACGTGCCATTCTGTTCACGTATATATGCGTGAGGCGGTCGGCAAGTGGTTAATTGAACACTCTTTTTTCTGTAGTCAGAGAGCGACTAGAAAAAGGCCTGAGCATGTGCTCTGCAAGTACAAACGCTTCATCTCCTACAAATACATGTGGGAGGGAAGGATCTGTTGTTCCGGGCAGGGAAGAATGATTGGGCAAGTCTAGTGTATTCTCAGGCAGCATGCGGCCAAATGAGGAATGTGAAAATACACTAGAATTCGAGCTGCTGCCATAAGAACCCACATCAATATAAATAAATTTATCATTTGCGTCTGCCACTGCCATTAATACCAACGAAAAAAAATTCTTATAATTAAAATATTGGCTCCCACTAACTGGAGGTTTGAGGATGCGGATGTGCTTCCCATCAATGGCTCCCAGACAGTTGGGGAAGTTGCAACGCTCCCAGAATAGCTCCACTACCTTCAACCATTCGTGTTTGTTTGGCTTCTTCATAACCAAATCCTTTAGTTCTTCCCATATGACTAGGCAGGTTTCATGAACGATGCCACTAATAGTTGATTTCCCAACCTTAAATTCAAAGTGCAAACTTCCAAAATAATTTCCTGTTGCTAGGTACCTAAAAGCAGACATAAATAAAATGTATTTTAAATTTTTTTTTCAGTGCATTACTTACAGACAAGGTGGCGCAGCATGCATGATGCTTACCGCAAAGAAGCAAGGAGTGGCTCGGGGGCAGTGCCTAGGGTACCCTATATGTTTGCCAGGGACTTAGAGTTTGTAGATTTTTTGAAACCCATTGTGGAGATGAGGGAATAAGTTTTCATCTATATCGTCTATGTATCTGCAAACCTCTTAACTTTGATTATGCCTAGTTAAGTTACACTCTTTTTTTTAAAAACAGGACAGAAGCTAGTTGGGAGGAACAACATGTTATGGATGACCAACTGGAGACACAACCGGAGGCCCAGGCCTTGGAAGAAGGCACAGAGGATTTGTCACAAATCCAAAGCTCCTCTAATCTGTGGGAAACAAACCCAGATGAGCAATCTGCAGTGGCAGAGGCTATCCCTGGGCCCTCCTCTGCTCCTGCAGACATTGTTCTGCTAGCCAAAGTGCCACGGAGGCGACCACCTCTATCGCAAACCTGACATAAGTGAGCGCCTCCTTGAAATGTTGAAAAACATGTTTGAAAAGGTGGATGTTTTTTTATGTGCGGATACTATACTGGCGCTCAGTTTTGTACCTCTAATAAAAAAAGTCAAACGTGAGCGCTACTTTGAAATGCGAAGCACTATCGAACAAGTGCTGCACTCCTTCTCACAGCCACGTGAGGAAGCTTCAATCAGGCCCCCCCAAAATCCTGGTATGTATGTGACAAGTCGAGGCTAGGCCTGATCCCAGTACTGCCAGTGATGACCAGGCTTCCGCCAGTCACTACTCCAGTGAGGCCCCTTTTAAAAAAACATATCACAATCTGTGATTTATGAGGTCTGTCCAAGGTTGAGGACCAAGAGGACACCTTTTTTGATAAATATGTTCAAGAGGCCTACATGAGAGACATGTTTATTTTTTGTTCAATGTTAATTTATGTTGGCTACATAAGCAAATTTTTAATCTTTTTTAAATTTAAGGATACTTGAATAAATCATTATTACGCCAACTTTTGTCGGGTTATATATTTAGAATGACACGTGTTTGAAGATTCCAAAAATAAAAAGATTGTATTCTCCTAAATTAACATGATAAAGGACATCAGTGGTGAAAAGTACCTTAATGTGATCAGTAATCTTTCAGCAGGCTAAAACTTGTTCTGTAGCACGTGTTATGACGCTCCAATCGAGGGGTGATTAATCCAAGCAATTCGTCATAATTAATTCAAATATGAGAATTTTATTAGATTCATGTCTGAAACAAATTTTGACATACACTTTGAAAAATAATAAGTTAAGTGTTTAAGAACATTAATATTTGTAAGAAGGCCTGCATCCTTAATCAAAATAAAAATGTGTGTTAAAGAAGTGGCATAAAAAAATAAGATATAAGGTCATTTGCAGTTGTGCCATCATTTGGACATAGATTTAGCCACTGGCAGCTGAATTTAACAATAACAATTGTCTGGTCCCAAACTGGACAACAAAATGCTGTGGGATCCCTCCACACAAAGCACCTTGTCCCCATCAACTTGGGGACAAGGTGTTTGGGGGGGGGGACAGACACAAAACACACTACACATGTTAAGGTCATATGGCCTGGTTTGGTCCAGGAGGGGGGTGCTCGCTCCTCCCCTTTTCATGGCCTTTTAGGCTGCATGCTCAGATAATGTTTTGGTATGGATATGGGGGGGGGGGGGGGAGAACACCACGCTTTTAAAAATTATAGGACTGACATATAATCACACGCATAGGTTAGACTTGATGGACTTGTGTCTTTTTCAAACCTCCCCTACTATGGAAATATGTAAAAAAAATATTGTTTGGCAGATAAATTACTCACCTAGTTATTACAGGATCATGAACTGGCCTCTCTCCTCCCTATTTGCTATTATGGGATGAACCCGGTATCTTCTTCTCCTCCTCCTTCTCCTCTTCTCTACTTCCAGCAAGATTGCTGCTGTTACAGCAACAATTGTTGACATTATCATGGGCAGAGCAGCACACATTGTGCTAACAAAAATAACCCACACAATACAGACTCCTGGACAACCAGGAAGTGTCCAGAAAAATCATTCTTTTTATAAGCAGCCTCACAAATAGATAACAAGCGATTGGCCTGCTCAAAATTCGCATCTCTAATTAGACACTCACGGGTTACTTCCGAATTCGTAGCTGATCCGCAGCTAAAACGTGGATGAACCGCTGAACAACTGATTTTTCTCTGTGCAGTGAAACCGGAGCTTCAATTCGCACTGCACATGTGTGAACCCGGGCTTACAAAGCACTGAGGAAACTGAAAGGCCAGTTTCCTCTTCATGTTACATGCTCCCTGGAGACCCTCAACCCGTCTGGTTGAGAATTCTGGGTCACATCCTCCTTCTAGACCCTGGCAGGGCAACGCTCTGTCACAATATATATTATATATATATATTTTGTAATGTGAGGGGTGTACTCACTTTTGTGAGATACTGTATGTGTGTGTGTGTATATATATATATATATATACACACACATACAGTGGGGCAAAAAAGTATTTCGTCAATCACCAATTGTGCAAGTTCTCCTACTTAAAAAGATGAGAGAGGCCTGTAATTGTCATCATAGGTATACCTCAACTATGAGAGACAAAATGTGGTAAAAAATTCAGATAATAACATTGTCTGATTTTTGAAAGAATTTATTTGCAAATTATGGTGGAAAATAAGTATTGGTCACCTACAAACAAGCAAAATTTCTGGCTCTCACAGACCTGTATCTTCTTCTTTAGAAGGCCCCCTGTGTCCTCCACTCATTACCTGTATTAATGGCACCTGTTTGAACTTGTTATCAGTATAAAAGACACCTGTCCACAACCTCAAACAGTCACACCCCAAACTCCACTATGGTGAAGACCAAAGAGCTGTCGAAGGACACCAGAAACAAAATTGTAGACCTGCACCAGGCTGGGAAGACTGAATCTGCAATAGGCAAGCAGCTTGGTGTGAATAAATCAACTGTGGGAGCAATAATTAGAAAATGGAAGACATACAAGACCACTGATAATCTCCCTCGATCTGGGGCTCCACGCAAGATCTCACCCCGTGGGGTCAAAATGATCGGTGAGCAAAAATCCCAGAACCACACGGGGGGACCTAGTGAATGACCTGCAGAGAGCTGGGACCAACGTAACAAAGGCTACTATCAGTAACACACTACGCCGCCAGGGACTCAGATCCTGCAGTGCCAGACATGTCCCCCTGCTTAAGCCAGTACATGTCTGGGCCCATCTGAGGTTTGCTAAAGAGCCTTTGGATGATCCAGAAGAGGATTGGGAGAATGTCATATGGTCAGATGAAACTAAAGTAGAACTGTTTGGTAGAAACACAACTCGTCGTGTTTGGAGGAGAGAGAATGCTGAGTTGCAACCAAAGAACACCGTACCTACTGTGAAGCATGGGGGTGGCAACATCATGCTTTGGGGCTGTTTCTCTGCAAAGGGAACAGGACGACTGATCCGTGTACATGAAAGAATGAATGGGCAGGCCTGGATTTACTCCCTTTGCCGCCCCAAGACCGGGTCCTTCAATGCCGCCCCACACACACACCCACACCACCATTCTCATCCTTTATCGATGACTGCTACAATAGATCAATTAAAAACATATCTCCACACACGAGAACACTGAAAATAACTGGCTTTAATTGTACAGACTGAAAATACTCAGAAAATGCCTTTTAAAGATTATAGCAGTAAGAAACTCCCTACAATTTTTTAGTTCTAACTTTTCTTTTGGCAAACTCATCGATAATATCTTCGTAGGACAAAGTATTTAAAAGTTCTGACTCAATGGCAAGTAAAGCTAAACTGTTCAGTCTTTCTTGACCCAAAGATGATCGTAACTAGTTCTTTATGCAAATTCATTTCATTCATCTTTTTGCACCACAGCTCAGTTGCAGTGCATAGAAACAGTATGCATTTTGCACCACACTGCTCAGCACGCAGTGGCGCTGTTGCAGTGTGAACAGGACACATAGAAAACAATTGTTTTCTATTGCCCTTGGAGAGGCCTGTGTTTTGCTAGTGCAGAAATCACAGACCCCCTTTTACATCAGTGTCTTCAGTCCCCCCCCTTCACATCACATCACAGACCCCCTTTTGCATCAGTGTCCTCAGTCCCCCCTTTACATCACATACCCCCTTTTACATCATAACCCCCTTTTACATCAGTGTCCTTAGCCCCCCCCCCCTTACGTCACATCCCCCCTGCCTCATCACAAACCCCCGTCACAGACCCTCATTACAGACAGACCCATCACAGGCTGACCCCCCCATCACAGATTGACCCCCCAAATCACAGACCCCTCATTACAGACTGACCCCCATCACAGACCCCCATTACAGACTGACCCATCACAGACTGACCCCCATCACAGACTGACCTGACCCATAGCAGAGCCCCCATCATAGACCGACCCCCCATCACAGACTGACCCCCATCACAAACTGGTCCTGACCCATCACAGACTCCCAATCAAAGACTGACCTCCCAAATCACAGACTGACCCCTTCAATCACAGACTGACCCCCCATCACAGTCCTCTCTCAATATCAAACTTCTTTACAGCACAGCACTCCCCCCTCCCCAAAGAACCCTACCTTATTCACACAAGACATGGAGCCTGGCCGTTCTGGACAACGGGCGGGACTTTTCACGTTAAAAGTGAGAGATTTATTGCTGGGACCGCCCCGCTGCCTAGCAACCAATCACCCACTTTTTAACTTACAAAGTCCTGCCCTTTGTCTAGAGCGGCCGCGCTTCATGTTTTGTGTGAATAAGAAAGGCAGTGTGGGGAGGGGGCAGTGCAGTGATATTAGAGAAGGCATGGACCTGCCATGCTGCTATGTTAGTGCGGAGGGGGGGCGGCCGACAGGGCAGGGCTGGCAGCCTTATGCCTGGGGGCAAGTCCTGTCAAGTGGCCCACTGAACCACCGAATCAGCTCACCATCACCAGTGCCCATCAGTGCAGGGACCTGCTGAGCTGGCACAGGCAGCTGCCATCGCTGAGGTGAGAGACCCTGACACCCGCAGCTGAACCCCACATACCATCTACCCCCCCATACACCCTATTTACCCTGCCCCAGGCCAGTGTCCACCTAGTAGTCTAAAAATAGCCCTCAACACTGTGGGTCCTGCTGTGAGCTGGTCATGGCCTCTTGATCCTACTGGGAGCTGGCCATGGCCAGCAAGACCCACAGGCCAGCGGAACGCACAGGCCATGGCTAGCGGCCAGTAGGCTCCCTGCTGTGGGTCAGTGGGTGGGTGGCTGGCAGGCACAGTGCACCCTGCTGCAGGTGGCTGGCCTGGCTCCCTGCTGTTAGAAAGTGTCCCTTCCAGGCCCCATTAGAGACTACAACAGAGTCTAATGGGACCTGAAGGGGGGGGTCTCTCTCTAACAGTGTCCATTAGAAAGTCTCTGTTAGAGAGACCCCCTCCAGGACCCATTGGAGACTTCAAAAGGAGTCTAATGGGACCTGGAGGGGGGTCTCTCTCTAACAGAGACCCATTCAGTGTCCATTATAGAATCTGTTAAGAGTCCCCACCAGGTCCCATTAGAGACTGAAAAGGAGTATAATGGGACCTGGAGGGGGCCTCTATCTAACAGAGTGTACAGTGAACACCTTCATTCACTCTGTTCCTCATGGGACACCCTCCTTGTGCCATAACTCTCACCGCTGCCCCAACCTCTCACAAAGTAAAAATAAAATTGGCACTGTGTAGCGCTCCTCTTACCTTAACTATGGGTACTGCAGATGTTGCTGACTCCCGCAGCCTCTGTGGCTGGCTCGCTCCCGCGTCCTCTGTGGCTGGCTGGCTCCCGCGCCCTCTGTGGCTGGCTGGCTCCCGCGTCCTCTGTGGCTGGCTGGCTCCCGCGTCCTCTGTGGCTGGCTGGCTCCCGCGTCCTCTGTGGCTGGCTCCTGTTGGTGGCTGGCTGGCTGGCTCCTGTGTCCTTTGTGGCTGGCTGACTCCCGTGTCCTCTGTGGCTGGCTGCTGTTGGTGGCTGGCTGGCTCCTGTTGGTTCCAGTGGGTGGCTAGTCAGCACCCTGCTGTGTCTGGCTGGCTCCCTGGTGTGGGTGGGTCACCGTGGGTGGCTCCTGTTGTGGCTGGCTGGTTTTCTGCTGTGGGTCAGTGGGTGGGTGGGTGGCTGGCACGGTGCACACTGCTGCGGGAGGCTGGCCTGGCTCCCTGCTGTAGGTCAGTGGGTGGCTGGCTGGCATGGTGCACTCTGCTGCGGCTGACAGAGAGGGGGACAGAGAGGGGGGCACTGACAGAGGGGTGAGCTCTGACAGAGGGGGGCACTGACAGAGAGGGGGGCACTGACAGAGAGGGGGGGCACTGACAGAGGGCTGGGCACTGACAGAGAGAGGGGGCACTGACAGAGAGGGGAGGGCACTGACAGAGAGGGGAGGGCACGGACAGAGAGGGGAGGGCACAGACAGAGAGGGGAGGGCACTGACAGAGAGGGGGCACTGACAGAGGGGAGGGCACTGACAGAGTGGGGGGGCACTGACAGAGAGAGGGGGCACAGACAGAGAGGGGAGGGCACTGACAGAGAGGGGGCACTGACAGAGGGGGGGACTGACAGAGAGGGGGTGGGCACTGACAGAGAGGGGGTGGGCACTGACAGAGAAGGGAGGGCACTGACAGAGAGGGGAGGGCACTGACAGAGAGGGGGGGCACTGACAGAGGGCTGGGCACTGACAGAGAGGGCTGGGCACTGACAGAGAGGGGTGGGCACTGACAGAGAGGGGTGGGCACTGACAGAGAGGGGAGGGCACTGACAGAGAGGGGAGGGCACTAACAGAGAGGGAGGGCACTGACAGAGAGGGGGGGCACTGACAGAGAGGGGGGGGCACTGACAGAGAGGGGGGCACTGACAGAGAGGGCTGGGCACTGACAGAGAGAGGGGCCACTGACAGAGAGGGGGGCACTGACAGAGAGGGGGTGGGCACTGAGAGAGGGGAGGGCACTGACAGAGAGAGGGGGGCACTGACAGAGAGAGGGGGCACTGACAGAGAGGGGGGGCACTGACAGAGAGGGGGGGGGCACTGACAGAGAGGGGGGCACTGACAGAGAGGGCTGGGCACTGAGAGAGGGGAGGGCACTGACAGAGAGAGGGGGGCACTGACAGAGAGAGGGGGCACTGACAAAGGGGGGGGGGCACTGACAGAGGGGGGGCACTGACAGAGAGAGGGGGGGCACTGACAGAGAGAGGGGGGGCACTGACAGAGAGAGGGGGGGCACTGACAGAGAGAGGGGGGGGCACTGACAGAGAGAGGGGAGGGCACTGACAGAGAGGAGAGGGCACTGACAGAGAGAGGGGGCACTGACAGAGGGGGGAGGGCACTGACAGAGGGGGGAGGGCACTGACAGAGAGAGGGGGCACTGACAGAGGGGGGAGGGCACTGACAGAGGGGGGAGGGCACTGACAGAGAGGGGAGGGCACTGACAGAGAGGGGAGGGCACTGACAGAGGGGGTGGGCACTGACAGAGAGGAGGGGCTGATAGAGGGGGTTGACAGAGGAGGGGCACTGACAGAGAGGGACAGGCTGACCGAGAGGGGCGGGGCATAGAGAGAGGGACGGGCTGATAGAGAGAGGGTACACTGACTGTGAGGGGGTAGATGAGAGAGAGACCTCAGAAGACATACAGCACGCCAGGCAGAGAGGCGGGATTCCCGCAGCAAGTGGTCGCGATCACCCACAGACCAGCCCCGCCTCCACAGTGACCAGCTCCCCTGGGCCAATCAAAGGTGCCCATGATGGCCGCCCACACATGACCCTGTTCGGCCAATCACAGGGCGCTCCCTTGGACTACAGCTCCCAGAATGCCACAGCGTAGTGGCTTTCTGATAACACAACCCGCTGCGGCCGTGCCCCATCCTTCGAGAAAAAAAAAATAGTCTGTGGGCGGCCGTGGCGCCGCCCCTGTATCACTGCCGCCCCGAGGCCTGGCCTCGGTGGCCTTGTGGGAAATCCGGCCCTGTGAATGGGGCCATGTATTGTGAGATTTGGAGTGCAAACCTCCTCCCATCAGCAAGGGCATTGAAGATGAAACATGGCTGGGTCTTTCAGCATGACAATGATCCCAAACACACTGCCTGGGCAACGAAGGAGTGGCTTGGTAAGAAGCATTTTAAGATCCTGGAGTGGCCTAGCCATTCTCCAGATCTCAACCCCATAGAAAACCTTTGGAGGGAGTTGAAAGTCCTTGTTGCCCAGCGACAGCCCCAAAACATCACTGCTCTAGAGGAGATCTGCATGGAGGAATGGGCCAACATACCAGGAACAGTGTGTGACTACCTTGTGAAGACTTACAGAAAATGTTTGACCTCTGTCATTGCCAACAAAGGATATATAACAAAGTATTGAGATGAACTTCTGATATTGACGAAATACTTATTTTCCACCATAATTTGCAAATAAATTCTTTCAAAAATCAGACTATGTGATTGTCTGGATTTGTTTCCACATTTTGTCTCTCATAGTTGAGGTATACCTATTATGACAATTACAGGCCTCTCTCATCTTTTTAAGTGGGAGAACTTGCACAATTGGTGGCTGACTAAATACTTTTTTGCCCCAATATATCAAAAAAAAAAAAAAAAAAAAATAATATATATATATATATATATATATATATATATATATATATATATATATATATATATATATATATATATATATATATATATATACACACATATATATATATATATATATATATATATATATATATACACATATATATATATATATATATATATATATATATATATATATATATATATATATATATATATACACACACACATACATATAGTATCTCACAAAAGTGAGTACACCCCTCACATTTTAATAAATAATAACTTTAATAATAAACATTTTATTTTATCTTTTCATGTGACAACACTGAAGAAATGACATTTTGCTACAATGTAAAGTAGCAAGTGTACAGCTTGTATAACAGTGTAAATTTGCTGTCCCCTCAAAATAATGCACAGTCATTAATGATTAAACTGCTGACAACAAAAGTGAATACACCCCTAAGTGAAAATGTCCAAATTGGGCCCAATTAGCCATCTTCCCTCCCCGGTGTCATGTGACTTGTTAGTGTTAAAAGGTCTCAGGCGTGAATGGGGAGCAAGTGTGTTAAATTTGGTGTTATCGCTCTCACTCTCTGTAATGCATTTGTTAAAAATATGATTTTTTTTATATTAATCAGACATAAGATAAATGGGACAATATTACAATAGTGAGTTGGTCAGATTACTGTCAGTTTTTTGGCTTGAGTAGATTTCTCAAACAAATGCTGTTTTATACAATGGGAGTAGATATCATTGTTGTATTTAATTGGCAGTTCAATTAACAGGCTATTGTCTTTATAGCTACAGTACACAAGAAAGAGATTTACTCGTTTGAGGGTTTTTTCAGCTCTCAAACTGAAAGAATGACTGTAATGCCGCGTACACACGGTCGGACTTTTCACCTGCAAAAGTCCGACGGACGCCGCCGGACCAAGTCCGGCGGAAAATCCGACCGTGTGTGGTCTCCATCGGACTTCCGACGGACCGTTTCGGGCGGAAATCCGACGTACTTTAGATTTGAAGCCTGCTTCAAATCTTTACGTCGTACCTCCGCCGGACTCAGTTCCTGACGGAAAGCCCGTTCGTCTGTATGCTGGTCCGAAGGACCAGATACGACGGAGGAGCAGGTTACTGCATCTCGCGCTCACTGCAATAGGAAAAACAAATTTTCCCATTGCGGCGAGCGCGGGGGGCATCCCAGGCCCTTAGGTCTGGTATGGAACTTTAAGGAGAACCCCCTACGCCGAAAAACCGGCGTGGGGGTCCCCCCAAAATCCATACCAGACCCCGATCCGAGCACGCAGCCCGGCCGGTCAGGAAAGGGGGTGGGGACGAGCGAGCGCCCCCCCCCCTCCTGAACCGTACCAGGCCGCATGCCCTCAACATGGGGGGGTGCTTTGGGGGAGGGGGCGCCTTACGGTGCCCCCCCACCACAAAGCACCTTGTCCCCATATTGATGAGGACAAGGGCCTCTTCCCGACAACCCTGGCCGTTGGTTGTCGGGGTCTGCGGGCGGGGGGCTTATCGGAATCCGGGAGCCCCCTATAATAAGAGGGCCCCCAGATCCCGGCCCCCCACCCTATGGTCGACCACGCCCCCTAAAACGTCACAGTCCCAGCATGCCCAGGGCCTGTGACATCATATGGGGGCGGGGTCTCCGCCTATATAAGTCACAACGCAGCCCTCGGAGACCAGTCCAGCCGGAGAGAGCGTCGTGTCAACATCTGGGGGAAGAGAAGAGAAGAGAAGACAAGAAGCCCAGCAGCTCAGAAGTCCGGACCTCTGCTGGCAAGAGAGCTACCTGAACACAGCAGAGGAGCCGGCCGAAGAACTGGAACACCGGGAGAAGAGAGCGGAGAAGAACGAACCGGACGCCGGGAGAAGATGAAGTGGAGGGACCCCCGAAGACGGAAGAAGACCCCCCCCGGAGCAGTTTAATAAATTATTTTAAAAACCTGTGTTGTGTTTTATTATTAACACTTTTTACCTATGTGAATGAATATGGGGTACATGGTACCCCTACCCATTCACCTAGGGTGGGGGGCCGGGATCTGGGGGCCCTCTTATTATAGGGGGCTCCCGGATTCCGATAAGCCCCCCGCCCGCAGACCCCGACAACCAACGGCCAGGGTTGTCGGGAAGAGGCCCTTGTCCTCATCAACATGGGGACAAGGTGCTTTGTGGTGGGGGGGCACCGTAAGGCGCCCCCTCCCCCAAAGCACCCCCCCATGTTGAGGGCATGCGGCCTGGTACGGTTCAGGAGGGGGGGGGGGGGCGCTCGCTCGTCCCCACCCCCTTTCCTGACCGGCCGGGCTGCGTGCTCGGATCGGGGTCTGGTATGGATTTTGGGGGGACCCCCACGCCGGTTTTTCGGCGTAGGGGGTTCTCCTTAAAGTTCCATACCAGACCTAAGGGCCTGCGACGGGGCTCGCAAGGTTTCAATCTCGCCAAAAAAAGCGGCGAGATTGAATTCCTTTTCTAATTTCGTCGTACCCGAGTCACGTTCAAAATGAACGGACTTGTCCGTGTGTGGGAAAGTCCGTTCATTCTGAAAGTCCGGCGGGAAGACCGGATTCCGGAAAGTCCGGCCGTGTGTAGGCAAGTCCGGCCGTTCAGAAAGTCCGGCGGTAGTCCGCCGGAAGTCTGGCGGCAAGTACGTCGGACCTAGCTTTCTAGAAAGTCCGACCGTGTGTACGCGGCATTAGATTACTGTCAGATGTTGGCCTGATTAGACAATGGGTACGTAGATGAAGTTTTCAACAGTCCATTGTTTCTACAGCTACAGTAAACAGGCATGTTTTCTATTGTTTGGTAGCTATGCCAAACAGCCTGACACATAAAAGGGGGTGAGTAGGGACACAGACACACACCATCATGCTTTGAAGATCAGAAGCCGCCACTCATGATACAAGAACACTGCCTGGTGTCCAAGAAGCATCGTTGCCAATGGAGATCACAAACATACAGTAACAGAAGATAAGTAACTTTTAAGTGTATTTGTACTGATATAGACTATAGGCTGTTCATTTGATAGGCATTGTGCTTGTTATAGAGATCTGTCAGTCTTGTATTGTATTCCTAAGATTGTAATAGTTTTGTATGTACAGCATCTTTGTATAGTAAAAGCACAATTTACACACTGCAGAAATCTCAGCTTCCTTGCTTATACCACAGAGGAACCTTGCTAGATAGACGCAAGCAAAATACTCTCTCATACTGGTCACTAGAAGTTCAACATGGCACCTCATGGCAAAGAACTCTCTGATGATCAGAAAAAAAGAATTGTTGTTCTACATAAAGATGGCCTAGGGCAGTGATGGCGAACCTTGGCACCCCAGATGTTTTGGAACTACATTTCCCATGATGCTCATACACTCTGCAGTGTAGTTGAGCATCATAGGAAGTGTAGTTCCAAAACATCTGGGGTGCCAAGGTTCCCATCACTGGCCTAGGGTATAAGAAGCTTTCCAAGACCCTGAAACTGAGCTGCAGCATGGTGGTCAAAATCATACAGTGATTTAACAGGACAGGTTCCACTCAGAACAGACCTCACCATGCTCGACCAAAGAAGTTGAGTGCACGTGCTCAGCATCATATCCAGAGGTTGTCTTTGGGAAATAGACATATGAGTGCTGCCAGCATTGCTGCAGAGGTTGAAGGGGTGGGGGGTTTAGCCTGTCAGTGCTCAGACTATACACTGCATCAAATTGGTCTGCATGGCTGTCATCCCAGAAGGAAGCCTCTTCTAAAGATGATGCACAAGAAAGCCTGCAAACGGTTTGCTGAAGACAAGCAGAATAAGGACATGGATTACTGGAACCATGTCCTGTGGCCTGATGAGACCAAGATAAACTTATCTGGTTCAGATGGTGTCAAGCATGTGTGGCGGCAACCAGGTGAGGAGTACAAAGACAAGTGTGTCTTGCCTACAGTCAAGCATGGTGGTGGGAGTGTCATGGTCTGGGGCTGCATGAGTGCTGTTGGCACTGGGGAGCTACAGTTCATTGAGGGAACCATGAATGCCAACATGTACTGTGACATACTGAAGCAGATCCCCCTCCCTTCGGAGACTGGGCTGCAGGGCAGTATTCCATCATAACGATCCCAAACAAACCAAGACGACCACTGCCTTGCAAAAGAAGCTGAGGGTAAAGGCGATGGACTGGCCAAGAATGTCTCCAGACCTAAACCCTATTGTGCATCTGTGGAGCATCCTCAAAGTGAAGGTGGAGGAGCTCAAGGAACATCCACCAGCTCCGTGATGTCATTATGGAGGAGTGGAAGAGGACTCCAGTGGCAAACTGTGAAGCTCTGGTGAACTCCATGCTCAAGAGGGTTAAGGCAGTGCTGGAAAATAATGGTGGCCACACAAAATATTGACACTTTGGGCCCAATTTTGACATTTTCACATAGGGGTGTACTCACTTTTGTTGCCAGCAGTTTAGTCATTAATGGCTGTCATTTCTTCAGTGTTGTCACAGCACTGAAAAGATATAATAAAATATTTACAAAATGGGAGGGGTGTACTCACTTTTGTAAGATATAGTGTGTGTGTGTATATGGTGTGTGTGTGTGTGTATATGTATGTGTATACAGTATCTCATAAAAGTGAGTACATCTCTCACATTTTTGTAAATATTTTATTATATCTTTTAATGTGACAACACTGAAGAAATTACACTTTGCTAAAATGTAAAGTAGTGAGTGTACAGCTTGTATAACAGTGTCAATTTGCTGTCCCCTCAAAATAACTCAACACACAGCCATTAATGTCTAAACCGCTGGCAAAGTGTCAATATTTTGTGTGGCCACCATTATTTTCCAGCACTGCCTTAACCCTCTTGGGTGTACTAACATATATATATATATATATATATATATATATATATATATATATATATATATATATATATATATACATATACACACACACACACAATGGACATTTTTATTAGAGCCCTTGCACACTGGGGCGGGGGGCGGCGTCGGCGGTAAAACGCTGCTATTATTAGCGGCGTTTTACCGCCGGTATGCGGCCGCTAGCGGGGCGGCTTTACCCCCCGCTAGCGGCCGAGAAGGGGTTAAATACCACCGCAAAGCGCCTCTGATTTCAATGGGCAGGAGCGGTAAAGGAGCGGTATACACACCGCTCCTTCACCGCTCCGAAGATGCTGCTGGCAGGACTTTTTTTACCGTCCTGCCAGCGCATCGCTCCAGTGTGCAAGCCCTCGGGGCTTGCACACTGGAATGAAAGCAGCGGCACTTTCTGGGCGGTTTGCAGGCGCTATTATTAGCGCAATAGCGCCTGCAAACCGCCCCAGTGTGCAAGGGCTCTAAATGAGATGTGCTCCTTATGCATCTGGCTCCTGTTTTAAAAATGTCCTTCCCTGATCCACTACAACCCAGCTGCCATAATCTACTAGTGCAATGGAGGTGTGTGGGGGGAGGGGGGGGGATTGGAGGGAAAGGATTTCAAATACAGCAGGAGCCAGCAGCAGAGGAGGCACATTACGTAGATAGTAATGTCCCTTGTGCTGATTTTTTTAATTATTTGGCTAAACCTAGGCTAGCCATACTAGGGATCGACAGATATCGTTTTTTTCGGTGCCGATACGATACCGATATTTCGGCCACCTCTCTTGCCAATATTTTGTACATTTAAAAAAAAAATTTACACTGTCATTTGACTTTAATTTTTTTTATCACTGTTATTGCTGTCACAAGGAATGTAAACATCCCTTGTGACAGTAATAGGCATGTGAGAGGTACTCTTATGGAGAGATCGGGGGTCTATAGGACCCCAAACCCCTCCTCTGCACTTCAAAGTATTCAAAACGTCAAGATTGACGTTTTTGAATACTTGTAATCCAGACATCGCTTACGGATTACTAGATCCGAGACCCGAATGAAGCATCGGCTTTGTTCGGGTCTTCGGCCAGCCGGAGGACATGCTGGCTGGTTGCTCGGGCCTCCCGGTGGGACGGGAGAGCCCGGGCGAGCGGCGGAAGGGGGGGGGGGGGGACGGGGATGTCCCCTTCTGCTGCTTGTGATAACAGCCGAGCAGCTGCTGAGCCACATCGGTTATTACAGTAAACAAAGCCAACTGTCCGCTCTAAAGAACGGTACTGGGGTGATGCATGCAGCTGCATGCAAAATTCCGGTAAAGCCCCTTGAATCAATAATCGGTACGTTTTTTGACCAATACTTCTAAAAAAGTGAATATCGGCCGCCGATAATCGGTCGATCCCTAAGCGATACATAATGCAATTGTCTGGTACAATCTTCCTTTAGATTTACCAAAATCATATAATATGAGGTCAAACCTAAAGACTTTCAAATTTGTATGCAATCAGGCAGGCCCTTGCACTACATAGTTGAAGATAAATCTAAAAGGAAATTAAACAAGAAAATTGTATGATGTATGGCCAGCTTTAGGCAGGGATACCAAAGCGCCAAAATAAAGCTCTATTGTCTAAATTAAAAAAATTAAAAAAAAAGATAAAAATGTTTTTGAATACAGTGTTGCATGGCTGAGTAACAGTCAAACTATCACAGTACTGAAAATTGAACTGGCTTGGTAATGATGGGGTATATACAGGCTAGCACTCAAGTGGTTAATCAGCTTGGGGAATTATGTCTGCTGACCTTGTGGTGGCAGGATGTGGTTTGAAGTTATTATGTTCCGTAGACATATTGGTGCTAGTGGTAATCTAATGACTGTGGTTTATGTACATTGCTGTTATACAGCAGCCTTTTCTTCAACAGTGTGTCAGCATACTAAAATTAAATTCCTAATGATTACTGTGCAGATATTCACAGAGTGTGAAACAAAAAATTAATCCACTGTTTTTTCATGGATTTTTCAATTCAAACAAAGCTGACAATAGTAGGGATCATGTCTGTCACGGAAAAGAACTTCAAACATTTGGCTTCAACATTGCTTTATTATGCATTAAAAAGCAACACTAGAATAAATGAAATAAATACAAATTTTGCACTGTTACTATCTGCATTTCAAACATAAATTAATGTCATTTGAACAATACATTCAGCACTGTCTATACCCTTCATTAAAATTTGATTTGAGATACAATCACAAACATGTAATACTAATAAAAATAAAATAGGAATTGAATAAATAACAAAGACCTGTGTTTTTTTTCCCCCATTTGTAAAACATTTGCGAACTAATCATACTATTACTGCAAATGAGATATCATTAAAGTCTAATATCAATTTAATACAGCAACATATATAAGGAGAGCAGTGCTTGACCATGCAGACTATCAGAGCTGGATTACCGGTGCTCAGGCTGGGGGAACATAACACCCTACAGGCCGTCTATCCAACATAAAGACGATGGCTACTCGGGACCATCCAAAAGTGTAAATACTTTATTGGCTACATGATCAAATCCAATGAATGGGCAGCCTTACAGGTTTCGGCCAATTTAGGCCCTCTAGCCGAAACTTGTAAGCCTGCCTTTCTATTGGATTTTTTCATGTAGCCAATAAATGATTTACATTTTTGGGATAATACCGAGTAGTTGGCTTCTTTTGGTTAAATATCAATTCAATACCAAACCTACCAGATAACAATAGGAATAAATTGTAATATGTAATCACCTGTATGTGAAACTGTGTGGAAATGTAAGAGGACAGTATTTACCAACCATTTTAATTTTTGAGTTGAAGCTTCCATATGCAATATTAATTTGTTTATTACTGTTTATTTTGTTGTCTATACAAAGTTTTTTATGCATTTAGTATCAGGCAAGTGCTGCTGAAGACAGCACTTTATTTCACCTAGATTACCGAATATGATTTCTAAAAGACCAAACTTTTTTTTTTTTTTAAGAATAAAAGTATTAGTGCAGAGTTTACAATACATACAGGGTTTTCATAATTAAACAGACATTTTTAAAGAAAGAATGGTATGTTTTTTGCCATAGGGTAAGGGCAGTGGTTTATTGCATTAAACAATGGGGGTTTTGTGACAGCTATTGACAGAAATATAAAGTGGAGGGGTATTGCTCAATCATTGGCTGTAGACTGCTCAAGACCCCTTTTCAGTGGGGTTTCAGGTATTTTTACTGTACATCTATAATTTTTTACACATTATCAATGGTTCAACCCACCCAATGCTTTATATATAATATTTTGTTTATGCATAGATGCGGATAGGTTGAATCACCCACTGGCTTTCATCTCTTTCAGACCTAGTGTCCCACAGCCCTTGATGTTAAATTCTCCACCTCCTGCTGTAAATTCATGCCTCAAAAAGCAATAAAGTATTCACCAGGGTAAATACCCCACTAGGACCCTGAGGGATACTTATAAGATGGATGGTGATTTAACCTATACTGATTGGAACTAGCAGCTTTGCGTGGATGTACACTTCAGGAAGTAGCGAGGAGAAGTTGCTGGAAGTGGCAGTAGAGGAGATATCATCTGCCGCGTACGGGCATCGTTTACTGAGGTTGTGGGGAGACCTATATATTCCCTGTGCCGTTTATGACTGCCGTAATAGCAGTCATCGGGATCTGGTAAGCGCATCTGATATTCCACCTTGGGTGTGAAGAGTCATAGAGGATTCCCCATCTGCATCTTCACCTCCTTTCTGCACCTTTGTGGCACTTTTCCTTTTCCATCACGGATCTCCCCTTTTTGTTGTTTTATGTATTCTGGACTTTAAGCAATTATTTTTGGGATGTTTTCACTGAATATATTACTATATTCACTTTTGGCAATTAATCATTTTTAATTTCCTGGTTATCAGTGTATGAATTTGCTTATATCAATGTGTTTATTCACTTTTTATTGATTGTTTACTGGAGATTAGTGTATTAATTTGTATATCTCTACGTATATTCACTTCAATATTTATTCATTTATTTAGTGGTTTGTTCAATCCTACTTTATTCACTTTTGAGTGGTTTTGTTTAAAATTACATTTTAGCGCCGCATCCCCTTTTTTTACTTTTTATGATGAGATTTGGAGACTAGATCTTGGTGCAGGCTGCTTTTGTTGTCACAACACATTTATTTGATCATAACCCAGAGCGCAGCTTTTAACTTGGTTTTTCTAACATTTGCTTACACCAGTTTTGGCTGTGATCCTTCTATAAAATTTAGATCTTTAACCTTAAGACCCCTTTCACACCGAGGGCGTTTTGCAGGCACTATAGCGTTAAAAATAGCGCCTGCAATCCGCCCTCAAACAGCTGCAGCATTGTCTCCAGTGTGAAAGCCCGAGGGCTTTCACACCGGAGCGCTGCGCTGGCAGGACGGGAAAAGAAGTCCTGCCAGCAGCTTCTTTGGAGCAGTGAAGGAGCGGTGTGTTTACCGCTCCTCCACCGCTGCTCCCCATTGAAATCAATGGGGCAGCGCTGGGATACTGCCAGCAAAACGCTGCTATTGCGGCACATTGCGGGCGGTTTTAACCCTTTCTCGGCCGCTAGCGGGGGTAAAAGCGGCCCGCTAGCGGCCAAAATGCGTCGCTAATCCGACGGTAAAAAGCCGCTAAAAATAGCGGCATTTTATCGCCGACGCTATGGACGGCCCGGTGTAAAAGGGCTCTAAAACTCATGTTTAGTCAAACTCAATATGCAGTATATTACATCCGGTTCAGGGGCTTTGGATGACTTGTTAAATGATGAAAATGGGGCTAAAGGTAAAACACAAGCATCTTTTTGGGGCGCATATCCTGCACAAAGGACATATGCTGAGCTTGACTAGTAGGGGAACACGGATTCTGATTTATCTTATGATAAACACAAGCATACTTAGAAACTGATGTCAGGATATTTTCAAATCATCTTATCATTTATGATCTCCAGAAGACTAAAATGCTTAAGGCTAAAAAGTTCCTATATCCTTTTTAAAATTTTACTGTAAGGCGAGTGGTTAACTCCAGAATCAACTACTATTCAGCACATCTTATTCAGCATATGGCACCTCCATCCCCTAAATATGGATCCTTAAAATTTTATAGTTTTGCTAAAAACAGTAATATTTTGCTGGGTTTGTGCATTTCATAATATAGGTCTTTTTTTAATACATGTTTTTTAGGTTTATAGATCAAACCTGAATACCGTATATTCTCACTAAAATAAGGGCCAGTATAAGTGCAGCAACTACCAAGCATAAACTAAAAACAACATTTCCCAAATGAACTGTATGTAAAGAATCGCACAATTTTTCTTTACTTTGGTCATACTGTCCTCTTTAGAAAATTTTTATGTTTACTGCAGTATTTACTTGGAGATATTTGTGGAAAAGTACTTTGACATATTTGGCTCTCTTTGCTACTAGACTATAACAAAGTTGAGTACTATCCATGATATTTTTTTTATTTGCAAAATTGTCAGGACAAGCTTTTAGGGGTCTGCACCTTTCTTTTTGGCCCAAGCATTACTGATAACAATCAGTAATGTATCAGAATTTTTTTGAACCACAAGAAGGGGGAAGGCCAAAACGTGTAATGGAAAATCAAGGCAATTCTGATCCATTCTGATTAATCACAGTTTGCCATTTCTCTTGAATGTGTGCATGCCGATTAGCATATTTGCAAAGAATTATGCAACTATGCAATATTGGTTGCTTGGATTATTAAACTGCAGAGTTCACAGCAGACCTGATAAATTTAATTATTTATAAAGGATCAGCTTCAATCTTACTCAAGTGGATAGGAAATTGATCTCCTTTATATTCCTAGCAGCTCAAACTATAGCAAGAGTGTGGCATCAACCAACTTTGATCTGCATGGGAAAGAAACTGCGGATAATGGGCACTAAGGTCCATGAAAGGCTCACTTCTATACTGAATCACACAAATATGAAATTCCTCAAAATATGGTCTCTGACTAAATTACCACCAAGATCCCAATCTTGATCACTCATTGTTGTCTCTTTGATAGATGACGAGTTGCTCGATAAAGCAACTCCTGGATAGATCCTCAACATCTCCCCCTTTCCCCTAGCCTTTTCACCCTTCCTTTGCATGTCTCTTGCTTTCTCTCTCTCCTTTTTTCACCAATGCAGCACTATTAGTATTCTTTTTGTTTCCAGCAGCTAAGCCTTGGGTGAATGTGGTTTTCTTTTTCCCCTCCTGCCAGCACTCCTGCCCCCCTTTTTTTTTGTTTGCAGGCCATTGCCATTTTTGATCCCTCTCTTTCACACACTTGCATGCTATCTAAAACCAGTTTACCAGCCATATCTAAGCCTGAATCTGCTTTTTGTGCTGTCTTTTTCAGTCTTATGGTAAAATGCTATATTTTACTTTGTCATTAGTTGACTTTAAATTTCCATGCGTACCTCAGCTTTGTTTACACTGTATTTCTTTGTCAACATTCCTAATAAAATCTTTGTAAAACAGAAAGGAACAGCTTCACAAATAGACATTTTCCCCACATCCCAAGTGTTTCATGTCATGTGAAGTTTCATGAAGCACATAAATAATGTGCAGATACTCCAAATTAATAAACATAAAATGTGGAGATTGGGGGTCTGCACAGGCCTCACCCAGCCATGTGGTCAACAGTGGTTGCACCCCTTGCATCCTTGTTACTGGATCTAATATTATATAACACAAAGTCTGGCAGTCAAAATGCTTTAACACATCTCCTGTTTTTCTCTACAGTACCTGAAAACCTGTGGCACAGATATAAACTTCAGCTAGAAAATTGGTGCTTCGGCCTCATCTCTCCTACTCCCAGAATCCTCACCAGTGTTCAGTAAGTTAATCTATCTCAGCAGTGGACAGTGGGGCATTTGCCCCCCATTCAGACCTGGAATCAGAGTGAAAGCTTCCAGTACCAACTTCCTTCCAGCAAAAAAAAAAAAGTCCATTCAAATTTCACGTTATGTGAGGGCCACCACAGACCTGCACAAATACCTGCAAGTCAGGCAACCTGCACATCTTAAATTTCCTATTCATGCCCTACTTCCACACACTGTCTGCCATAACACCTAAGCATTGTATAGTGTACTATTTTGTGATCGGTTTGTCTACTCTAATTTTTATTTAGGTAATCATCAACATCTTTGTTTACACTCTGAACAAAATCCTCAACCACACCGTTTTGTCTATTTTTATAATGCTTTTTAGGATTCAGATTCTAATAATTTTGTTTACACTAGTTTGGAAAGAATTGTTTTATTTAAATTTAAAACTGGATTAAAGAAATAAAAATCACTTTATTTGATCACCATGTGCACAGCCATCACTTAAGCCTTTAAATTCTATCGGTCACAACAGCAGGATGTGATTGGCAACTGTAGGTAATACAGACAGTCCTAATTTAGCAAACATTAAAGCGGGATTCCAGCCAGCAAATTTTTTTTTTTTAAAGTCAGCATCTACAAACACTGTAGCTGCTGACTTTAAATAAGTACACTTACCTGTCCTGGGTGCCCGCGATGTCGGCCGCCGGAGGCCGACCTGTCCCTCGGCTCTCGGGTCCCGGCACCGCCATCCTAACTAAGGGAAACAGGCAGTGGAGCCTTGCGGCTTCACTGCCAGTTTCCTACTGTGCACACGCGAGCAGCGCGGCGCTCTGTGAATGGCCCCGTGGTTTTCTGGGAACACACACAGTTCCCAGAAGGCAACGGGGCCGCTCACTGAGGAGCAGGACACGCCGCAGAATAGGAAGAGGCAGATTAGGAAGACTGCCTAGCAACAAGGGTTCAGGTGAGTTTAATGTTTTTTTTTTTTGTCAAATTTAATTTTTTTTAAATCTTTTAAAGATTTTTCATTTTAGGGTGGTCCTCCACTTTAATGAGAATCATTTTCTAAAGTAGATGGAATGGATAACAGGTATTAAAGCTGACATTTTTTAAAATAAAAAATGCTGAATTATAAAATACTCCTTTAATTTGAACATTTTTTGTGAAAATTTTTGCTGCAGATGATAAATATGGTTTTGCAGTAAACTGATTCAGTATTGTTGAAAATTAACACATTTTACGGGCAGTGAACTGGAGCATTGAGTCCTTGAAATGTACTGCTCCTTTTCTTCAGTACCTATGGAATGTTATCACATACTAAACAACTGGTAAACTCACAATAGGGAGAATTTCCAACTATAGGTGAAAGCAGAACGTTTGTGTATTTGCAGTACAACAGTGGTAAAATTCACTTATTCACAAGTAGGAAGGGATTTTAGCAATTCTTTGTTACAAGGAGTCATTAACTGGTGATCAACAATTACATAAGCATTTTAAGGAAATAACTCCACACTTGAGAAGAACCTCTGCCAGGTCTTTGGTAGCATAAACAACCTATATTATAATCATATGTGTACATTTACAGTTATCATATAATCCTGTATAGTAAAAACTCAGCATACTACATTGTTGTCATTTTTGGATCATGACTGATCCAACTTCACAATGCAATGCAATTAACTAATTCCTTGAACAAATGCAGTGATAAGACAAAAACTGATGTGCAGTAGCCCCTAGTAATCAACAGAAATCTGTAAAGTGACATGTTAAGGCTTACTCTACTTTGCACAACATCTTTTCATTGCCTTAAACTGGTTCTAAAGGTTCAAGTTTTTTTATCCTAATGCATTCTATGCATCAAGGTAAAAAAACTTTTGGGTGCAGCTCCCCACACAGCCCCCCCCCCCTTTATACTTACCTGTGCTCCATCTCAATCCAGCAATGTGCATGATAGCAGCGGCTCTCCCAAGTCTCTCTGTTTTCCTTGGCTCACACAGTAGCAGGAGCCATTGCTGCTTTCAATCACAGACAGTAGGCAAATGAGGAGAGAGCAGGAGGCAGGGCTGAGCCACGCTCTGTGTGTGAATGGACACACAGAGCGTGGCCTGGGAGCGAGCCTGCTTGGGTGCTCCATAGCATGAGGCTTGCTATTGGGGGCCCCAAAAGGAAGAGGATTGGGGCTGCTCTGTGTTAAACCATTACGTTTAGAACTTAATTTAATATATTTGTTGTACAGCTGTGTCTTTTAAAGCTCTGAGGGTTTTTGGACTGTATCATTAAAATGTTGCTTATTTTCTGCCTTTATTCTGTACATACAACCATACATTTCTGCCATAAAAGTTATTTATCATTGCTACTCTATGATACACAAGACTGGATCTAGGCATCAGGTTTAAGCAGGACTGAGATTCTAAGGCTATGGTCGGACAGGCACTTTATATATTTTTCAAGTCAGAATTTGCCATAGATAGTTTAAAATCTTTTTCATTTACTAGCAAGGTATCAGCACGTAGCAAGTTCTATAAAAGTTGCTGTATCATCTTCACACCAATAACAAATGAGAAGCAACATGGTCCCATCACATACAGAAACACGGAGAGCCTGAAATCAAGCTCGAAAATATTACTGAAAAATGTTCAATATGGTTTCTAGCGCTAACCATACACAACCTACTAAGTGCAAGAAATGCGACTAATGAAAGCATGACTTGCATTAATCAGGTCATACAGACATGTGGTAAAAATTGCTTTCAAATTTTATAATGGATTTTTATTGCACAAAGATCTTCCAAGATCATGGATAAGGAAAAAGGGTGAAAATGCTAATCCACAGGAAACAGATGGATTAGGTATCTTCACCTTCCCTTTATTTCATTAACTTCAAACTAAAAGTATTGAGCAATGATATATTTCTATTTTTAAAGGTTATTTAATGCTATTTTGTGCTAAATGCTGGTCTAAAGTACTATACAATAATTATTATCTAAGATCAAGAGAACGGTTTTACTATTAGTTGCGTTGTAATTTATAGTAAGTTGGACATATATATATTTTATGTCTTTTTACATAGAACGTGTAATTTGTTATCCATATTCTGCTTTTTTTTCTCTCTCCCCCCCAACAACAAATTCACCCATAAATTACTTACGCACATTATGCCTTGATCACCAAGTGTTGTCTTGATCATTGGTGAAAACAAATTCAAATCGCAAAAAAATGTAACATAAATAAAATACTTATCAAATGGCTTTACAGTGCATTTTAAAAGAGATACAGCATACTTGTTCCTAAGCAACTTAACAGTGCAGACTTATTAATTAGTGTTACAGGAAACACTAAAAGCTGAAGGGCAACTCTCTGCAGAGAAACCGTGAGAAAAGAGAACACAATTTTGTAAGAGATACAGCTAGGTGGAGATCTATAAAGCAACACAAACATAATATTGCAGCAATAATTTATATACAGCATGTGCTATGTAGTAACACAGCAGTCAAAATTTTAAATTAATTCCCAGGGATATGGTACTTGTTAGTTGTTCCATCCAAACAACTATAGCTTACCATCAAGGTTTCACTTTGGAGCCATATAATGCCCTTTAATAAATACTAAATCACACTAGCACAGGTCCACGTTTCCAATGGTTAATAAATAATTTACTCTATATCTTTAAACTAATATAAATCTTAGAGCACAACTAATAAATACAGTTATCAGTATCCAGACATCTTCAGTTCAATTAAGCAGCGTTAGCTGTAAAAGACATTCCCAGTGCCAAACTCCAAACCTTTAAAATCCAAGTCAGCTGCTGAAAACTAGAATTTTGGTTGTATGTTAAGTGAACTGTATTGTGCATTTGGTATTTTGTTCAGGCTGGGTTCACACTAGTCTGAATTGGATGCGGCTTTCATCGCATCCAATTCGCATTACAGGGGAATGTGACTGGCTCTATATGGAGCCGGTTCACATATCTCAGTCGCGGCTGTAGAGCGGCTTGCACAGGAGTCCTGTGCATCTTTGGCCCTGCTTCAGGGCTGAATTCAGGCAAAAATTTGTCCCGGAAATGGAGAACAGGGATGCACCAGACCCCTGCTGCAAGATGCATCCATCGGCAGTGTGAGTCCAACCTAAGATAACATTTTTCCCTTGGCGGTTTGCTAGGAACGGCCACTTTCATGTTTTCTTTTTTACCATATAGCTCTCCTTGAAACGAAACAAACCACCATACACATCACACACCAAACAAGAAACAGTTACACACCTTACTCTTAAATCACAAAATGCATGTGATAATCGCACATAGAACTACAATGTCTGTTGAAAGGACATCACAAGATAAATAAGACATTTTCAACAAAACGCAGGAAGATGACCCTTCAGTGGAAAAGTTACATTGTTACCAACTTTAGCTGGTTTATTCAGAAAGAGAAGGGATTCTTTCTTCCACTAATGGATTTTACAGCCTATGTTAATATATTTGTAACTTGGTATGTCCCAAAAAGCTGTACACATTTCACCTTATTTTTCTGTGGACTTGTTAGCAACTATTTCTAAAACATCACTTCACAAAATTCACAGTAAAAGGAAAGCACATTTATGCAGCATAAAGTCACCCACTGATGCCAAGGAAATAAATCAGGCAGCTTCTCCTTGGCAGCTCTAGGGGATAATAAAGAGGCTATGCCTTTGTTGCTTTTCTTTAAAATTTCATCCTGAGGATCCAACAAGTAAAATAACACTGAAAGATAGTCTTCATTTAAAATATACATCACTATAAGATAAAAAATACACACACTTTATAGGATTCTACAACATGTGCAAATATGTCATCTTTGTGATCAAATCTTATAGCAACCCATCCAGATTCTTTTGAACAGTCTGCTCTTCCTTTTCAGTATCTGGTTGCGCCAGAGGTTTATAATTGTTTTGGTATTCTTGAAGGATTGTAACGACATCATGGTGTCCAAAGTGCATAGCTTCATCCATAGGAGTATTATTCCATCTGCAAAAGGAAACATAGGGTTGTTTTTCCATTGCCTAACATTTGCTAATAGCCTGCCACTCACAGACACAGGCTACATGTATCTTAATGGGTAATAATGGACAGGTAAAGGGAAGAACAAGATGCTATGACACAGAGTAAATGTATAGGATGTAAGACCCAGTAATGAACTGTGCAGTGGTTCTTTGTGTTCATTTAAACTGGGCTACACTGCATGTGTGTATCAAAGTTGGGATATTAATAGAACTATCTGTTCACAGATGCGGCTTTATCCATTTGAGCGATGTTAAGTTAATGGGCACACTAATTAATCGCAACAGGATGACACTGCAATAAAGCCTTTCATATTCTACTGCACTGCCTAGAAAATTAATCTGTGAGTTCAGAATGCTATACCTATGTGTACAGTAAGAACCATTGGAACATTCTGAATACACAGCTCCAATCTGAATTGGCAACAAACATGTTCACACAGGGTACAATGGATATTTGAAGAACTTGTATGAATTTAAGAGAACACCAACTGTAGTATATGTGATAATAAAGTTTTTTGCTGCTTTGCCTTAGGCCCCTTTCACACGGGCCGGATCCAGTTTTTCTCAGCAGGGGATCTGTCCGATGATCCCCTGCTGAGCGGAGCGCCCAGATGACATGGACACTGCTTTATGTGCAGTTGGATGTAAATGGACCGGCTGTCCATTTACATCTGACTGAACTTCAATCCGGCCACACGGAGGGGAATGTGTCCCCTTTCATTTGCTTTTGCTAGATTGGATTTAGTCGGATGTAAACGGACACAAGTCTGTTTACATTCGACCGTCCATAGAGCAAAATGGAGGGTCCGATCGGGTCCTCCTGTCTGTTTTTCAGCTGGATCGGATCTATGGTGTGAAAAGGGCCTGACACTGTCAAAATCATCATTGGGAGGCACAACATGGTTGCAATATCAGACATTCATGGATTTTTACTTTCTTGTTATCAAAGGGCTATGCTGGAGGTCATCTTAGAACAGCAGGCGAATCAGTTTACACAGCAGGGTATTTATAGCAAGGGGTCACTAATGGGAATTAATATCCTGAAGGATGTTCTTGCATAGACTTCCTGATGTCATGCATGGGTGGTAGAGGAGCATCATCTCAGACCTCCTGGTGATGTGAAAATTAAAATGACTGATTTCCTGATTTGCAACAACAAAGGGGGGCAGATGTGGACTGTGGTGCTGACTTAGGTCAAGGAGCTTGATGGCAATATAGTAGTACCATCTGGTGGAAGACAGCAACATGTTTCCTGGAGGATGTTCGGGGTAAGAACATGCTTCCTAGCGATTAGGAGGGACAGGACCTTATAGCTTACGGATTGTAGCTCATTGGATCCCAAACTATACAAGGTGGCGATTTGGTTGCTGCTTGTGGGTAGTATAAGATGCAAAGGCCAGCCATGATAGCTCTCTTTTTCACATTGAGCTCCAACCAAGATACACAACACTGAGGACGGACTTGCGTAACGTATCATCTATGCTATTTTGTTTTATATGCTCTGTATTATTCTTTTTTTTTTTTTTAACAGAAAAGTATTTATTTGTCTCCAAAAGGAGAGATTTAAACATACAAAACAAACAAAATAAAAAGAATGTACATATCACATATTGCTGCTACATAGAATACATACATCAAAATTTACTATCTCACGTGATGTTGTTGCTTATACTTCCTACCATCTATAGGTGGTTACATCAGGGAAAAGAAAAAAAATCCTGTAGCTCCATAGTTTATACAGGGTCTCAACCATATCTCTTACCTAACAATACCTTCAGGTAACTAGTCATAATCCTGCTTTTATCTATTCGCCAGTATAACTAAATATTGGACTATAAAGGATCAAAAAGTTGGGGGGGGGGGGGGAGAACGGGGCACGGAGAGGATAGGAGGGTAGGGTGAGAGAAGGAGAAAAGAAAGAAGGATTCAATCAGGGGGAAGGAGAGGAAGGGGGGGGAGGCGGAAGGGGGCACATCCTATGCTAATGCATCACATATCCTGTTGGTCTCATCAAACGCATTAGTTATTTAGACCATGCTCCCCAAATTTTGGAAAATTTCTTAGGGCATTTGCGGTTAATGTATGTGAGTTTATAAAGTGGTAATGTGGTATTCACCAGGGCCTTCCATTGGGAGATCGTAGGGGGGTCAGGTTGTTTCCATTTCATTAGGATGGTTTTCCTTGCATAAAATGAGGTGTAAAATACGAACAATCTTTTGTGTGCATTAGAGATAAGGTTATCGCATACTCCAAGAAGTAGGACAATTGGATTCATCTGCACATGTAGATTGCCCACCGAGTTGATAACATCTACCACTTCCGACCAGAACTGCTGTATAATAGGACAGGACCAAACCACATGTATAAAAGGTACCCAACTCCCCTTTACACTTCGGGCATCTATGTGATTGTGTCGGGAATATTCTAGACAATCTCTGCGGTGTGTAATACGCTCTATGAAGGAATTTGAGCTGAATATATCTATCCCTTGCTGACACCATAAGTGGAATGTACTGTTGTATTCCCTCCTCCCAATCATCAGCAGCAAGGGCAGGTAGATCCATTTTCCACTTGTCATAGAGCTTGGTCCCACCTGCCGGTTCCTCACTCATTATCCTAAGGTGTAGGGAAGACAGAATGCGATCTATGTTCCTAAAAATTAGGAAGGTTTCTACCCCATGCGACTGTAAAGTAACTCCTGCAGGGTATTGTGCCTGTACTGCGTGTCGTAGTTGCAAGTATCGAAAGAACATTTTCGAGGGAAGTTGGAAGTTATTCTTTAGTGTATGGTAAGGGATGATCCTACCCCCTGATATTATTTGTTGTATGATCTTAACTCCATATCCTGCCCATAAGGCCGGGTCTGGGATTGTTTGAAGATGTTTTAATTTTGGGTTACCCCATAACGGAGTATATGGGGAAATGGTATTTCTTCCATTAATTTTTTTCGACATCTGTTCCCAAACTCCAACCGTCATCCGCATTGAAATTGTCACGTTCGGGTGTGCCCTAGGTCCCCTGAACACTAGATTACTCAAGGCTGAGTAAGATCCTAGTATGGCAGCTTCAAGATTGACTGCTGGGTTGTACTTTGGTTGGGAAAACCACCAGCGGACGGTTAAAACAACTGCCGCCCAGTAGTATTTCTTAAAACAAGGTAGCGCCAAACCCCCTAGTGATAAGGGTAGCTGCAAGGTGGTTCGGGCGACTCTGGGGGCCAATCCCCCCCATACAAATGTGTTCACTACTTGATCAAGCTTAACAAAAAATGAGTTAGGTATTGGTACAGGGGTGTTGCGGAAGACATAAAGGAACTTGGGGAGAAACGTCATCTTAATAAGATTGATTCTTCCAACCGGTGAGAGGGGAAGAGATTTCCAAGCCCGACATCGGGCGGTAAGTTGGCGAAGGATCGGGTATACATTGTCTACTAGGTATTACAATGGTGTCCTTTGGACTTCAATCCCCAAATATTTGAACTTAGTTACCATGACTAATGGGGTCAAGGGATCTATAGGGGGTGGGGTCTGGAACAGAGAAAATATAATCGATTTAGACCAGTTGATCCGAATGCCTGAGAAGGAACCATAATTATTAATAATTTCCAGGGCCACCGATAAGGAGGCAGATGCATCTGGCAGGTAAAACAATGCGTCATCGGCGTATAATGAAAGCCTCTCAGTCAGTGGACCAATCATTATTCCCCCAACCTCTGGGGATACTCTAAGTAGGATAGCCAGGGGTTCAATCGCCAAGGCAAATAGTCCTGGGGACAGTGGGCACCCAGGACTGGTTCTGGGTCTGGTTCCTCTGCCTAAAGGGAAGGGGGAGGAAAGTATTCTGTTTGTTCTCACTTTTGCTGTGGGGTTACTATATAGGAGCCTTATTCAGGAGATAAAATTAGGACCAAAATTAAAACGTTCAAGCACCTGCCATAAAAACTCCCACTCCACCGAGTCGAAGGCCTCCTCGGCATCAAGAGAGGCCACCACACCCCGGGAGTTCCTCTTCTCTGCATGGGATATATTAGTATAAAGTCGACGCAGATTAATGTCGGTGCCTTTGCCCGGCATGAAGCCCGTCTGGTCGCCATGAATTATAGAGAGGATGACCGAATTAAGTCTGTTTGCTAATATTTTGGTAGTTATCTTGGCATCCACGTTTAAGAGCGATATGGGGCGGTATGAGGCACATGATGTAGGGTCTTTATTAGGTTTGGCTATGACCACAATCACCGCCTCTGACATAGAGGGAGGGAGACTACCCTCTTGCGGCATTTTTAGGAGCAGGTTATGATATTTGGGGACAATAAGTTCACTATTTGTCTTATAAAATTCTGCCGGTAGACCGTCAGGTCCCGGAGTTTTGGCTGGTTGGAGGGATGCCACAGCCGCCTGGACCTCCTTGACCGTGATTGGGGCGTCTAGTGCAATGCGGGCCTCATCTGAGAGTTGTGGGAATTGTATTTGGTCTAGAAAGGTCTGCAGGTGTTCGCTAGTAAAGGTGGCCTTGGAGGTATAAAGATGCTCATAATACCGTACAAATTGCTCGTTGATACCTATAGGATCAGAACGGAGCACACCCTGGTCGTCCCTTATGCGAGCTATATGCGATGAGGAGGAGCGTTCCCTGGCCAGCCATGCTAATAATCTACCAGTCTTTTCTCCTTGCTCAAAAATTCGTTGCGACTGAGCAATCAGCTGTTTTTTTGTGGTCTCAATCCTCAGAGAGATTTCCCTATGTAAAGATTGCATAGCTTCATAAGTCTGTATGTCATTATTGTGGACATAACTGTTTTCTAACAGGAGAACCCTCTTCTCTGCTTCCTCTAATGCCAACCTCGTGGATTTTCTGACCTTCCCAATCGCCGTTTTATATTGCCCCCGGGTGTAAGCCTTAAAAGCATCCCATAAGATCTGTGGGGAGACCGTACCCTCATTAAGCGCCCAATAGACTCCCAGCTCTCCCTCCACCAGGGGGACCACCCTCTCATCCGTAATCCAATATCCTGAGAGGCGCCAAAGTGCAGAGCCCATCGGCGAGTCTGTTTGCATTTTAAGTAGGAGGGGTGCATGGTCCGATATGCCACGTGGCAAGATCTCGACCTCCTGAATCCGGGAGAGCAGGGAGTCAGTAGTGTAAATCAGGTCAATCCTAGAAAAGGATGCATATGTGGCTGAATGACAGGTATATTGCTTTTTGTCTGGGTGTTTCATTCCCCACACGTCGTTAAACCCATAGTTGTCCGCCCATTGTGATAAAGGTGATACACCAGTGGGACCCACATTGAGTCTATCTAATACCGCGTTAGGGGTCATATTAAAGTCTCCAGCCAAGATAACTCCAGCAGATGGATATTGTGCTATTATTAAAGTGATCTTTTTAAGGATATCCATAGTGGCTGGAGGAGGAATATATATGCCCACTATCAATAGCTCCAAACTATCACACATCGCATGAAGGGCTACATCTCTCCCATCTGGATCTGAATGAAGGTCCAGTAAAGTAAACCCAAGTGATTTGTGGACCAGGACACTGACCCCCCTCGAGTATGATGAATAAGTGGAGTGGTAATATGCACCAACCCACGACTTCCGGAGGGCCAGCGTCCTGCGTCCCACCAAATATGGGTCTCCTGGAGCACACATATATGTGGGTTGTGTTGTTTCAAAAAATTGAATACCAAAGACCTCTTAATTTTAGAATTCAAGCCCCTAACATTCCAAGACAAAATAGTCAGGGAAGACATTGATTTCTTGCGGTGAATATTGGAGGGCAGCAAGTTACCGACATCAAAATCTGACAGGTTATAAGCATACTTAAGCATAACATATCTTTATATATTAGTTTTATGGAAACATCAGGAAGGTCTCTCTCACCATCTAGTGGAAAGATATCCAGATCACATTGACCCCTGGCGTAGAATATATAGGTACTATGATTAGCATACATGCAGCAGCAGCAAAAACAGCAAAAAGAAATTAAAAAAGAAAAAAGTTCCAACAGGGAGCAAAACCATGTGCCCCAACTCCATCCAAACCCCCCCACCCCGCACCACCCCCCGAACTTTGGTGTGCCTTGTTCCCAAAAACTGTCATGGCAACTGCCATATGGGGAGATGAACAAAAAAGGACACCCGAGTGTCACAGTACATGCAGTGTAACCTCCATCTTTATATGAGGATCAACGTTCCCTGCAGAATATAAAACAAGAATATGGGTCTCCCAGAGGTCAAATAAACCCCTCCGAGGGTACAAACTTAAAGCTTTGCGCCAAAATAAACATTCAAAGGTAACTCGGTTCCCTTCTTTCTTGAATGTCTGACGGTCGTAGGTGAGTAAAAAAAAAAAAAAACTAAGTGTGGTATACAGGTAGTCATACTCGGAATGTCTGGATGCCTGCAACTGGAATTTAGGAGAAACGTGAAGTCATGTCTATCAATCCCTCCTCTCCATCCCTAAATTATAAGGGGGGAGGGAAGACAGGGTGTCTCCTCAGGCCTTGTCAGCTTCAGCATCCAAAAAAGGTTCTGGAAACAGTGAGGGAATAAACACAGAATGATTTAAACATACCCCACAGCCGTGGGGGGTCATCAATGTCTGGGCAGCGATTCCAGCCAGTGCGATGCTTCTTCAGGAGAGGTAAAAAAATCGCACCGTCTCGCCATCTTGGACTCGCAGCCTGGCCGGGAACAACATACTTTATTTTCCTATTTCGCAAATTAAGCTTCACCTGATCAAATGAGCGGCGTTGTTTTTGGGTGTCATCAATTTCGCTCCCTCATACCTCAGTTGATCCACTTTCCTTGACTCACGGAGAACTAAATCTCGATACCTGAAGTTCAGTAGCTTCAGAATAAACGTGCGTGGAGGAGCTCCAGGGGGCCCCCGGGCAGCAGGCATTCTATGTGCCCTCTCCACCACGAAGAAATCAGAAAATGATGCTTGGGGTAAAAGAGTACGCAGAAGGTGTTCTGTAAAGGCTGCGGGGTCCGCTCCTTCAGCCCCCTCAGGAAGGCCCACCACTCGGAGGTTATTCCTCCTATTTCTATTTTCTGCATCCTCAGCATGTGTCTCCAGGGTTTTAACTTTTGTTTGCAGCGTGCGGAGTGAGACTGCGTGCTCCTGCAGCGTGTCTTCTGCATCACCCACACGGCGCTCAGCTTCAGTGAGGCGGGAGCGAAAAGTATCCATGTCCCTTCTAATGAGACCTATATCGAGCTGCTAAAAAAATGAATAAAAACCAAGCGCTGATGTGGATAGATGTGTGATATAAATAAATTGTGCTAAAAAATATATATAAACCAATATAGTTAGTGCTATAATAAAATCAGTAAATTAAAGCTGCTATCAATATAGGGTGATCAGATAACCAAACAAATAGTACTAAGTATAAAATTGATTCGCTTTAAATAAATAGTGCACAATATGCTGCTGCGACTAAGCTTAAATCCAGGAATAAAAAATGCATACATGTGAATAAAATAGATAAATAATTATGGTGCTAATACTAAGCTTAGGACGTTCAGTGCTGCAATACATCTGAAGGTTAACAGCAGCTGTTTCTCTATGGGAAACTTCGTCCACAGCGGCTGACTGCAATCTGCATATTTGAATGCTTCTAATAGACCGGGAGTTTGTGAGTGTATCTCTTGTCCCTGTTTTGCTTGTGCAGTATCTAGTAAGTTCACTGCACAATGATCTATTTTTTCTTTGCTTGCTTTGCATAAAACCTTTACCCTGAGAGCCGAATCATCAGCAGTATTATGGCTAAAGTGGGATGCAAGAAAAACGAAATATCCTGATACAAATGATCTAACCCAGTGAGTAAATCAATCTGGATTAAGGGAAGGAACTGTTTAATTATTTTTACTTTCCCCCACTATTTATCTCTATCTGGACATTGTACTCAGAGTGTCATTATTATTTTATTTATATTCACCGTCACATCACCAATTTGAAGATTTATTTTGGCAATTTTAACACATGTATTAGCACCATAATTATTTATCTATTTTATTCACATGTATGCATTTTTTATTCCTGGATTTAAGCTTAGTCGCAGCAGCATATTGCGCACTATTTATTTAAAGCGCATCGATTTTATACTTAGTACTATATCGAGCGGCATCTGCTCGATCTTCCCCGTGAGTGTTGATTGGCAATTAGTGATTGCCTGCATGAGGGCCTCAAAGTTGGATTGCTCCTTCTCTGCAGGATCCGTCTCAATATCCTCATGCTGCGACGCCATATTGGAGTCAGTGGCGGGAGCGGAGCGCCGTGCAGCGGCAGGTAAAGTCGATTTATTAGACTTTCGGGTGGAAAGGGATCCCTTCCCTTTTGTCATACCTTCCTCCGCCATCAGAGTAGCCTCTCCAGGCTGTGTAGAATCGCCGATCTGCAGGGAAGGAGTAATTTAGGCTGGAGATTGAGCGGAGCTCTCTCACTGCACGTCTGCTCCGGTCTCCATCTTGGACACGCCCCCCCTGTATGATTCTTTTACATTTCTATGTTAGGGTTCTAATTTCTTTGTAAATAAATAAGACCGTTGCTTCTGTGAGCATTGTGTTTATTTTTATAGCGAATATTGTTGTTATTATATCACTATTAATATTATCAGAGCATTGATACAGTGCATCCGGAAAGTACTCCCAGCGTTTTACTATTTTCACATTTTGTTATGTTACAGCCTTATTCCAAAATTGATTAAATTATTTTCCTAAAAATTCTACAACCAATACCCCATAATGACAACGAGAAAGAATCTTTGCAAATTTATTAAAAAGAAAAAAAAAAATCACATGTACATAAATAAGTATTCACAGCCTTTGCCATGACACTCAAATATGAGCTCAGGTGCATCCTGTTTCCACTGATCATCCTTGAGATGTTTCTCCCCCTGTGGTAAATTGTTAATTGGACACGATTTGGAAAGGCACACAACTGTCTATATAAAGGTCCCACAGTTAACAGTGCATGTCAGAGCACAAACCAAGCCAAGAAACAGGATTGTATCGAGACACAGATCTAGGGAAGGGTACAGAAAAATTTCAGCAGCATTCGTAAATGGAAGTTTGGAACCACAAGGACTCTTCTTAGAGTGGGCCGCCCAGCCAAACTGAGCGATAGGGAGAGAAGGGCCTTAGTCAGGGAGGTGACCAAGAACCCGATGGTCACTCTGACAGAGCTCCAGCGATTCTCTGTGGGATTTTTCGTGGGCAGTGGCTGGTGTTAAATCATCCCGGCACCATGCTTGATATGCTGTAATGGCGATTGAAGCACAATTATTTCTATTATTACATTGTAGTAATAAATTAATTAGTTCAACTCACCATAATACAGAATCAGTGGGAGCCAGAGCCTGTCACTTGCCACGGTCACCTGATGCAGCTTGTAACTTGCCATGCCGCCTGCCACCAGATGCAGCTTGTCACTTGCCACATCGCCTGCCTTCAGATGCAGCTGGTCACTTGCCACGTCTCCTGCCACCAGCTGCAGCTTGTCACGTTGCCCGCCACCAGATGCAGAATGTCACCTGCCACCAAATGCGGATTGTTACTTGCCACGCTGCCTGCTACCAGATGTGGATTGTCACTTGCCACGTCACCTGACTTCAGTTGCAGCTTGTCACTTGCCATGCTGCCTGCCACCAGATGCGGATTGTCACTTGCCACGCTGCCTGCCACCAGTTGTGAACTGTCACTTGCCATGTTGTCTGCCAGTGCCACCAGATGTGGATCGTCACTCTCCGCGTCACCTGCCTTTAGATTCAGCTTGTCACCAGATGCAGATTGTCACTTGCCAAGCTGCCTGTCATCAGATGTGATAGGTCACTTGCCATGTTGCTTGTCACCAGATGTAGATTGTCACTTGCCATGCTGCCTACCACCAGATGTGAATTGTCACTTGCCACGTCGCCTGCCAGTGCCACAAATGTGGATTGTCACTGCAATGGTGGCAGCATTGTTCCATTTAGCGGTGGGTTCCGAGTGAAGGCAGGAGAGTGGTGATGTGGGGCGGGTGGTGAGAGATGATGTCATCTCTCTGCTCCCTGCCGCACCTCCGACATTGAAGAGGCTGACAGAACACAGGCTGTGAGGACGGAAGAGCGGTGATGTGGGGCGGGCAGAGAGAGATGATGTCATCTCTGCTTGCCTGTCCGCTTCTCTCATACTAACCGCCCGGCTCTCTAATGCCACCTGCCTGGCTCTTTCATGCCGGCCGCAAGTGCAGCCCGGCTGCAGAGAGGCAAGGGCCTGGTGGTTGGGGCCCCCCTTTATATTGGATTTAGGTTAGGCAAGCATGGGGCCATTCAATGGTATCAATTTCTTCATCCTCCAGTAACTGGCTGCATACTCTCGCCACATGAGTCCGGGCATTGTCGTGCACCAGGATGAACCCAGGACCCACTGCACCCTCTGACAATGGGTCCAAGGATTTCATACAGATAGCTAATGGCAGTCAGGGTGCCATTGTCTAGCCTGTAGAGGTCTGTGTGTCCCTCCATGAATATGTCTCCCCAAACCATCACTGACCCACCACCAAACCGGTCATGCTGAAAGATGTTACAGGCAGCATAACATTCTCCATGGCTTCTCCAGACCCTTTCACGTCTGTCTCATGTGCATAGGGTGAACCTGCTCTCATTTCTGAAAAGCACAGGGCACCAGTGGCAGACCTACCAATTCTGGTGTTCAATGGCAAATGCCAATGGAGCTCCATGGTGCTGGGCAGTGAACACAGGGCCTACTAGAGGACATTTGGCCCTCAGAACACCCTCATGAAGTCTGTTTCTGATTGTTTGGTCAAAGACATTTACACCGGTGGCCTTCTGGAGGTCATTTTGTAGGGCTCTGGCAGTGCTCACCCTGTTTCTCCTGGCACAAAGGAGCAGATACCAGTCCTGCTGATGGGTCAAGGACCATCTACAGCCCTATTCAGCTGTCCTGGAGTAACTACCCGTCTCCTGGAATCCCCTCCACGCTCTTGAGCCTGGGCGACGCAGTAAACCTTCTGGCAATGGCATGTATTGTACCATCCATGTGGAGTTGGACTGCCTGTGCAACCTCTATAACAGTCCAGGTATCGCCTCATGCTACCAGTAGTGACAACGACCCTAGCCAAATGCAAAACTATTGAAAAACAGTCCGAAGAGGAGTAGGGGAAAAAAAAACGTTGCCCATCTAGTGCACCTGTTAATTTCATAAACACCAAAGCAGCTGAAACTGATTAACAACCTAACAACCCCCTCTGCTACTTAACTGATCAGATTACTATCCCAGGAGTTTAATTGACTTGATGCTATACACTGCTTATACGTGTCCTTTAATTTTTTTGATACATAGGGTAGTGGCGCAGCCTAATGGATGTTAAAATATAACTCAGTCCATAGAAAGTCCTTTGAGCTAAACAGCTCTATGTAACAGATCAGTCAAATGTGTCAGGGCAAGCCTTGCAGGGGAAGTTGAAGCAAACTCCAGACATGCAGAGAGAAATAAAATACATAGGCGCCTCTGAGTATGGACTGCAATATTTAATAAAGAAGGTGCATTAGAAACTCACATTGAGATTACTGTGTATAGGCAGATTTGGGACCACTGAGCTGCGCTATCAACCATCCATGCTGTGTGTGTGAACCGTGTCTCCAATATCCAGGTGGAATTGGACGTCCTGGCCAGCAGGATACTGTGATGCTTAAGCAAGATCCAAACTGAGGGTTGGATCGCAGCTGAGGTCTGATGGAGAGGGCTGGAACGCAGCGCTGGGCGAGATGGCATCACTGGCATCCTCACGACGCGTTTCGAAGCATGCGCACTGGAAGTATGTTCACAGTTCGCGCTCCTTTCTCAAGCTCTAGAACACAGTGCGTGCGCCTTTCTCAAGCTCTAGAGCACAATGCGTGCTCTTTTCTCAAGCTCTAGAGCTTAAGAAAGGAGCGCGCACTGTGCACATACTTCCAGTGCACATGCTTCGAAATGCGCCACGAGCATGCCAGTGACGCCATCTCGCCCAGCTCTGCGTTCCAGCCCACACTATTGGACCTCAGCTGTGCTCCAACCCTCGGTTTGGATCTCGCTTGAGCGCCACAGTATCCTGCTGGCCAGGACATCCACTTCCACCTGGATATGGGAGATGCGGTTCACACACACACAGCATAGACGGTTCATAGCATGGCTCACTTAACCAAAATGTGCCTATACACAGTAACCTCAATGTGAGTTTTTAATGCACCTTTTTTATTAAATATTGCAGTCCATACTCAGAGGCTCCTGTGTCTTTTTCTCTCTCTAATTTTTTTGAGCAGTGTATGTATGCGTGTGTGTAAGAGATATAGCTATAGAGAGAGAGACTTTTCAGATATATGTTGAATTTTAATCACATTGTTATGTGTTGTTTTTGTATAGGAATTTAGTGTTGTTTTATTAACAAGTAGACTTCACATGTATGTTAGTACTAATTCTTAATTTTGTTTAACATATTTATACACCTGTTGCCCTACACTTATTTTATGTTTTAGTAGATACCTTATGCCTGGGTGTTGGTGATTGTTGGTGACTAAGGATGGGCTATCTGTTCGAGTCGAACATGAGTTCGACTTGAACATTGGCTGTTCGCCCGTTCGCCGAACAGCGAACAATTTGGGGTGTTCGCGGCAAATTCGAAAACCCACGGAACACCCTTTAAAATTCTACGGGAGAAATCTAAAGTGCTAATTTTAAAGCTTATTATGCAAGTTATTAACATAAAAAGTGTTTGGGGACATGGGTCCTGCTCCAGGGGACATGTATCAATGCAAAAAAAAAGTTTTAAAAACTGCCATTTTTTCGGGAGCAGTGATTTTAATAATGCTTAATGTGAAACAATAAAAGTGAAATATTCCTTTAAATTTTGTACCTAGGGGTCTGCGGGTGGAGGGCTTATCTGAATCTGGAAGCCCACTGTAACAAAGGGGACACCCACATCCCGGCCCCTCCCTATGTGAATTGGTAAGGAGTACATTGTACCCCTACCATTTCACAAAAAGAAAGTGTCAAAATGTTAAAAAACCACAGGAGACGGCTTGGGACAAGTCCTTTATTAAAAATAAAAAATAAAAAAGAGATCAACCATCGCTGGAGATCGAGAATTGGATTACATCGCTGGAGTAGGAGCGAGTAGGAGCATGGATTTATTGGCTTACATCGCTGGAATCTCTTTTTTATTTTTAATAAAGGACTTGTCCCAAGCCGTCTCCTGTTTTTTTTTAACATTTTGACACTTTCTTTTTGTGAAATGGTAGGGGTACAATGTACCCCTTATCAATTCACATGGGGGGGCGGGATCTGGGTGTCCCCTTTGTTAAAGGGGGCTTCCAGATTTCAATAAGCCCCCGCCCGCAGACCCCCACAACTACCGGCCAAGGGTTGTGGGGATGAGGCCCTTGTCCCCATCAACATGGGAACATCCTCCCCATGTTGAGGGCATGTGGCCTGGTACAGTTCAGGAGGGGGCGCTCTCTCGTCCCCCCTCTTTTCCTGCGGCCTGCCAGGTTGCGTGCTCGGATAAGGGTCTGGTGTGGATTTTTGGGGGGACCCCACGCCATTTTTTAAAAAAAAAATTGGCGCAGCGTTCCCCTTAAAATCCATACCAGACCTGAAGGGTCTGGTATAGATTTTTGGGGGGAACCCCACGCCATTTCTTTTTAAATTTTGGAGCGGCGTTCCCCTTAATATCCATACTATGCCTGAAGGGCCTGGTAATGGAATTTTGGGGGACCCCATGCATTTTTTTTATATCTTTTAATGACTTTCAATGACTTTGTGTATTGTCGGGACCGACAATTCATTAATAGCCGGCACTAGCGCTAGCACTAAAATGACTTTTTTTCCTTTAGAAATGCCATTTTGCTCTCGGACTGTTATAAACACGGGAAACATGCGCTACTTTACAGGCATACTATAGACACCCCCAGGTACAAAATTTAAAGGAATATTTCACTTTTATTGTTTCACTTTAAGCATTATTAAAATCACTGCTCCCGAAAAAATGGCCGTTTTTAGAACTTTCTATTGCATTGATACATGTCCCCTGGGGCAGGACCCAGGTCCCCAAACACTTTTTATGACAATAACTTGCATGTTAACCTTTAAAATTAGCACTTTTGATTTTTCATGTTCGTGTCCCATAGACTTTAACGGTTTTTGCATGTTCAAACTAATTTTTTGCCTGCCCGCATGTTCTGGATGCGAACTGAACAGGGGGGTGTTCGGCCCATCCCTATTGGTGACGCTGACCTGATGTTAAACTCATCTTAAGAGCACTTCAACACAGATTTATTGGATTTATAATTGGGACTTTGTGGACTTTATTTTGGATTTTTCAATAATTGATTTTGTATAAGATTTATTCTGTCACAATTCACAGTAATTTATTTTTTTTAGTGTAACACTAATTTTTACATTACGCTAATTGTTTCTGCTATTCTCCGTGAGAATGCTGGTGGTGGAACGTTTGAGATCACGACCTGTAAAGGAGATATGTTGCTGCATGTTCATCATGCTACATATGTATTTAGTAAAAGTGAGTTGTTTTGCTACATAGTTTTTATATTTTTAAATGCGTTGCAGCTTGCCTTTTCATTTTAGTTGAGGACATCTACATTACTGATATATGAATAGTTAAATATATTAAGACGAGAAAATTTAATATGATGAAACTGGATCAAATTGGGAATAAATCGTTGCTAACATTGTTTTTAATTATAGGGAGGACCTTATTTGTTATGTTTTCTGCTTTTAACCACTTGACGACCGCCTCACGCCGATGTACGTCGGCAAAGTGGCACGGACAGGCAAAATCACGATCGGACCCCCCCCCCGGTGCCCGAGGCGGTCGTCGTTTGTCCAGCGGCGATCGGTGGTGAGGGGGAGACCATCCGTTCGTGGCCCCCCCCTCGCGATCGCCGCCGGCCAATCGAATCATTCCTTTGCTGCTGTATGCTAAACAGCAGCAAAGGAAATGATGTCATCTCTCCTCGGCTCGGTAATTTCCGTTCCGGCCCGAGGAGAGAAGACATCAATGTGAGTGCACCAACACACACACACACAGTAGAACATGCCAGGCACACAAAACACCCCGATCCCCCCCCCGATCGCCCCCCGATCCCCCCCCAATCACCCCCCCCCTGTCACAAACTGACACCAGCAGTTTTTTTTTTTTTTTTTTTTCTGATTACTGCATAGTGTCAGTTTGTGACAGTTACAGTGTTGGGACAGATACTGTTACCCCCCTTTAGATCTAGGGTACCCCCCTAACCCCCCTAATAAAGTTTTAACCCCTTGATCACCCCCTGTCACCAGTGTCACTAAGCGATCATTTTTCTGATCGCTGTATTAGTGTCGCTGGTGACGCTAGTTAGGGACATAAATATTTAGGTTCGCCGTCAGCGTTTTATAGCGTCAGGGACCCCCATATACTACCGAATAAATGTTTTAACCCCTTGATTGCCCCCTAGTTAACCCTTTCACCACTGATCACCGTATAACCGTTACGGTTGACGTTGGTTAGTTTGTTTATTTTTTATAGTGTCAGGGCACCCGCCGTTTATTACCGAATAAAGGTTTAGCCCCCTGATCGCCCGGCGGTGATATGCGTCGCCCCAGGCAGCGTCAGATTAGCGCCAGTACCGCTAACACCCACGCACGCAGCATACACCTCCCTTAGTGGTATAGTATCTGAACGCATCAATATCTGATCCGATCAGATCTATACTAGCGTCCCCAGCAGTTTAGGGTTCCCAAAAACGCAGTGTTAGCGGGATCAGCCCAGATACCTGCTAGCACCTGCGTTTTGCCCCTCCGCCCGGCCCAGCCCAGCCCACCCAAGTGCAGTATCGATCGATCACTGTCACTTACAAAAGACTAAACGCATAACTGCAGCGTTCGCAGAGTCAGGCCTGATCCCTGCGATCGCTAACAGTTTTTTTGGTAGTATTTTGGTGAACTGGCAAGCACCAGCCCCAGGCAGGGTCAGGTTAGCGCCAGTACCGCTAACACCCACGCACGCAGCATACGCCTCCCTTAGTGGTATAGTATCTGAACGGATCAATATCTGATCCGATCAGATCTATACTAGTGTCCCCAGCAGTTTAGGGTTCCCAAAAACGCAGTGTTAGCGGAATCAGCCCAGATACCTGCTAGCACCTGCGTTTTGCCCCTCCGCCCGGCCCAGCCCACCCAAGTGCAGTATCGATCGATCACTGACACTTACAAAACACTAAATGCATAACTGCAGCGTTCGCAGAGTCAGGCCTGATCCCTGCGATCGCTAACAGTTTTTTTGGTAGTATTTTGGTGAACTGGCAAGCACCAGCCCCAGGCAGCGTCAGGTTAGCGCCAGTACTGCTAACACCCACGCACGCACTGTACACCACCCTTAGTGGTATAGTATCTGAACGGATCAATATCTGATCCGATCAGATCTATACTAGCATCCCCAGCAGTTTAGGGTTCTCACAAACGCAGTGTTAGCGGGATCAGCCCAGATACCTGCTAGCACCTGCGTTTTGCCCCTCCGCCCGGCCCAGCCCAGCCCACCCAAGTGCAGTATCGATCGATCACTGTCACTTACAAAAGACTAAAACGCATAACTGCAGCGTTCGCAGAGTCAGGCCTGATCCCTGCGATCGCCAACAGATTTTTTGGTAGCGTTTTGGTGAACTGGCAAGCGCCAGCGGCCTAGTACACCCCGGTCGTAGTCAAACCAGCACTGCAGTAACACTTGGTGACGTGGCGAGTCCCATAAGTGCAGTTCAAGCTGGTGAGGTGGCAAGCACAAGTAGTGTCCCGCTGCCACCAAAAAGACAAACACAGGCCCGTCGTGCCCATAGTGCCCTTCCTACTGCATTCGCCAATCCTAATTGGGAACCCACCGCTTCTGCAGCGCCCGTACTTCCCCCATTCACATCCCCAACCAAATGCAGTCGGCTGCATGAGAGGCATTTTCTTTATGTCCTCCCGAGTACCCCTACCCAGCGAACGCCCCCAAAAAAGATATTGTGTCTGCAGCTAGCGCGGATATAGGCGTGACACCCGCTATTATTGTCCCTCCTGTCCTGACAATCCTGGTCTTTGCATTGGTGAATGTTTTGAATGCTACCATGCACTAGTTGAGTATTAGCGTAGGGTACAGCATTGCACAGACTAGGCACACTTTCACAGGGTCTCCCAAGATGCCATCGCATTTTGAGAGACCCGAACCTGGAACCGGTTACAGTTATAAAAGTTAGTTACAAAAAAAGTGTAAAAAAAAAAAAAATATATATATATATATATATAAAATAAAAAAAAATAGTTGTCGTTTTATTGTTCTCTCTCTCTCTATTCTCTCTATTGTTCTGCTCTTTTTTTACTGTATTCTATTCTGCAATGTTTTATTGTTATTATGTTTTATCATGTTTGCTTTTCAGGTATGCAATTTTTTATACTTTACCGTTTACTGTGCTTTATTGTTAACCATTTTTTTGTCTTCAGGTACGCCATTCACAACTTTGAGTGGTTATACCAGAATGATGCCTGCAGGTTTAGGTATCATCTTGGTATCATTCTTTTCAGCCAGCGGTCGGCTTTCATGTAAAAGCAATCCTAGCGGCTAATTAGCCTCTAGACTGCTTTTACAAGCCGTGGGAGGGAATGCCCCCCCCCCCACCGTCTTCCGTGTTTTTTTATGGCTCTCCTGTCTCAACAGGGAACCTGAAAATGCAGCCGGTGATTCAGCCAGCTGACCATAGAGCTGATCAGAGACCAGAGTGGCTCCAAACATCTCTATGGCCTAAGAAACCGGAAGCTACGAGCATTTTATGACTTAGATTTCGCTGGATGTAAATAGCGCCATTGGGAAATTGGGGAAGCATTTTATCACACCGATCTTGGTGTGGTCAGATGCTTTGAGGGCAGAGGAGAGATCTAGGGTCTAATAGACCCCAATTTTTTCAAAAAAGAGTACCTGTCACTACCTATTGCTATTATAGGGGATATTTACATTCCCCGAGATAACAATACAAATTATTAAAAAAAATAAAAATGAAAGGAACAGTTTAAAATTAAGATAAAAAAGCAAAAAAAAATAAAGAAAAAAAAAATAAATAAATAAAAGCACCCCTGTCGCCCCCTGCTCTCGCACTAAGGCGAACGCAAGCGGCGGTCTGTCGTCAAACGTAAACAGCAATTGCACCATGCATGTGAGGTATCACCGCGAAGGTTAGATCGAGGGCAGTAATTTTTGCAGTAGACCTCCTCTGTAAATCTAAAGTGGTAACCTGTAAAGGCTTTTAAAGGCTTTTAAAAATGTATTTATTTTGTTGCCACTGCACGTTTGTGCGCAATTGTAAAGCATGTCATGTTTGGTATCCATGTACTCGGCCTAAGATCATCTTTTTTATTTCATCAAACATTTGGGCAATATAGTGTGTTTTAGTGCATTAAAATTTAAAAAAGTGTGTTTTTTCCCCAAAAAATGCGTTTGAAATATCGCTGCGCAAATACTGTGTGAAAAAAAAAAAATGAAACACCCACCATTTTAATCTGTAGGGCATTTGCTTTAAAAAAATATATAATGTTTGGGGGTTCAAAGTAATTTTCTTGCAAAAAAAAAAAACTTTTTCATGTAAACAATAAGTGTCAGAAAGGGCTTTGTCTTCAAGTGGTTAGAAGAGTGGGTGATGTGTGACATAAGCTTCTAAATGTTGTGCATAAAATGCCAGGACAGTTCAAACCCCCCCCAAATGACCCCATTTTGGAAAGTAGACACCCCAAGCTATTTGCTGAGAGGCATGTCGAGTCCATGGAATATTTTATATTGCGACACAAGTTGCGGGAAAGAGACAATTTTTTTTTTTTTTTCACAAAATTGTCACTAAATGATATATTGCTCAAACATGCCATGGGAATATGTGAAATTATACCCCAAAATACATTCTGCTGCTTCTCCTGAGTACGGGGATACCACATGTGTGAGACTTTTTGGGAGCCTAGCCGCGTACGGAACCCCGAAAACCAAGCACCGCCTTCAGGCTTTCTAAGGGCGTGAATTTTTGATTTCTCTCTTGACTGCTTATCACAGTTTCGGAGACCATGGAATGCCCAGGTGGCACAAACCCCCCCCAAATGACCCCATTTTGGAAAGTAGACACCCCAAGCTATTTGATGAGAGGTATAGTGAGAGCAGACCTCACTTTTTGTCACAAAGTTTTGAAAATTGAAAAAAGAAAAAAAAAAAAGTTTTTTCTTGTCTTTCTTCATTTTCAAAAACAAATGAGAGCTGCAAAATACTCACCATGCCTCTCAGCAAATAGCTTGGGGTGTCTACTTTCCAAAATGGGGTCATTTGGGGGGGGTTTGTGCCACCTGGGCATTCCATGGCCTCCGAAACTGTGATAGGCAGTGAAGAGTGAAATCAAAAATTTTCACCCTTAGAAATCCTGAAGGCGGTGATTGGTTTTCGGGGTCCCGTACACGGCTAGGCTCCCAAAAAGCCCCACACATGTGGTATCCCCGTACTCAGGAGAAGTAGCTAAATGTATTTTGGGGTGCAATTCCACATATGCCCATGGCCTGTGTGAGCAATATATCATTTAGTGACAACTTTGTGCAAAAAAAAAAAAAAAAAAAATGTGTCACTTTCCCGCAACTTGTGTCAAAATATAAAATATTCCATGGACTCAATATGCCTCTCTGGAAATAGCTTGGGGTGTCTACTTTCCAAAATGGGGTCATTTGGGGGGGTTTTGTGCCACCTGGGCATTCCATGGCCTCCGAAACTGTGATAGGCAGTAAAGAGTGAAATCATAAATTTATGCCCTTAGAAATCCTGAAGGCGGTGATTGGATTTCGGGGCCCCGTACGCGGCTAGGCTCCCAAAAAGTCCCACACATGTGGTATCCCCATATTCAGGAGAAGCAGCAGAATGTATTTTGGGGTGCAATTCCACATAGGCCCATGGCCTGTGTGAGCAATATATCATTTAGTGACAACTTTTTGTAAATATTTTTTTTTTTTTTTGTCATTATTCAATCACTTGGGACAAAAAAAATAAATATTCAATGGGTTCAACATACCTCTCAGCAATTTCCTTGGGGTGTCTACTTTCCACAATGGGGTCATTTGGGGGGGTTTTGTACTGCCCTGCCATTTTAGCACCTCAAGAAATGACATAGGCATTCATAAACTAAAAGCTGTGTAAATTACAGAATATGTACCCTAGTTTGTAGACCCTATAACTTTTGCGCAAACCAATAAATATACGCTTATTGACATTTTTTTTACCAAAAACATGTGGCCGAATACATTTTGGCCTAAATGTATGACTAAAATTGAGTTTATTGGATTTTTTTTATAACAAAAAGTAGAAAATATCATTTTTTTTTCAAAATTTTCGGTCTTTTTCCATTTATAGCGCAAAAAATAAAAACCGCAGAGGTGATCAAATACCATCAAAAGAAAGCTCTATTTGTGGGAAGAAAAGGACGTAAATTTCGTTTGGGTACAGCATTGCATGACCGCGCAATTAGCAGTTAAAGCGACGCAGTGCCAAATTGGAAAAAGACCTCTGGTCCTTAGGCAGCATAATGGTCCGGGGCTCAAGTGGTTAATTTAGAGGTCAGCTGATCTGGTGAGTGGTGTCCAAATGGTGGTTGGTCATCATTTGAAAAAATTACTGTGCATGGTGGAGATATTTAAAAACACATGTAAACTCAAAAACAAACATTTTATATATTTTATCTTACCAATCCTTAGATATCATCGCTGCACTATTTTAAAATTTTTTTCTCTAATTCCACCCGATGATCTGGCCAGTAGCATGCATCCGGTCTTAGGGTGGCTCCCCCATCTATGAAAATGCAAGGGAGGCACCCTTGGACAGCAACACTGTCTAGAGAATGTAGTGTTAACTTCTTCAGATCTGCGCTATAGCCAAATGACAGCTGCAACGCGGACCTACTTTGCCGGGAGTATGTCTATTGACATCCTCCCGTGCCCGAACGGCCTGCGCGCCCCCTGCAGGGCGTGCACGTTGTGCTCTGTGATCAGCGAGTCTAAAAAAAAAAAAACCTGACAGGGGTTATAGCCTTTCCTACTCTATCCAAAATGAAAAAAGTTTTGCCTATAGTTCTACTTTAATGCTAGTGACAGACTGCATCATATATGTCCTTTTTTATTTTGCTTTTAGTACAACTTTTTACATTTTAAAACACAATTTTTTTGTTCATATGGACATTATGGGGTATAATAGACCCCTAGTTTTTTTCCAAAAAGAGTACCTGTTATGTTTCATGCTATCACATAGGATGGTGTTCATCCCTTGTGATAGCAAAATATTTGATAAAAAAAATAAAGAGAATGTGTAAAAAAACAAAATAAAAAAATAATAAAATAAATACATTATTTTAAAGTATACCTGTATATTGGTACCACATACATTTGTAAACGGTGATGTAATCACACCACACATGTGAGGTATTGCCACAGATATAGCAAGAGCAAGAATTAGAGCATGAGACTCTAAACTGGTAACCTGTAAAGGTTTTTAAAGTGTCACTTCTGGAGATTTTTAAATACTATATTTTGTCACCATTCCATGGTTTACAGCTTTTTACTCGGTGTAACCATCTTTTAAATTTTATTAAAAAAAAGGTGTATTATATTGTATTTGTGTGCACTAACAATTTATTAAAAGAGAGGTATGGGTTTTTTTTTTTTTAGCAGATTCATACTTACTTAGGTGGATGCAGCATTGGTCCAATGCTGCATCGGTTCCCCGCCAGCTCTAACACTGAGATCCAATCTATCAAACACCGCTGATTGCTTGGTTCTCAGAGCTCCCCAAGCAGAGAGCCGGTGACCGTCAGTCACCGGCTCTCTGCTCTGCCCCTGTGCTCACTGGAGCACTGGGCTGTGGAGGGGGCGGAAGCGGTCAGCTCAAGGTGCCAGTCCAGCCATGTGGGCAGATCCCGGTCATATGGTCGCGATCTTGCCCGAGCCTGGACCAGCTCCGTGACCTCAGCCGACAGTGGTCTTCAGCCCTCTGTCTGCTGAAAACGGGTCATAGGAGTGCAGAACTATTTTGGCTGTACTTCTCCAGTGTATTTTTTCCAAAAAAACTTGCGTTTGAAAAACTGCTGTACAAATATCATGCAACACAAAAAATTGCAGGCACCAATATTTTTTTCTCCTGGGCCTTTGCTTTCCAGAAAATATATAATGTTTGGGAGTTCTAAGTAATTATTCAGTAAAAAAAAATGCTGATTTTTACATGTATGAGAGAAAAGTGTCAGAAGTGGCTTGAGCAGTGAGTGGTTAAGTGTTTTTGGCCTTCATCATCATACTTTCTCATTGTTCCCCAATCTCTAAAAGTCACAGTAATATCATGTACCAAGGTATGCTAACATGCCTGAAACAGCTGTATGGAAAATGGTATAAATGGCTCTACATTAAAACTTGTATCTGTGCAATAAAAGTTGTGATTTCAGTTGGCTGAAGAAGCAATGATTTTTGAATTGACTACTCAATTATTTTCAGTATACCTAAAGTGTATATGAAGCCATTTTTTAAATTATCAATAAAGAATAGAGAAGTGTTAAAACTTCCCTTGTGTTTTATTGCTATCTGTTCTTCCTCTCCATTTATCCTGGTGACAACTGTCAAAAGGGATAGAAAGCGATGGCAAATCCTCCAATGGGGACAGCTGTTCAGGTGACAAGTATCTTAGAAGGTGATTTTTCTTGATATCGCAAAGATTTTTTTTTCTTGCTGAAAGCATATTTTTTAAATGTGACAGAGAGGAAAAAAAAAAAAAAGCGAGACTGTACATGAACTAAGCTTAAAAACTAATATTTTGGCCTTAGATGTACTTTAAAGCCCAAAATGATGCTTTAAGTTAAATTATGCAAAAAATACAGGTAAAGAAAGTAAATATTGCATTTACATTACAAAAAAAGGCAATCCTGTGTCACAGTGTTTAAGAGGTGGGCTGTCTAGTTCCATTTGACTCCTTTGCTATGACCTAACAGGCCACACTGTATTTTGAAGTGTGTACATTTATTAGATGTAGATTTGCAAGGAAGAATTATTTTGTAATAAAAAATAAAAATAAAATCGAATGCCATCTATTGAAACAGAATTGTATACATTCATGAAGAATTAGAATCAACAGAATTTATCTGTCATGGTTCACACATGACTCTAAAACATCTACTAAAATATGCTGGAGGCATAGTTTATTTTTTTTAGCTTGTCAGTAGGACAGAGAGAGCAAAAGATCTCTACTCCAGAAAACACTAGTTGTCTGGCTGTGATGTTCAACCAGTTGCTTTGACCTGGAGCAAGTATGCAGATCAGGAATTCTGATTTGGCTTTACTTAACGCCTTGCTGATTAGCTACTATGTATTGAAGACCAAACAGGCAAACAACTAGCATTTTCAGGAGATGGTCATCAATAGCTATATTTTTTTTCTCAGCACAGGTCCCCTTTAATTTTCATTCAGAGTTACAGTTTAATGTTTGGGCTCACTAGGCAACCTGAATACCTTTGTAGTTGGTGTCTTTACCACAATCATCCAAAGTTAATGGCTGGAGGACTAGGGGTAAAAGGGTTTAGATTTGTCCAGCTTCACAGATCAGTGTAAAAAAGTTGTGAGGTTAGTTAGGTACTTTGGAATCCTGATACTGTAAAAGCGATGACAAAAAAAGTATTTTCAATTCTTGCTGTTTGTCAGGGCTACAGGATGCTATCAAACACTTCTTGAGTATTAGAAAGGGGTGGCCATATACTGCCAAACAAATGTAACAGGTCCAAAGAAAAATTATTATTATTTAAGACAGACAAGCCATAGGTCTTTTTCTACTCTTGGAAAAATGTATTTGTATTCGACATGAACTGTGTTCCCTGAAACAATTTTAAAGCTAAGTCTTACCATTTATAAAAAGCATGACTAAATTTGAAAACATAATAGTGGGCCACCCTTTGATGCCTGCATGTACCTGAATATTTTACATGTGCTTCATAACCTTGAAACCTGGAATGATGTGATATGCAATTATTGTGATTCCTTCCCAAAGCCGAAAGCTGGCAATACCTCCCTTTCCATCTACAACTAGCTACTGGTTCTCAATTGCAGCAGGTGAGCTTAGTAACCAATAGCTAAGTGTATGAGGTGGGAAAAGCTGGACAAGCAGCCTTCCTGGACTTTTTCTTATTTAATAGTTTGATTTGTGCTCAAGATAAGCAGATTTTTTGTGTTGCATTTTCTGAAGTTTGTTTTGCCACTTGAAGCACTTGTTTGCCTAAAGAAAAAAAAAAGACTTATGTTTAAGTTAACAGGCTGTTGCATGTGGTCCCAAGGTGCTACATTCCCTGAAGATTACTTCATATTTTGCCTTTACAAGTACATGACCGGAAACATTATGTCAAGATTATTGTAAAAAGTTTATATAATCTACCATAGAGATGTACTGAAAGAAACACAAGAAAACTCTTAGATACAATGTTGTATATATTTGTAATGTCATCTTTAACACACTCACCTGTCTTTTGGAAAAGGATTAACCTTGCAAGCTTCTAGGAGAAAGCGCACAACTTCAACATGACCTATAATTATTAATAACAAAAGTCTATCACAAGATTTCTACAATGTAGGCACAGTCATATCTACAATATTTACACAAGCTTATTTATATGCATACCAAATTGTCTGGTGCAAGGTCAGTGCTATCTAGGTCTTTGATTGGAAAAGTACAAAGACGTAGAATATATTAAAAGGAATGAGACTGCACTCGAAAGGCTAATAAATTGGTAGTGTGCACAGTTCTGAATTTTTTTTTTTTTTTGAGAAAGTGGGTCTGAAAAGGCAGACTGGTCCATAATGCTGAACAAACAAATCTGTTCTGTTCAAATATTTATAGTTGAACAATTTGTACAAATTTAATCTCAGTCTTTCCGGACACAGAATTGATGGTTCAAAGATCCCAGGATTGGTGAGCTCAGCAAAGATCTTCAGGTTTAAAACTTTATGAGCTGTCAAGCTTCTGCTCACAGCACCCCACTCTGAAGCTGCCAACAGTTCACTGACACCGCAAAATTCGGGGGTTTTCTTCAACTGCCAACTGACATTAGAAGCATACAAGCTTTAGAAGTTTACGCCTGAAGATCCCTTGATCAGTGGCATGTACATTAAGTATATTGCAAATCATGATTCTAAACCCTTGGGCATGCAAGCTGGGGAATATCAGTAACATGGAACTCATGATCACTTGGGAGGAAGATAAAATGGAGAAATATGGGCTCATGTGCACTGTGTGGTCATATTTCTGATACACTGTTGCGTTTGCATAGTTTGTGACCTGAATTCCTGGGTTGCGTACCCTGCAGTGGAAGGGGGCTCCCCCTCCCCCCTTTTCCGTTCTTCTGTCACGTTGGTAGTACTATTTGGGATTATAATAATCTTCTACCTAAATCAGGTTGCTACCACATTATGCTTCTACAAATTACTTTGGATATATCACTAATGTTTGTTGAACCAGTGGGGTTTGGATACTGGAACTATTACGCGTACACAGAGTTGTTCTATACTACTGCCCTGCTGTTTTGAATGGGGTTCCTTGATTGTGTATGTACAGTGGGGACGGAAAGTATTCAAACCCCCTTAAATTTTTCACTCTTTGTTATATTGCAGCCATTTGCTAAAATCATTTAAGTTCATTTTTTTCCTCAATGTACACACAGCACCCCATATTGACAGAAAAACACAGAATGGTTGACATTTTTGCAGATTTATTAAAAAAGAAAAACTGAAATATCACATGGTCCTAAGTATTCAGACCCTTTGCTCAGTATTTAGTAGAAGCACCCTTTTGATCTAATACAGCCATGAGTCTTTTTGGGAAAGATGCAACAAGTTTTTCACACCTGGATTTTGGGATCCTCTACCATTCCTCCCTTGCAGATCCTCTCCAGTTCTGTCAGGTTGGATGATAAACATTGGTGGACAGCCATTTTTAGGTCTCTCCAGAGATGCTCAATTGGGTTTAGGTCAGGGCTCTGGCTGGGCCATTCAAGAACAGTCACAGAGTTATTGTGAAGCCACTCCTTCGTTGTTTTAGCTGTGTGCTTAGGGTCATTGTCTTGTTGGAAGGTAAACCTTCGGCCCAGTCTGGGGAGCACTCTGGATAAGGTTTTCGTCCAGGATATCCCTGTACTTGGCCGCTGTCATGGTTATGCAATAGAGTTTGTCGATCAGCATACCTGTCTCCATGTGTTCATCTCTAGAGACCAGCTGACCCTCACCTGACTGCTTTTGTAACCTCTCCTCTAAGCATGGCCCCACCCCAGGCCCTGACAGGGAACCCTATATTAACCTGTGCACTGCAAGCCAGCAGTGCTGATCAACCATTGTGTGTTAGCCTCTGTGTGCACTTGCTGTGTTTCCTACGTCTGATTCCTGTTACCGTCTTTGGCCTGTTCTTAACTATTCCTGTCTGCTCGTGACCCTGACCTTTGGCGTGTTCCCGACCATCCCTGTTTGCCTGTGACCCTGAACCTTGGCGTGTACTCTGTCGTCCTTGTCTGCTTGTGGCCCCGACCTTGGCTTGTCCCTTACTTTCCTTGTTGTTCCAGCCTGCTGCCTCCTTCCTCTTCTCCTGTAGTCTACCGTGAGCTGTGAGACCCTGGGGGCCGCGACCTGGAGCTAGACTGCAGCTCAGTCCATCCTTACCATTAAAGGCTCTGGTGAACACCTGCTGGCTCTTAGACTCCGCGCCCTGGGGAATCTATGCTCTATCTCCCAGTGGAATCTGTGTCAGTGATCCAGTAGACCTGCTTCCTGAACCTCCCAGGGTTCAATCCGCAGCAGTCGGCCGTAGGGTCCACTACCTTGCGGTGCACTCCTGATCCCAACGGGGTGCATCTGTCACCTGGATACAGGTGACCTGACCGCCACATTCATCTTTCCCTCAATTGCAACCAGTCGTCCTGTCCCTGCAGCTGAAAAACACCCCCACAGCATGATGCTGCCACCACCATGCTTCACTGTTGGGACTGTATTGGACAGGTGATGAGCAATGCCTGGTTTTCTCCACACATACCATTTAGAGTTAAGGCCAAAAAGTTCTATCTTGGTCTCATCAGACCAAAGAATCTCATTTCTCACCATCTTGGAGTCCTTCAGGTGTTTTTTTTTAGCAAACTCCATGCAGGCTTTCACGTGTCTTGCACTGAGGAGAGGCTTCCGTCGGGCCACTCTGTCATAAAGCCCTGACTGGTGAAGGGCTGCAGTGATGGTTGACTTTCTACAACTTTCTCCCATCTCCCGACTGCATCTCTGGAGCTCAGCCACAGTGATCTTTGGGTTCTTCTTTACCTCTCTCACCAAGGCTCTTCTCCCCTGATAGCTCAGTTTGGCCGGACGGCCAGCTCTAGGAAGGGTTCTGGTCGTCCCAAACATCTTCCATTTAAGGATTATGGAGGCCACTGTGTTCTTAGGAACCTTAACTGTAGCAAAAATGTTTTTGTAACTTTGGCCAGATCTGTGCCTTGCCACACATCTGTCTCTGAGCTTATCAGGCAGTTCCTTTGACCTCATGATTCTCATTTGCTCTGACATGCACTGTGAGCTGTAAGGTCTTATATAGACAGGTGTGTGGCTTTCCTAATCAAGTCCAATCAGTATAATCAAACACAGCTGGACTCAAATGAAGGTGTAAAACCATCTCAAGGATGATCAGAAGAAATGGACAGCACCTGAGTTAAATATATGAGTGTCACAGCAAAAGGTCTGAACGCTTAGGAGCATGTGATATTTCAGTTTTTCTTTTTTAAGAAATCTGCAAAAATGTCAACAATTCTGTATTTTTCTGTCAATATGGGGTGCTGTGTGTACATTAATGAGGAAAAAAAACAAACAAATGATTTTAGCAAATGGCTGCAATATAACAAAGAGTGAAAAATTTAAGGGGGTCTGAATACTTTCCGTCCCCACTGTATATTGATCTAATTGTTCTTTTCAGTTTTTTTCAGCTGTTATATAACCTGACAATTTTTTGCCCTGTACTAATGGATATGTACGACCTGTACTTAGTGCAAACTCTCTTTTTCTGCTTCTATTAATGTGTTTTGTGAAAACCTAATAAATTTAGATTAAACAATTATTATATATTTTTTTCTTATTTAAATGTTATTGAGTTTCACATTATACAAAATTTATGTACTTTGTTCAACAATCTCATTCATAAAATGTTTCCATTACCCCTCTCCCACCTCCCCCTCTCCCCCAATCCCTCTTCTGCTTTGACCTATGTTGACCTATAATCTTTCTTCCTTCATTCCCTTAAACATAATTAGTTCTGTTCCGTTAAACATAAATTTTAAACCCACTCCAATCTAGCCATCATTTCATACAAATGACTAAAATGTGAAAGCACATACCTTCTGCTGCTGCTACATGCAAAGCTGTGCGAGAATCATAATCACGTTGCTCCATATCCATTGCTGACAATGCAAATCTAGAAAGAAAATATAGTAACATTTTGAAATTTAAAGCATAAAAAAAAAGCAGTGGCCAAAAATATTAAGGATTCTTTGAGATTAAGATAGTAAAACAACACAAATGGATACAGTAATGTTTTAATTCAAAAACAATTATAATATAAATAAATAAATATATATATATATATATATATATATATATATATATATATATATATATATATATATATATATATATATATACACATATACATACATTACATATATATACATACATATACACACACATACACACAGTGCCTTGAAAACGTGTTCATACTCCTTAAAATTTTCCACATTTTGTCATGTTATAACCAAAAACGTAAATGTTTTTCATTGGACTTTTATGTGATAGACCAACACAAAGTGGCACTTAATTGTGAAGTGGGAGAAAAATGATAAATGGTTTTTAATTTTTTTTACAAATAAATATATGAAAAGTGTGGTGTGCATTTGCATTCAGCCCCCTTTACTCTGATACCCCTAACTAAAATCTAGTGGAGCCAATTGCCTTCAGGAGTCACCTAATTAGTAAATAGAGTCCAGCTGTGTGTAATTTCATCTCAGTATAAATAAAGCTGTTCTGTGAAGCCCACAGAGGTTTGTTAGAGAACCTTAGTGAACAAACACCATCATGAAGGCCAAAGAACACACCCGACAGGTCAGGGAGAAGTTTAAAGCAGGGTTAGGTTATAAAAAAATATCCCAAGCTTTGAACATCTCACAGAACGCTGTTCAATCCATCACCTGAAAATGGAAAGAGTATAGCACAACTGCAAACCTACCAAGACCTGGCAGTCCACCTAAACTGACAGGCTGGGCAAGGAGAGCATTAATCATAGAAGCAGCCAAGAGGCCAATGGTAACTCTGGAGGAGCTGTGGAGATCCACAGCTCAGGTGGGAGAATCTGTCCACAGGATAACTATTAGTTGTGCACTCCACAAATCTGGCCTTTATGGAAGAGTGGCAAAAAGAAAGCCATTGTTGAAAGAAAGCCATAAGAAGTCCTGTTTGCAGTTTGCGAGAAGCCATGTGGGGGACACAGCAAAACATGTGGAAGAAGGTGCTCTGGTCAGATGAGACCAAAATTGAACTTTTTTGACCTAAACACAAAATGCTATGTGTGGCGGAAAACTAAACACTGCACATCACCCTAAACACACCATCCCCACTGTGAAACATGTTGTGGGGATGCTTTTCTTCAGCAGGGACAGGGAAGCTGGTCAGAGTTGATAAGAAGATGGATGGATAAATGGGGCCAAATACAGGGCAATCTTAGAAGAAAACCTGTTAGAGTCTGCAAAAGACTTGAGACTGGGGCAGAGGTTCACCTTCCAGCAGGACAACGACCCTAAACATACAGCCAGAGCTACAATGGAATGGTTTAGCTCAAAGCATATTCATGTGTTGGCCCAGTCAAAGTCCAGACTTGAATCCAATTGAGAATATGTGGCAAGACTTGAAAATTGCTGTTCACAGACGCTCTCCATCCAATCTGACGGAGCTTGAACTATTATGCAAAGAAGAATGGTAAAAAATGTCACTCTCTAGATGTTCAAAGCTGGTAGAGACATACCCAAAAAGACTTGCAGCTGTAGTTGCAGCGAAAGGTGGTTCTACAAAGTATTGACTGAGGGGGGCTAAAATTTGAAAAACATTTATTATTTTCCTTCCACTTCACTATTATGTGCCACTTTGTGTTGGTCTATCACATAAAATCCCAAAAAAGTACACTTACGTTTTTGGTTGTAACTTGAAAAAATTTGGAAAATGTCAAGGGGTACAAATACTTTTTCAAGGCACTATATATACCAAAATAATTACATTTAAAAAAAAATTTTTTATGCAATTTGTAAATGGACCTGAATTTGGTTTGGTATCTTCCTTTTCTAATCCTGTGACTTAACTATATATTTACACAATCGCCTAGAGTGTTTTTGTTTTTATCTTCAACCCTATTCATTTTAACTACAGCCAAAATTTTTACCTAATTTTGGATAGAAGATAAAAGGGTTTAATGCTTGCATGAATAGGCCAGCATTGGCAGAATTTCAAAAAAGTGCTTGTCAGCTTGAAAAGAGGGGGTGGGTGACCATGGACTCGAAAAGTCAGTGTTCCCTCCTTGCTTCCACTTTTTGTAATCTTTGGATAATGACCTCATAAAAGTCACTTTGAGATTTATTCTGTGAGTGCTGGCCTTTTCATCATACAAGTTTCCATAAGATATCACCATTCGATGTGCACTCTGAAACTGTGGCAGTAAGGGTCTGGCTTCAAATGGGTTCTTAATTCTGTCGGTGTCTTGTTAGGATTCTTCATTTACTAGAAGTTTTTAAATGTTGTCTTTGTTCTAGTCATAAAGATTTCACTTAATTTGCTATTTTTTTTCTGATACCCGACACATGTAGGGAACATCTTCTTCATGCACACAGAACACATTTAAATTCTGACACAGATTCTAAACCTTCTGGATTCTGTCAGACAGGAAGTAAAGAGAAGTCTCTAAAATAGGGACACAAACAGCAATAAAAGTAGAACTCTTCCCAGTTCTGACTAGGACTGAAATGTATACAATGAACCAGGGCTTTATAAACTTTTAAAAAAAAAGATCTAGTAGGAGTAAAAAAAATCCCCAGCATTCAGTGGCCCTGGAGTCAGTGGGAGTAACAAATGTCTGTCAGTGAGAGTAATAGACACGCTTGAATCAGTTGTCAGTGAGAGGAATGCTCTGAAGTCCAGGTTTTGTGAAAATAAAAAATGCATCAGCAGTCAGTGAAAGTAAAAAATAGCCAGACATCACAGATCAGTGGAAATAATAAATGCCCAGTCATCAGAGGTCAGTGGAAATAAGACTTGGAGGTCAGTAGGAGTAATAAATATGGCCCATAGACAGTAGGAGTAATAATTGTCCCAAGTTTATTAGTGGTCAGTGGGAGGAATGGTGCTCAATCATTGGTAGTCACTGATCAGATTATAGTGTCCCATTCACTGGTTGCTAGTGGTGGAAATCTGGGTCCGTCATTGGTGTTTAGTAGGCTCCATGTCCTGCACGGCTACTTGTGGCAACGCCATGGCACCATCAGGCAGAAGATCACTGTGCCTGATAGTGCCCGTGTTAAACTGCCACTCTGAAAATAGCAGTCCCAAATTCTAGGCTTACTGTAAGAAAGCCCTGCAAGCAGAGCCTTCTCATTGCAGTGGCTGGTTTAAAGTGGTGTGCCATAGTTTGGCAACCACAGTCATAAAATGAATATTACAGAATGGAATATGGACAGCATTCAATTTTAAAAACCCAAATACAGTACATACAAAAAAACAAACAAAAATTGGCAAAGGTTTAATAAGACGATTTATACTTTGCCCTTTATTTATACTGTAGTAGGAGTAACGCTGCAGGCTGCATAAATATAAATATATATACATACACACACACACACATACAAACATATACATGTTTCTGCTCAGAAATCTTACTCTTGACATCCCCAGTGGATAATTGATCACAACAATGCCAAAATAGAAATATAAATTTTTTGTGTTTTGCGATTTCATTTTGTTATTGCCATTTCTATATCTAGGATAGTAAGATTACCTTCGAAGGGCAGAAACATCTCCGGTATATGCAGCAAACAGAAGATTTATCACAGATTTTACCTATGAAGAAAAAAAATGCTAACATTTTACAACAATTAACATGCTGATTGATGGAGAAATATAATAATATCATTAGTAAAGATTTGTTGTTTAAAAAAAAAAAAAATCATAATCTATGTATACAGAGCTGGTGTACCATGTAAGTGGATATAGCAGCAGGTCTTACAACCCTTGCCTACTGTATGCTAATGCTGCAAGAGCTGGGGGCATGCTTGTTTAGGGCACAATAGCTGAATATTTTCCGCTTCACTGTGACTAGCATCTCTGATCCTGGACAGTCCTGTACCAACTGACAGTTGAGGTGCTCATGCATTACAATCTGAACATATCTACGAGAAGTCAAACTACATGTGGGCATTTTTCAATCACTTTTTAATCATAGCTACATAGGTTGAAAAAAAATATACAAGTCCACCGAATTCAACCAATCAATTTTCTTGAGGTTATATCAAAAAATTAAGCAATCAGTTGGAATATGTAGAATTGCACTTAATGGGGAATAGGGTATGGAAAATCAAAATAGTTTTATTTACTTGATCATTTACAAACAAAGCATTGAAATCAAATCTAAAAAGAAATTGAAGTAAAACAGATGTGTGTGTGTGGCCAGTTTAAGGGCCCATTCACATTACTGTTCTGCAGTACAACACACTGCTGCAATGCATAGTAACACACAAAACACATTGTGGTGCTTTGAAACTCTGTGCTTAGGCAACACAGCACAATGCACTTGCATTTTAGCACACTGCAAAGCAGAGATGTCTGATGAAATGTGCATTGAGAGCAGCATTTGCACCCCATTCAATATGACTGGGCTGTCTTAAAAGGATAAGTTCACCTTTTTTAGAAAAAACAAATTCACTTATTTTTTCTGCAAAAATAAGTACAATGTACATTATTATTTCCTGCAGTAGCCTGGAAAGCATGGCACCCTTGATCAGGAGTGAAATGTCAGGCTTCTGAAGACAGGTCCTGTAGCTTTCAGCCCGAACCTCACAACAGGCTGTCATTTTGAAAGCTGCAGGGCTTGTGAATGAATTACAAGGGTGCTCATCAGCACCCCCGCAGTTCATTCAGAACTACAAGCCACCTGCCGCGGTGGCTGGCGGTACTTCTACTTCCGACCATAGAACCTTGCTTCTTAGGCTCCTTTTACAGGGGGGCAAGGCTGTCTAGATACTGTGAGTCCCTCCCAAAATTTTAGTGTGCCCAGGAGGAGCAGGTGCAGCACCCAACCCCGCTTCCTGTCCAAGTCTGTAGCTGGATGGGGCTTAACGCTGCACTGAGCAGTACCTGCGTTTAGGGTTGTATGTGTTTAGCAACAAATGCACAGAATGTAGGTCTTCTGCATTTGTCCCTGAGCACATAGGGCCCTAAACATTACCAGTACTGCTCGGTACAGCACTCAACCCCGTCCAGCTGCAGACTGCCATAGATTATGAGGGGCAGCATCTGTCCTTCATGGGTGCACTAAAACACGGGAAGGACGCACAGCAGTAAATGACTCAGTGTGCAAGGGGTTTGAGTCAAAAAATTTGGAACACTGCAGCTTTGCATACATTCTCCAAGTTAAAAGTCCTTTTTTGAACAATATTAACATTTGTAAGGGCAATAAATATGAGTATTATTTAATTTACATGTCCACACACAACCCATAGCACAGATGTCTATTGACTAATTTTTCCTGTTCAGCTCCAAGCATGTAATTTTTTCCAGTATAGAACAATGCATGCTACACAGACAATTAAGTGCCCTGTGTGACAGAACCACTTGGGCACCCCGACTAGATGCTTCCTTCGCCACCCATCGCTTCCTGCCCTCCAAGCCGTCCCGAGCAGATCGAGAGCTAATACCAGCCTTTTTTACCCCAATTATCATACAAAGAAAAGATGTGAGGTAAAAACCAAAGGAAAGGCTTTTATTGAAACTCAGACACATACTTTATATTCCACAAGAGGACATCCCCCTTAAGATCATATTACTCTAACAATACAAACTTTACACAGGAATAGAATTACAACAGCCAACATATACTATAAACATTAAGTTAAAAACTAGCCACCTTGACAATGTTGTGATTAATCAGAGATCTCAATGCAGGTCAGACTGGCCGGCACCGAGCTCACGAAGTACACTACACATCATAAGTTCAACATCCCCACAGCAGTTTGCTAGCACACAATAGGTGAGTTAATTAGCACAATTAACAATGGGTGAAAGACAGGTGGCTTGAGCTGATGAGATTAACATCTGCTATGAGTCCCACAGTGTGGAGCAGTCATTGCTGGAAATGTGGCATCTAGGCCCTTAACTTGGATCCCGGGGCTAGACTCCCAGAGTCTGTGTGTTCTGGGAAGACATGAACCTGAATCAGAAACAAGGCCACTCCAAGGATCCCCAGGCACACACCTCCCACAGAGCAGTGTTGCCTTCAAACCTAGGGCCCATAGTCAGTAGGCAAAAGGCTAGCCTGCAGTCCCCTCCAAAAGCCTCTGTCCCGGGTGAGTCTGTCACACCGTTTCACAGTTCATTGGAATTTTCCAGGCATTAATAATAAATGCTTGCTTTTTTATTTTTAAAAAAGTTTCAAAATCCTGTATAAAAAAGGAACCACCGCAGCAATAGAGCACAATTCTATTATCAACCAGTTTTTTGCACAGCAAACTATTGACAGAACGTCATACTAAGGCATAAGGCATACATAAGGGGTGATGTCCAGACAAGCTCTGCCCCTAAAGTCATGTGATTATTTGAGCACAAACAACTGCTATAATGCAGAATGATTCATATGAAAGATTACTTTTTAGTTGTTCAGACTGCCAAAATTATAGAAAGGAGAGGTGCTTTCATGTTTCCCTCTAATATACCCCTTTCTCCTAAAGTACAAATTTCCAGAGATAGACAACTAAAAGAAAAAAATTATCAGGCATCACAGTTTCTACGGTTTGTAGATTGGTGCTATCCTAGGCCCTGGACCAAAAGTGACATTAAAAGGATATTAAACCCTACATGTTTTGGGAAGATGAGGTCCACAATTACTATGAATTATGTTCTTTGTTTTTTTTTCACTGCCTTCTTTTTTCCCCTGCAGTCAGTCCCCAAGCTACTAGCAACCCCTGCCCTCCCGCTCTGTTGGCAGGTGTCCTTATAGCAAGATGGCTGCTAAGGAGTCACCTATGCATGCAGACTCCTGGCTAGTGCTGTGTGCATCCATAAACACAATACTCCTTGGTTCATCCATAAACACAAAGCACCTGGCAAGGCACTTTCTTGCTCTCTGCTCCTCCCAGCAATATGACCAATGGCAGCTGGAGCCTTTGGCTCTGCTGCCATCAGTAGCCGCCTCCAGAACCTGGAAGATCGGGGAAGCAGTGCAAATCATTGGGAACCGGTGGCAGTGACAACAGACCATAGGTAAGTGTTTGGAGATGGAGGTCACTAAAAGCTGCTAGGAGGTTTTTTCCTTGGTTTATCTGCATTCAATGTTATAGGGAACACTAAGGGTCCCTATAGTATTACATCCCTATAGGTGAGGGGGGGGGGGGCAAAAAAAGCGGGGGTCTGTGTTCAGGCCTGCTTTTACTGATCCATAAAGGATAAATCTGAACGACATGGATGTCACAAATATAACATCTGTACTGTTTCGATCCCAATCAGCAGGGTACTGGATGAATACATACAGAGAATACTGTGACACTACAATGCTCTTCATGAATCATAGTTTAGAAAACACTTATCCCAACAAATAGCACTTGCCAAACGCCCCCCTGGAGTGGCGGTGTGTTTATAATAATGGAGAGTAATAATTTCCCAAAACCATTTGTCCAATCCCACATTATGGGTAACTTTTGTGATTTTTAATGACAGTAGGATCGAAGAGGATTCCATTAGCATAGTGGTGATGTTTTTTTAAAACAAAAAAAATGTGCAACGCTGTAAAACAAAATCTCAATACCCAATCTAAAATGTAACATTTTGTTTGTTTAACCTCGAATAAACATTTACGGTGTTCACAATACCATCTGCTGATTAGTGCAAAAAATGTAAGTGTTCTGAAACTTTAGTGCTGGTAATTTACATGTGCCATGCCACTCCACACTCCCCAGTCTCCCTGAAAACGCCCAGCAGACAAAACTTGGTGGGCGGGGCAATACCTGTCACGTTATCTCCACTGCTCAAGACCAGCCACCAACTGCCTACACGCCATCATAGGATAAATATTGGAAAGATCCGTACACAGTCTGATAAATAGTTTTTATTTCAGTAAAACAGTAACAGCTCATTGAACACTTACATTGGAGTAAAAAAAGGGGGATGTTTGGGACTTTGAATGAGACAGGGAAGTAGGTGTCTCCATTCCTGTTAATTGCAATAAAAAGTCCCAAATCTTCCCCCTCCCCCCTTTTTCTTGCACTTACTGTACATTAGAGGGTATCACAATTTTTAATACACTTTTAAAAACGATATCACACTATTTAGTCTCCTCTGTTTTCTATATGGATACATGTGCAAGCAACCAGCCAAGGATCTGAATGCTGATAACAAACCCAGAGGCGGTTTAAAAGCATGTTTTGACCAAGCTTAGGTGCGAGGTCACACGCTCTAAGGTGAGCGCATACACCAAAGGGGGAGCACAAGAGTGGACACGAGCACTTGTTGTTTTACTATTTGGAATGTGAATTAGAAGAAAGAAGTAAATAGGAATGGACTTTTATGCTGCGTTCCTTTCAAGGCACATTAATGCATGAATATTTTTGCACAACAGCACTTTAACCACTTGCCGACCGCCTCACGCTGATGTACGTCAGCAGAATGGCACGGGCAGACAGAATCACGTACCTGTACGTGATCTGCCTCCCGCGGGTGGGGGGTCCGATCGGACCCCCCCGGTGCCGAGGGGGTCGGCGTTTGTCCAGCGGCGATTGGAGGTGAGGGGGAGACCATCCATTCGTGGCCCCCCCCTCGCGATCGCTGCCGGCCAATGAGATCATTCCTCTGCTGCTGTATGCTAAACAGCAGCAAAGAAAATGATGTCATCTCTCCTCGGCTCGGTATTTTCCGTTCCGGCGCCGAGGAGAGAAGACTGTAATGTGATTGCACAACACACACACACACACACACACACTAGAACATGCCAGGCACACAAAACACCCTTTATCCCTCGATCACCCCCCGATCACCCCCCAATCACCCCTCCCCCCCCCCCCCCGTCACACTGACACCAAGCAGTTTTTTTTTCTGATTACTGCATGGTGTCAGTTTGTGACAGTTAGTGTGGTAGGGCAGTTAGTATTAGCCCCCTTTAGGTCTAGGATACCCCCCTAACCCCCCCTAATAAAGTTTTAACCCCTTGATCACCCCCTGTCGCCAGTGTCACTAAGCGATCATTTTTCTGATCGCTGTATTAGTGTCACTGGTGACGCTAGTTAGGGAGGTAAATATTTAGGTTCACCGTCAGCGTTTTATAGCGACAGGGACCCCCATATACTACCTAATAAATGTTTTAACCCCTTGATTGCCCTCTAGTTAACCCTTTCACCGCTGATCACCGTATAACTGTTACGGGTGACGCTGGTTAGTTCGTTTATTTTTTATAGTGTCAGGGCACCCGCCGTTTATTACCGAATAAAGGTTTAGCCCCCTGATCGCCCGGTGGTGATATGCGTCGCCCCAGGCAGCATCAGATTAGTGGCAGTACCGCTAACACCCACGCATGCAGCATACGCCTCCCTTAGTGGTATAGTATCTGAACGGATCAATATCTGATCAGATCAGATCTATACTAGCGTCCCCAGCAGTTTAGGGTTCCCAAAAATGCAGTGTTAGCGGGATCAGCCCAGATACCTGCTAGCACCTGCGTTTTGCCTCTCCGCCCGACCCTGCCCACCCAAGTGCAGTATCGATCGATTACTGTCACTTACAAAACACTAAACGCATAACTGCAGCGTTCGCAGAGTCAGGCCTGATCCCTGCGATCGCTAACAGTTTTTTTGGTAGCATTTTGGTGAGCTGGCAAGCACCAGCCCCAGGCAGCGTCAGGTTAGTGCCAGTACCGCTAACACCCACGCACGCACCGTACACCTCCCTTAGTGGTATAGTATCTGATCCGATCAGATCTAAACTAGCATCCCCAGCAGTTTAGGGTTCCCAAAAACGCAGTGTTAACGGGATCAGCCCAGATACCTGCTAGCCTGCGTTTTGCCCCTCTGCCCAGCCCGGCCCAGCCCAGCCCAGCCCACCCAAGTGCAGTATCGATCGGTCAGGCCTGATCCCTGCAATCGCTAACAGTTTTTTTGGTAGCGTTTTGATGAACTGGCAAGCACCAGCGGCCTAGTACACCCCGGTCGTAGTCAAACCAGCACTGCAGTAACACTTGGTGACGTGGCGAGTCCCATAAGTGCAGTTCGAGCTGGTGAGGTGGCAAGCACAAGTAGTGTGCCGCTGCCACCAAGAAGACAAACAGGCCCGTTGTGCACATAGTGCCCTTCCTGCTGCATTCGCCAATCCTAATAATTGGGAACCCACCACTTCTGCAGCACGCGTACTTCCCCCATTCACATCCCCAACCAAATGCAGTCGGCTGCATGAGAGGCATTTTCTTTATGTCCTCCCGAGTACCCCTACCCAACGAACCCCCCCAAAAACGCAAATTTCGTTTGGGTACAGCATTGCATGACCGCTCAATTAGCAGTTAAAGCGACGCAGTGCCAAATTGTAAAAAAAGTGCTCTGGTCAGGAAGGGGGTAAATCCTTCCGGGGCTGAAGTGGTTAAAACATGATACATTATTATTTGTTACTTCTATTGGTTTGTCAATGCACTTTATATTGAATATTATAAAGGCACATAGGTTGTCACTGGAACTATTGTAGAGGATTGCAATTTTCTAATGGTAAAGGATTGTCATTGGAAATATTGCAGAGGATATCATAATACCTTTTGTAGACAACTATGTCAATACTGAATGTGATGGGTGTATGATTATGTTTGGATAGTGCAGCATTTTATTATTAATTTATTTACTGGGTTGGCACGAGCATATGGGACGTGGTCAATGCTAGCAGCTGTCCTTAATTATTATTTGGATCTTTATATAGTAGCTCGCAAGAAATGGTTTGTTTTTTTATAAGGGTATCACAAGGTTTTGCCTCATAACAATCTTAGTGTTACCAGCCTCATCCAAGATGGCCCTGCTCTCCAAACAGTGGAAATGACATGACAGGTATTGCCTCGCCCAACGAGTTTCATCTGCTGGACGTTTTCAGGGAGACAGGGGAGTGTGGAGTGGCATGGCATATGCAAATCACCAACACTGACATTTCTGAACACCTTAATGTTTTGCACTAAAAAGTAGCGAGCCTGTTATAAGGGGCTGTGATCCACTGTAAGCCACTTAACCACTTAAGCCCCGGACCATTTGGCTACCCAAAGACCAGAGCACTTTTTGCGATTCGGCACTGCGTCGCTCCCAAACAAAATTGACCTCCTTTTTTCCCCACAGAGCTTTCTTTTGGTGGTATTTGATCACCTCTGCGGTTTTTATTTTTTGTGCTATAAACAAAAAAATAGCGACAATTTTGAAAAAAAAAACGCATTATTTTTTACTTTTTGCTATAATAAATATCCCCCAAAAAATATAAAAAAACATTTTTTTTCCTCAGTTTAGGCATATTTACATATTCTACATATTTTTGGTAAAAAAAAAAAGCAATAAGAGTTTATTGATTGGTTTGCTCAAAAGTTATAGCGTCTACAAAATAGGGGATAGTTTTATGGCATTTTTATTAATAATTTTTTTTTATACTAGTAATGGCAGCGGTCAGCGATTTTTATCGTGACTGCAACATTATGGCGGACAGATCGGACACTTTTGGCACGATTTTGGGACCATTCACATTTATACAGCGATCAGTGCAATTAAAAATGCATTGATTACTGTGTAAATGTGACTGGCAATGAAGGGGTTAAGTGTGTCCTAGGGAGTGATTCTAACTGTGGGGGGGGGCGTGGCTATGTGTGACATGACACTGATCACCGCTCCTGATTACAGGGAGCTGTGATCAGTGTCCTGTCACTAGGCAGAACGGGGAAATGCTGATGTAAACAAGCATTTCCCCATTCTTCCTCTCCGTGAGACGATTGCGGGTATCCCCCCGGACATAGAGTCCACGGGACCCATGATCACACTCACAGAGGTCGCGGCGGTGTGCGCGCGCACCCGCAAAGCGCTTCTTAAAGGGCAACGTACAGGTACGTTAATCTGCCTGCACGCGCCCTTCTGCCGACGTACAGCGGCATGAGCCGGTCGGCAAGCAGTTAAAGATTGCCCTCCGCTTATTGCCTAAGCTGATATCGCTTGACCAAGTGGGCTTTATAGCAGGAATAGAAGCAAAAGATAAGCGATTGATATACACCAATGGCTGTTTTCCGTCTTCTTTCTATCTCTAGATGCAGAGAAGGCATTTGATAGAGTGGCCTCTGAAGCACTAAAAGCTCTTGGCATTCGAGAACATATGCTACACTTTACTACTCTCCCACTGCAAAAGTTTGAGTCAATGGCCACCTACCGAATGCCTTTTTCATATCAAACGGAACGTGACAAGGGTGTCCCCTCTCTTTCTTAATTTTTGTTCTAACCCTAAAACCATTACTCTGCTGACTTAAGTTGAACCCTGACATTGAAGGCATTTCCATCTCTAAGCACACCTATAAACTAGCTGCTTTTGCAGGCGTTATTCTTGCGGAACCGCTCATTACGATCCCTAATCTGCTTAACCACTTGACGACCGCCTCACGCCGATGTACGTCGGCAAGGCGGCACGGACAGGCAAAATCACGTACATGGTACGTGATTTGCCTTCCGCGGGTGGGGGGTCCGATCGGACCCCCCCCCGCCGCCCGAGGCGGTCCCGTTTTGTCCCCCGGCGATCGGAGACGAGGGGGAGGCCATCCGTTCGTGGCCCCCCCCCTCGCGATCGCCGCCGGCCAATGGGAACACTCCTTTGCTGCTGTATGCTACACAGCAGCAAAGGAAATGATGTCATCTCCCCTCGGGTCGGTAGTTTCCGTTCCGGCCCGAGGAGAGACGACAAGTGAGTGACTGCACCAACACACACACACACAGTAGAACATGCCAGGCACACTAAACACCCCGATCCCCCCCCCCCCCGATCGCCCCCCGATCCCCCCCCAATCACCCCCCCCCCTGTCACAAACTGACACCAGCAGTTTTTTTTTTTTTTTTTTTCTGATTACTGCATGGTGTCAGTTTGTGACAGTTACTGTGTTAGCACAGTTACTGTTACCCCCCTGTAGGTCTAGGGTACCCCCCTAACCCCCCCCTAATAAAGTTTTAACCCCTTGATCACCCCCCGTCACCAGTGTCACTAAGCGATCATTTTTCTGATCGCTGTATTAGTGTCGCTGGTGACGCTAGTTAGTGAGGTAAATATTTGGGTTCGCCGTCAGCGTTTTATAGCGTCAGGGACCCCCATATACTACCTAATAAATGTTTTAACCCCTTGATTGCCCCCTAGTTAACCCTTTCACCACTGATCACCGTATAACTGTTACGGTTGACGCTGGTTAGTTTGTTTATTTTTTATAGTGTCAGGGCACCCGCCGTTTATTACCGAATAAAGGTTTAGCCCCCTAATCGCCCGGCGGTGATATGCGTCGCCCCAGGCAGCGTCAGATTAGCGCCAGTACCGCTAACACCCACGCACGCAGCATACGCCTCCCTTAGTGGTATAGTATCTGAACGCATCAATATCTGATCCGATCAGATCTATACTAGCGTCCCCAGCAGTTTAGGGTTCCCAAAAACGCAGTGTTAGCGGGATCAGCCCAGATACCTGCTAGCACCTGCGTTTTGCGCCTCCGCCCGGCCCAGCCCACCCAAGTGCAGTATCGATCGATCACTGACACTTACAAAACACTAAACGCATAACTGCAACGTTCGCAGAGTCAGGCCTGATCCCTGTGATCGCTAACAGTTTTTTTGGTAGCATTTTGGTGAACTGGCAAGCACCAGCCCCAGGCAGCGTCAGGTTAGCGCCAGTACCGCTAACACCCACGCACGCACCGTACACCTCCCTTAGTGGTATAGTATGTGATCGGATCAATATCTGATCCGATCATATCTATACTAGCGTCCCCAGCAGTTTAGGGTTCCCAAAAACGCAGTGTTAGCGGGATCAGCCCAGATACCTGCTAGCACCTGCGTTTTGCCCCTCCGCCCGGCCCAGCCCACCCAAGTGCAGTATCGATCGATCACGGTCACTTACAAAACTCTAAACGCATAACTGCAGCGTTCGCAGAGTCAGGCCTGATCCCTGCGATCGCTAACAGTTTTTTTGGTAGCGTTTTGGGGAACTGGCAAGCGCCAGCGGCGTAGTACACCCCGGTCGTAATCAAACCAGCACTGCAGTAACACTTGGTGACGTGGCGAGTCCCATAAGTGCAGTTCAAGCTGGTGAGGTGGCAAGCACAAGTAGTGTCCCGCTGACACCAAAAAGACAAACACAGGCCCGTCGTGCCCATAGTGCCCTTCCTACTGCATTCGCCAATCCTAATTGGGAACCCACCGCTTCTGCAGCGCCCGTACTTCCCCCATTCACATCCCCAACCAAATGCAGTCGGCTGCATGAGAGGCATTTTTATGTCCTCCTGAGTACCCCTACCCAGCGAACCCCCCAAAAAAGATGTTGTGTCTGCAGCAAGCGCGGATATAGGCGTGACACCCGCTATTATTGTCCCTCCTGTCCTGACAATCCTGGTCTTTGCATTGGTGAATGTTTTGAACGCTACCATGCACTAGTTGAGTATTAGCGTAGGGTACAGCATTCCACAGACTAGGCACACTTTCACAGGGTCTCCCAAGATGCCATCGCATTTTGAGAGACCCGAACCTGGAACCGGTTACAGTTATAAAAGTTAGTTACAAAAAAAGTGTAAAAAAAAAAATATATATAAAATAAAAAAAAATAGTTGTCGTTTTATTGTTCTCTCTCTCTCTATTCTCTCTCTATTGTTCTGCTCTTTTTTTTACTGTATTCTATTCTGCAATGTTTTATTGTTATTGTTATTGTTATTATGTTTTATCATGTTTGTTTTTCAGGTATGTAATTATTTATACTTTACTGTTTACTGTGCTTTATTGTTAACCATTGTTAACCATTTTTTTGTCTTCAGGTACGCCATTCACGACTTTGAGTGGTTATACCAGAATGATGCCTGCAGGTTTAGGTATCATCTTGGTATCATTCTTTTCAGCCAGCGGTCGGCTTTCATGTAAAAGCAATCCTAGCGGCTAATTAGCCTCTAGACTGCTTTTACAAGCCGTGGGAGGGAATGCCCCCCCCCCACCGTCTTCCGTGTTTTTCTCTGGCTCTCCTGTCTCAACAGGGAACCTGAGAATGCAGCCGGTGATTCAGCCTGCTGACCATAGAGCTGATCAGAGACCAGAGTGGCGCCAAACATCTCTATGGCCTAAGAAACCGGAAGCTACGAGCATTTCATGGCTTAGATTTCGCCGGATGTAAATAGCGCCATTGGGAAATTGGGGAAGCATTTTATCACACCGATCTTGGTGTGGTCAGATGCTTTGAGGGCAGAGGAGAGATCTAGGGTCTAATAGACCCCAATTTTTTCAAAAAAGAGTACCTGTCACTACCTATTGCTATCATAGGGGATATTTACATTCCCCGAGATAACAATAAAAATGATTAAAAAAAAAAAATATGAAAGGAACAGTTTAAAAGTAAGATTAAAAAAGCAAAAAAATAATTAAGAAAAAAAAAAAAAAAGCACCCCTGTCGCCCCCTGCTCTCGCGCTAAGGCGAACGCAAGCGGCGGTCTGTCGTCAAACGTAAACAGCACTTGCACCATGCATGTGAGGTATCACCGCGAAGGCCAGATCGAGTGCAGTAATTTTTCCAGTAGACCTCCTCTGTAAATCTAAAGTGGTAACCTGTAAAGGCTTTTAAAGGCTTTTAAACATGTATTTATTTTGTTGCCACTGCACGTTTGTGCGCAATTTTAAAGCATGTCATGTTTGGTATCCATGTACTCCGCCTAAGATCATCTTTTTTATTTCATCAAACATTTGGGCAATATAGTGTGTTTTAGTGCATTAAAATTTAAAAAAGTGTGTTTTTTTCCCCAAAAAATGCGTTTGAAAAATCGCTGCGCAATTACTGTGTGAAAAAAAAAAATGAAACACCCACCATTTTAATCTGTAGGGCATTTGCTTTAAAAAAATATATAATGTTTGGGGGTTCAAAGTAATTTTTTTGCAAAAAAAAATAACTTTTTCATGTAAACAATAAGTGTCAGAAAGGGCTTTGTCTTCAAGTGGTTAGAAGAGTGGGTGATGTGTGACATAAGCTTCTAAATGTTGTGCATAAAATGCCAGGACAGTTCAAAACCCCCCTAAATGACCCCATTTTGGAAAGTAGACACCCCAAGCTATTTGCTGAGAGTCATGTCGAGTCCATGGAATATTTTATATTGCGACACAAGTTGCGGGAAAGAGACAAATTTTTTTTTTTTTTTTTTTTGCACAAAGTTGTCACTAAATGATATATTGCTCAAACATGCCATGGAAATATGTGAAATTACACCCCAAAATACATTCTGCTGCTTCTCCTGAGTACGGGGATACCACATGTGTGAGACTTTTTGGGAGCCTAGCCGCGTACGGGACCCCGAAAACCAAGCACCGCCTTCAGGCTTTCTAAGGGCGTGAATTTTTGATTTCACTCTTCACTGCCTATCACAGTTTCGGAGGCCATGGAATGCCCAGGTGGCACAAAACCCCCCCAAATGACCCCATTTTGGAAAGTAGACACCCCAAGCTATTTGCTGAGAGGTATAGTGAGTATTTTGCAGACCTCACTTTTTGTCACAAAGTTTTGAAAATTGAAAAAAGAAAAAAAAAAAAATGTTTTTTCTTGTCTTTCTTCATTTTCAAAAACAAATGAGAGCTGCAAAATACTCACCATGCCTCTCAGCAAATAGCTTGGGGTGTCTACTTTCCAAAATGGGGTCATTTGGGGGGGGGGGTTTGTGCCACCTGGGCATTCCATGGCCTCCGAACCTGTGATAGGCAGTAAAGAGTGAAATCAAAAATTTTCACCCTTAGAAATCCTGAAGGCAGTGATTGGTTTTCGGGGTCCCGTACGCGGCTAGGCTCCCAAAAAGTCCCACACATGTGGTATCCCCATACTCAGGAGAAGCAGATAAATGTATTTTGGGGTGCAATTCCACATATGCCCATGGCCTGTGTGAGCAATATATCATTTAGTGACAACTTTATGAAAAAAAAAAAAAAAAAAAAAGTGTCACTTTCCCGCAACTTGTGTCAAAATATAAAATATTCCATGGACTCAATATGCCTCTCAGCAAATAGCTTGGGGTGTCTACTTTCCAAAATGGGGTCATTTTGGGGGGTTTTGTGCCACCTGGGCATTCCATGGCCTCCGAAACTGTGATAGGCAGAGAAGAGTGAAATCATAAATTTACACTCTTAGAAATCCTGAAGGCAGTGATTGGTTTTCGGGGCCCCGTACGCGGCTAGGCTCCCAAAAAGTCCCACACATGTGGTATCCCCATACTCAGGAGAAGCAGCTGAATGTATTTTGGGGTGCAATTCCACATAGGCTCATGGCCTGTGTGAGCAATATATCATTTAGTGACAACTTTTTGTAAATATTTTTTTTTTTTTTTGTCATTTTTCAATCACTTGGGACAAAAAAAATAAATATTCAATGGGTTCAACATGCCTCTCAGCAATTTCCTTGGGGTGTCTACTTTCCAAAATGGTCATTTGGGGGGGTTTTGTACTGCCCTGCCATTTTAGCACCTCAAGAAATGACATAGGCAGTCATAAACTAAAAGCTGTGTAAATTACAGAAAATGTACCCTAGTTTGTAGACGCTATAACTTTTGCGCAAACCAATAAATATACGCTTATTGACATTTTTTTTACCAAAGACATGTGGCCGAATACATTTTGGCCTAAATGTATGACTAAAATTTAGTTTATTTGATTTTTTTTATAACAAAAAGTAGAAAATATCATTTTTTTCAAAATTTTCGGTCTTTTTCCGTTTATAGCGCAAAAAATAAAAACCGCAGAGGTGATCAAATACCATCAAAAGAAAGCTCTATTTGTGGGAAGAAAAGGACGCAAATTTCGTTTGGGTACAGCATTGCATGACCGCGCAATTAGCAGTTAAAGCGACGCAGTGCCAAATTGGAAAAAGACCTCTGGTCCTTAGGCAGCATAATGGTCCGGGGCTCAAGTGGTTAAGGACTTCTCCACATTTAAAACTTTAACCAATCTACAGATACATTTCTCGAAATCGCATGCATTAAACATCTGCTTGAAACAGGAAATGCTTAAGCAATGTCAATCTAATTTCCTGTTTAGTTGGAATCAGGACACGATAACGTACCTCGGAGTTCAACTACCCTCAAAGCTATCTGACCTTTACATCAAAAATTACCTTCCAATTCTCCAGAATTTACAACATGACTTGAAGTCATGGTCCGCAGGCCTTTTCTCGTGGTTTGGAAGGGTGGCAATGATTAAAATTATTATTTGTCCTAGACTATTGTACATGATGCAAACCATTCCAATAAAATTATTGCTTGCTTTTTTCTCCTCTTATTGGAGAGCTTGTACAGAATTCTTATGGGGCAAGTCGCGTTCTAGACTAAGCTATGACAGACTGACGATCCCCAAGTTGAAGGGAGGCATTGGCTTTCTGGATATGGTTTATTATCATTGGGCAAGTCAGCTAGCTAGGGTGATAGATTGGAACATCCACTTTCAAGTCAAAGCATGGGTTCAGCTTGAACATTCTATCTCTCAGACACCTATACACCAACTCCATGTCATATCCCATTAGTCTGTAAATCCCACCCCTTAATAGGCAACACACTACAATTTTTTAAGGTAGCATGCGATAAGGACAAGCTTTCCTCCTCTCTGGGCATGCTAACCCCCATTCGCCACAACTCAGATTTTTTCCCAGATCTATTAGATTCCTTTTTCGCTGATATTTGTCCTTACCCCAATGTCAGAACATTTCTTCCCCAAAAGCAAGGTTTTTTTTGCCTTATCTTCACGATCTTTCCGCATGACAGGACAAACATTCCCTTTTTGGATTCCCTGATTGGTCACGGCAACATACACCATTTGAAGCACTATGGACAAAAAAGGAACCTCAAAGACACTTAGGCTACTTTCACACTAAAAAAAGCTTGATTGAAAAGTCCATAAAAGATTTTTTCAGGTTGTCTGAAGCAGTCAAAAAGCAATTCACAGCAGATATAGAGGGAGAAGAAGCCCATCACCATAACACACTGACCCTTACCGTCAGCAGGTGGGTTACATAGCATAACATTATGGGATGGTAACCACAGGAAACAAACGTCTCTCTATCCCAGGCTCCTCACTCCAATGATGCGATAGAGATTGATAGCCAAGATGGTAAAGCCAACGAACACACTCCACATTTGCAGCAAAATATTTGGTATACATGTGGATGAAAAAGGATGAACTCATTGCACAGACATTCCAAATAAAGGCCCGGGAACGGGTAATGGGACAAATGTACCAAATATTAACAGTCATGGCAGAAGTAGGGAATATAACCGAAGGGATGTTCAATCTGACAGATATTACCGTTAATCAATCCAGTACTTTTCCTCTTGGTGGAAGGAAGAGAAAGTTGATGGGTGGTACTGGATGGCACAGACCTATGGGTTTCACATACAAATGGAGGAAGAAGTAACGCCAACAATTGAATATCCCATATTAACACCCGTACCAAACACTTGCATAAATGTATCAACATCACAACAGAAAACAAAAATAAAATTCAATATCACCTTTCCCCTGATACCGGAGTGTAGGTATAAACGAGAATGGTACGACACACTATTGGGACTGACAGGTACAGGGATGGGAATTTTAAACTCGGTCGAGATAGAAGAAATGAACAACAGATGGAAGCATGCAGGGGGACACATAGCTGACAGCTTGACTATCACAAGCAAATGGTTACCCACCACTTTTGAAACCCAATTGCAAGAAATACCCCTATTACAATTTTTGGGAGGGTTAATAAATCACACGATAGGAGCAGAGCTCCAGCTGTGGAATCAAAATCAACAGTTTGTAAATTTCACACAGTGCTCTTTTAACCTCTTATCCTATCATATACAAATAAATAGGGCCAGGACTGAACTACAGTTGGGAAATTATCATACCTGGATGAAATATTTTAAGGGTTTAACTGACGATGGTGTATGGTTCCAAGTAAAAGGGGATAAGATAGAATGTGAGGAGAAATGGTGTGTAGGAAGGTTTGAAGCATACCGGGTAGCAGATGTAATGGAAATGTGTAAAATAGTGGTCATGCCACTAGTAATTAAAGACGAGTTTTGGTATCCAGAAATATATGGGAAATATGTAGATAAAGGAAACAGAACCCATGATTTAACTCTATGTGAAGGAACTAATAAGGGAATGGTATGTGGCAGAAGTTCCCCAGTATATGAACCTTGCTTGTTAAAATACCAAACTAGCATATGCAAAATGCAAAGAACACCAATAAATGTGAACAATAGATTCATAGAAATAGGACCCCAGCATATTTGTATCATTACTAATGATAACCGCACCATGTCAGCATTAAATAAATCGGCGCCGTTTGCGGGATGTATAAAAAAGATTAAAATATTACAATGGGGTAACGACACCTATCTTTTTGAACCAGACGCCGATAAGATATTCTCTTCAGTCTATGAGGTACATAATCTCACTGACACTACACCCTTTATAATTTCTTTAGACCCACTAAAACAGGTTTTGGAACAATCAGAGTTGTTAAGACAACACATAGAAACACTAGAACATACCCTACAGAATAACCTTGTATCCGCAATTATTGACAAAGGTAGACTAGTACATCTTTCCTCACAGATACAACAGGATACTGCACCACATTGGTGGGATATATTTAGTGGAATGTCTTCTACAGCAACCAATACCTTTCACTGGTTGTTAAGTCCAATGGTAATTATTATTCTAATATTAATATCACTTACAATCACGAATATATGTGTATACAGGAAAATAAATAGGAAAATTAGGAGAATAGACAGGGCATACCGATAAATGTGTATTGACATCACCCTACTCCTATAAAACTCCTCTTCTTGAATTTTAAGATGTTGGTAATACCTAGGGGGATGGGTTCTACCCCTCTGACAACTCGCGGTCAGGGAAAGGACTCTGGGGAAAAACTGACTAGAACTTATTCATGAGGACCCAGGGGGAAGGAGAGGATGATGTCAAAGGGGGAAATTGATAAGGTCAGGGATTTAATTTAGAGTTCTCACTTAATATGATGCCTACATGTAAATCTGTTTTTAACTTTTTGGCTGTTGAACTCAATTGAAGCTGCTTTTGTTTTCTTGTAACTATATTGCCATGGTGTTGAAGCTTGTGTTCGTAGCCCAGGTGACTCCTGTTGTTGTTTACCCTTGCCCTGTGTGGGGGGGCTGTGCTGATGCTATTGTTTGTATAATTGCCTATAAAAAGGCCTTTGAAAGAAGTAAAGAGCGGCAGTCCATTATGCTCAGAACTTTGATACAGACATACCTGACTCTGTGTCTTAATTCCTATAAGAAGCAATAATTTGACAAAGCAATATAAACTATAAGCAACTTATTTAAAAGTTGAATCTAACAGGCACCGGTTCACAAATAAACACTCACAAATAGACACACTTTGGGAATAGGTTAAAAGCGAATTTAGGAAAGCGACCAGCGCTTCCTACCACTGAGATGGCCACAGCTCCTCCGTCCTCTCCGATGCGTCGCTCGTCCCTAAGCTACGCACGACGTTTCATCACTATCGTGCATCATCAGGGGCGTGGTTGTGACGTGCGACGTTCGGAAGTTATGTAGAGAGACGGAATCAGGAAGAACGGAAATTGTATGCGTTCCAAGAAGGTGGAAGTAGCTATCCTCCCGCTCCTGGAACGCAAAGGCCGGAAACAGACTCGGGGCTGCAACGTTGAATGTGCTCCATAGTCCTAAAAAAACAAAAATATATATATAAAATATAATGAAAAATTGGATAAAAATATCCTCAGATCTATAAAGGGAAAATAAATAGCGTCTAGACTATTTATAAATGATCACTTTGGATTGATATAAGAGAAATTATTTTCAGACATTAAAAAAGTTAAAAAACTCCAATAGCAAAATTGTGCAATAAAACTGCGACAGAGCCATTGGATTATTAAATACATTAAACATAACAGTAAATTCCCAATGGAATGAAAACTGCAAAATAACAAGGGTGGACATTGAGCTAATAGGAGAGAAATTCTCGCATCGTAGAGAACCGAGAAGCGGCGCCATCTCGTGGTATTGTACATACTCATGATCACTACCCAATAAAGTTAACACAATTTAAATAGGTCATAGGTAAAGGTCCAACTAAAATAAATATATTTGTATCTAAGTAGATAGACCGCAACCTAGCTATTATTAATGAATGCATTTAAAATCCCACTCGACATTCATACCGAATGGGGTGTAAGTTTGGGCTAGATAAATCTATTTGGTTTCTAGATGGGATGTTTGCCCCACCATATGGCTACCCCCTCCAGTGACCACAAAACTTATCAATGCCTAGAAAGATAGTACCCTCTGGGTTCCGATCACGTTTTAAAGCAAAGTGCTTAGAAAGGCTATGTTTGGTAAAGCCTCGTTTAATGTTGGCCACATGTTTGGTAGGTCTAACATGTAACATACGTTTGGTTCGGCCAATGTATTGTTTTCCGCCTGTACATTTTATCACATATACCACATATTTTGTTGAACATGTGATAAATGGTTTGATCGCAAAAATTTCCTGGGTCGCAGTTGACTGAAAGGAATCAACCCTCCTACCCCTGATATTATTCAATTTGCAAATAGGGCACTTCCTACATGGGTAAAAACCACCCATATTCTGGAAAAAAGATAGTTGTTTAGGCGGAACCACGATGTTGGGTGCTACCTGTAATTTTACTGGTGGTACGCCCCTATATATAACCCGTGGTTGATCTGGTAAAACAGAGGCCAGGAGTCGATCAGCTTTCAACACCTTCCAATGCTTTTGCATTTTTTTTTTAACAGCAAAGTGTTGATTGGAATAGCCAGTGATGAAGGAAAATTTAAATAAATCGTCTACCTTCTTCGGTTTGACCATCAGGAGCTCCTCCCTGTTTCTAGCTCTGGCCAAACAAAGAGCTTCGTCCAATTCAATTGGACTGTATCCCTTCTCAATAAATCTCTTTCTAAGAACTGAGGCCTCATTATCAAAATCATCATGATTTGTACAGTTGCGCCTCAGTCTAAGAAACTGACCTTTGGGGATTGCCTTTAGCCAAGATTTATGGTGGCAACTCTTAATATCTATGTAGCCATTCCGGTCGGTCTCCTTAAAATATGTGGAAGTAATGATCTATCGATCAATCACCCTAATCCGCAGATCAAGGAAGTGAATCTCTATGTTACTTGCTTCGTGGGTTAGAACAATACCCCTATCATTCTGATGCAAACCGGAAATAAAGCCATTAAGAGCATCCAAAGTACCATCCCACAGGAGGAGGATGTCGTCTATGTACCTCACCCAGAACACCAACTCTGGTCTGGGCTCCCCATAGACGACATCCTCCTCCCACTTGGCCATAAACAATTTAACCATACTAGGGGCAAATTTTGCCCCATGGCAACTCCCCTACATTGAACATAATAGGGGCCATTGTACCAAAAATAGTTCCGCTCCATCGCAAAATCCAAAAGTTTCAAAATGAACTTTCTTTGGCGGACATGGAGATGATCCTGCTGTAGAAAGTGATTAACGGCCTCCCTCCCATGTTGGTGGGAGATCACAGTGTACAAGGAGGAAACATCTGCAGTGGCAAATATATATGTATCCTTCCAATGTATATGTTTCAATAAATTGATCACCTGAGTGGAATCCTTCAAATATGAAGGAGCATTCCCAACCAAGGGCTGCAAAAAATAATATATTTGCCCACCCTGGAAGTAACCGAATGGATACCACTGACAATTGGCCTTCCAGGGGGGCAAACAGGATCCTTGTGTATCTTAGGTAAATAATATATGACCGGGACCCTTGGCACTGTGGGGATCAAGAAAGCTCTTTTTTTTTAAACAATATTTTCTTAAACCTATCTTCAACCAAATCAACAAGTTCCTTTCTATAATTTGCAGTGGGATTACCTTTTATAGGGAGGTAAGTGGTACGATCTGATAATAAACGTAGCATTTCTGCCTCATAAGCTTCCTTATCGAGAACCACTATCCCTCCCCCCCTTGTCAGCAGGGCGGACTATTATGTCATCCCTGTCGTCTTTCAATTTTTTAAGACCTTCGTTAAACAACGATTCCCTTCTATTTTGCTTTAACTCTAGGGAGCGTAGCTCTTCATTAAAAGGGGTTGTAAAGGTAATTTTTTTATTGTTTAAAAATAACAAACATGTTATACTTACCTTCACTGTGCAGCTCGTTCTGCACAGAGTGGCCCCGAACCTGCTTTTCTGGGGTCCCTCGGCGGCTGTTTCAGCTCCTCCCCGCAAGAACTATCCACCTTAATGCGAGCTCCCTCGCATGGTGGCTAGTTCTTGCGGGCGCGCTCCCGTGATACAGCCGGCGGCTATAGCGGCTCACTGCATCACTCGGCCCCGCCCCCGGCGCGCCGCATCATCGGATGTGATTGACAGCAGCACGAGCCAATGGCTGCGCTGCTTTCAATCCATCTACTGCAGCCAATCAGCGACCAGGCTGAGCTGCAATAGAGATGACTGGAACGAGCAGCGAAGATTCGAGGGGTCAGGTAAGTAAAACGGGGGGGCTGGGGGCGGCGGTATTGTCAAAAGTTTTTTCACCTTAATGCATATAATGCATTAAGGTGAAAAAAATTTTACCTTTACAACCCCTTTAACAAGATCACGAAAAACCCCTATAGCTGGGGCTATAAGGGCCCAGGGGATTGAACAGTGAGGCATTAGCCAAACCAGAATTTCTCATATTGCTTACAATGGCAACACTAGAGTGATAGGAATTACCCAAAATGTAACGTTGAATATCGATTTTACGGATGAATTTTTTGAATATCGATGAATGTTTCAAATTTATTAAGGGGTTTGGAGGGGGCAAACTTCAATCCGTGGTTAAGGACATGCTTTCCTCATTAGTTAAAGGAGCCTTACTAAGGTTGAAGATGCCCGAATCCCTTAGACCCGCCTTCTTTTTTGTGCGGACCCTCCTCCCACCTCTGGAACCCCTTTTGGGTCTATGCCCCTTTTGGTGTTGCGGACCCCGGGAAAAAAATCCCTACCAAAATTTCCAGTATCTGGGCCATCCCTTTCACAGTAATTAAACGCTGAAGGGTGATTGGATTCTTGCCACCAATTCTCCCTAGATGGAGTCCTTGGGGAATAATTGTACTGTGGATGATAATTGGTATCCCAATCATCACGATAATCAGTGATGTATCTGTTATTTGGTTGTGGGCTAGTCCTATTAGCTAGTGTCTCAAAGCGATTATGAGTGGTAGCTGGAAAAGGAATCCAAGGCTTGATGGGTCCCCCCTTCTTTTTAGGTCCACCCCCCCAGATCCACCATTATTGGAAGATCTTGGTGGTTGTGAGCGGTTGGGAACTGGACAAGATAAGAAGGCCTGGAAAGTGTTTGGATTCTGAACCTGGGTGGATGGCCTTCCACCATTGGTCAGATCCACTTGTATGGTATTGGTAACCGAATTAGATTTGGTTTGCCATTTAAAAACCTCTTTATTGTGGTAATCAGAAACATCTCTAAGAAATGTTTTCTTTTTTTTTTGTTCCGCCTCCTCTTTTTCAAGGTGTTTCCTAAGGGTTTCAGATCTTTTGGCATAATCATCACTACCTTTGACTGGATTAAGTTTCTCTTTAAGGGCACAGATCTCTGCGTCAATTTTTGACAATTTCTGCAGTTTGTTACTCAATAGATGCTCTATGAGTTTATTACCAGCATCATTGAAAAACCTAAACTATGAGAGGTGCATGGGCGGAGCCTAGCGGAGCAGACATGCATTGTTAGAGCTCCGCACCGCTGAGGAGAGAAGAGAAGGACAAAGCGGAGTCTGCAGGCTCAAAAGGTATCCATTTGAACCTTATTGCCCCAGGGAACAAACTGTAAAAGTTTGGGCAGGAAATATGGTACTGGGAGGAAGCCGTGGCAGAAATAAAAATCACCTCACAAAGAGCTCACAGGCACTCACTGCAACTAAAGCAGCTCCAGTCACCTCACAATATACAGCATCAGGGCGCTCTCACAGACAGAAAATGTCACAGCAAGACTCTCCATTTGAGTCAGATACAGAACAAATCCTCTCACAAACTTCTCCACAAGCCTCCTCAGCATCCCCAGTAATATTATTACAATTTGAAAAGATGCTTCATAAGGCTTTAAAACAAACCTCAGAACAAATAACAAACAGCCTAACCAAAGAAATAAGAGAGCTGGGAAACCGCACCGCAGCCTTAGAAATAAAAATGGATGAAATTGAAATTACAACCCAAGAAAATATAACAGAATTGGAACAATTAAAAGAAGAGAATGTAATACTTCAAACTAAGCTCAAAGATTACGAAAATAGAGCCAGACGTTCAAACTTGCGCATAAGGGGAATACCTGAAACTGTGACAGACCTGCAATCTACTATTACTGCTCTATTACAAGAACTAAAGCCAGATATCCCTATTGAACGTTTAGAACTGGACAGAGTACACAGAGCCCTCACAGCCAAAAAGAAAGATGGACCCCCACGTGATATAATCACAAAATTTCATTATTACAGAACGAAAGAACAAATACTAATTGCTGCAAGAGAAAAAAAGGAACTTATTTTTCAAGGACACAATTATCAAATTTTTGCTGACCTATCCCAACTTACTATTACTAAAAGACGATCCATGAAACCCCAACTAATGGAACTGCAACGCCACAACATTATGTATCAATGGGGCTTCCCCTTTTCAGTCAGATTTAACTACCAAGGTACAATTTACAGAAGCAGATCAGCAGATGAACTACAACAAACCCTTTTAAAATTAAATCTGACAGAACCCACAAGCAGCAACTCTCCCACACGCAGAAGAATGGCATCATCTTCACCTTCAGGCAGCACCCAGAAAATTTCAGAACAAAATGGGAATCATCATTCTCACAAAAGAGGCGGTTATGCCACATCATCCATGGACCAAGAAGATTCAATGGACTGACATCCTAATTTCTGATATCTCTTAATTTATTATACTAAGAGATGGTTCTCTATAAAAAAACTGTATTTATAACTGAATGTAACTGCATTCTGATAGTCACACACTGTGTGGGATCATGTTACATTCCAGTTATATTTCTTATTACTTCTGATTCATATAGCCTTAGAATATATAAGTGAAATAAGGAAATTCTTGTTCAGTTATATATTTTCAGGTAATAACAATAGATTTATTACTTTTTAGGACAAATATGTTCAATAATACAGAAGTAATGGAAGCTTTTTCTTTCTTTTCTTAAAACAAATATATTATTACCGAACTAGTTCCTAGAACTAGGTTTTTGTTTATTCTAATCTGAAGCAATACAACCTCAATTTTATGAGTTAACATATCTACACAGTTACATATGAATAAAATATGTAATTGTTTACTCTAAAAGGGTTAAAATCCCAAAATAATTCAAACTATCTTCATCAATACCAAAGTTATTAACAGTACCTTTCTAACTGAATTATTTAGCCTAGGGCAAGACTAACCATATACAACCACCCTGGAATAAATAATTTCAACAAAAACTATATTCTGCACTCCAATTAATGAATCATCATTTTGATGTCTTTTGACATAGCACTTCTCTCCTGTAAGCGGAAGATCCGTGTACCCCCATTAGCCCTCCTCATTCTCCCAACCATATTATGTGGGAGTGTGACGAAGGCACTTATTCCCCTGAGAGAGATATTTATTCTCTTTTACGGGTAAATTGTGATTACTTGCAAAAAATAATTTATACAATGTATCATCTAATCTCATATGTTTTTTGTTTACTGTTTACTCCAGAATTCACTGCTTTCTTTTCTATCTTTTCATCTCTTCAGTCCACACAGGTTGATCTGCGCAGTCAGCTGTGCATAACAAAAAGTAAGTCAAAACTATTTGATCTGTTGCCCAGGCACCACTGAATATACTTTCCCTGAATGTTCAGGGAATAAATGTCCCTCAAAAAAGGACCAAAGCCTTCCGTACTTTCCATAACAAGAAGGCTCACATAGTATGCCTCCAAGAAACACACTTCACCAAAGATTCTACTCCAAAATATATTTCTCCTATTTATCAACAAATTTACACGGCTTCTGCCTGGACCAAACAAAGGGGAACTCTAATTGCATTTCACCGATCCACACCATTCACCTTATCATCAGAAATTAAAGACCCAGAAGGTAGATACCTGATACTCATGGGTTATATAATGGATACAGCAATCACGGTGATTTCCTACTACGCTCCTAACAAACAACCTACACCATTCCTCTCACATATATTACAAGTGATTAATACACACAAAATAGGAACAGTGATAATGTGCGGGGATTCAAACCAGGTCCTCCTCCCATTTCTAGATAAATCACCTTTTACACCATCCAAAATAACCTCTAGATTACCTTTTTCTCAACTTCTTTCCAAATACAATCTGGTAGATTCGTGGAGAGAAAGTAACCCAATGAAAAAGAAATTCACTTATTTCTCACACCCTCATCAAACCTTCACCAGAATAGATCATATTTTTCTAACAATAGGAATGATACCAGAAATTATTGCATCAGATATAATTCCGATTCCGTGGTCTGACCATAATGCAGTATACACTACTATAGCCTCAGCCATACCAAAAGCGCATGACCCAACGTGGTACTTACCGGACATAATGCTCAAACACCCACTACATCAGATGGCCATTGAACAAGCTTTAAAGGAATACATATCAATTAATAATACAACAGACATTTCCCCAATAACACTGTGGGAAGCTCATAAGCCTGTCTTGCGTGGTACAATACAAAGAAAAATGGCACTATTTAAACGGGAACGCAAAAATCTAGCAAAAAAACTAGAACTCAATTTTAATGCAGCCTACATATCATTCCAAGATAATCCATCTCAGAGTACAAAATCTCATCTGGAAAAATCTAGATTGGAATACGATCTATTTCTCACTTCAGTCGAGTCAGTTGATAAATCCCTCAAACGCTCCAAACACAATTTCTACATGAATACAAACAAACCAGGTACATATTTGGCTCGGGCATTAAATTCAACTAACAAATCTTTCAAACCAATACGTTTGAAATTATCAAAAAATGTTTATACTTGTAATCCAGTTAAAATAGTCCATAAATTTCACTCACATCTCGCAACTTTATACAAGACAAACAATGAATTTAATCTTACAGACGCTGAATCCTTCTCAAAAATAACCTTACCTGAGTTGTCTCAGAATCAAAAAAGCAGTTTGGATGAGTCTATAACTATAGATGAAGTTGCTAACGCCATAAAAGACCTAAAACTTAACAAAAGACCAGGCCCAGACGGCTACTCGGCTTAATACTATAAAACATTCTCAGAAATACTCTCTCCCATTCTCACTGAAACTTTTAACAAACTTCTAGAAGGACATTCTTTTCGGCAAGAAACACTAATGGCAATTGTTTGTATGATCCCAAAACCCCTTTCTGATGATACTTCCTGTGTGAATTATCGGCCTATCTCTCTGTTAAACCTTGATATTAAATTATTAGCAAAAATAATAGCAAAACGCCTCAATAGCATTATAGGAAAATTAATACATAGAGATCAAGTAGGCTTCATGCCAAATAGACAGGCAGGCGATAATATACGCAGGACAGTGTTATTGGCACATATTGCTAAAAAACGGAAAATCCCTTTATGTTTTCTATCTCTCGATATTAAGAGGGCATTTGACACAGTATCCTGGCAATATATGCAATATTCATTACAAAAATGGGGTTTTGGACCCCACTTTTTAACATGGATCAAAGCATTATATAATAAACCCAAAGCCTATATAACATATGCTGGATACAAATCTGATGCCCTTAATATCGAAAGAGGTACCCGACAGGGTTGCCCATTATCTCCTTTATTATTTGCCCTTATACTCGAACCCATGGCCCAATACATCAGAACAAACCAAACTATAACTGGCATTGAAGTAGGAGGTATTACACACAAATTATGTATATTTGCAGACGATATATTACATTTTCTATCATCACCACAGGTCTCTGGTCCTAACTTAATACCAGCTCTTGATGGATTTGCAGCCCTATCCGGCCTTATGATTAATCCTAAGAAATGCCTAGTGCTTAATATTTCGCTCACAAACATGGAATTGATCCCGGCTAGGGCTGCACTCCCATTCACATGGGCAGAAAAATCAATCCCATATCTTGGAATTCATTTAACAGCATCTCATTCTGACTTAATCTCAACCAATTATCCTCCTGTATTAAGACAGATCACAAATCTAATAAAACAATGGTCGCAACTTCCTTTATCCTGGATAGGGAAGATTAATGCAATCAAAATGTCTATTCTACCCAAATTGCTTTATCTATTCAGAGTCCTCCCTATTCCAATTCCTTCCTATTTTTTGAGAATAGTACAAAAAAGAGCAACTTCGTTTATATGGGACTCTTCTAAACCATGTATACCTATACACACACTACATCTTCCCAAAAATAAAGTAGGCCTGGGATACCCTAATTTTACTAACTACTACAGAGCAGCACATTTGGCCAGTCTGTCCAAATACCATGCAAAACAGGAAATCCCATTATGGGTATTTATAGAGGCTTCAGAAAATGACTCTCTATTAATATCAAACTTGTTATGGCTTGATCCTAAAGACCGCTTTAAAATTCATAATCCCATAACTAAACACTTCTTATCTCTCTGGGATAAACTAAAAACCAAATATCAGTTACAATCTCCACACAATCCTCTCCTTTCTTTTATCAGAAATCCGGCCTTTTATCCGGCATGGATCTACCCAAATTCTTTTAAAGCTTGGACAACATCAGGCATTCAGACACTAAATGACTTCATAGCATCTAAATCATTCCTTTCATTCCCATCGCTTAGAGAAAAATATGATCTACCAAACTCTGAGATATTTAGATATCTCCAAATCAAAAATTTCTATACACCATTCCTAAAGGGGGATACACCATTATCGAAATTATCCATTTTTGAATCAATCTGTACAAAAGATACATTTGCTAAAGGTACAATTTCATCACTTTATAATCAATTATATGGAGTAGTAAATCTTAATAGACCCTCTTACGTTCAGAGGTGGGAGGAGGACCTGGGACGAACTTTAGAAGACACGGACTGGTCTAACATATGGCTCACATCTAAGTCATCTTCACCCAACATCTTAGCACTGGGGACAAATTGTAAAGTCCTAACTCGCTGGTACCTTGTACCCGCTAGAGTGGCAAAATATTCACCTAATACCTCAGCTCTTTGTTTTCGTGGATGCCCAGAAATAGGCACACATTTACACATATGGTGGATGTGCCAAGTAATCCAAATCTTCTGGAAGGAAGTCTTCGTGATTGCATCTAAAATATTTAAAAAAATAATACAACCAGATCCATATATAACTTTACTTAATCTAAAACCGGAATGGTTAACACTCTCTCAATTCAAACTTATGATCCAACTAATAACGGCTGCAAAACAAACAGTGGCCAAGGCATGGAAATCTCCTACATGGGTACTAGCAGAAACAATTCACAGAATGAATAATACAATGTCCCATGCTAAGATGGTAGCCATCGATCAAAATCAAATTCCAAAATTTGAAAAACTTTGGCATCCTTGGATAAAACAACAGTTCCTGTCAAATTTCAATGACTCTGTCCTGTTGCCATGGTAACAGATTAAATGACTTGCAGAGACACCCATTCTAAGGCTTCAAAGAGAACTAAAAAGAATAATAAACTGACGAGCGGGACAACCTTGTGGACCATACCTCTGCCTTTCTACCCTTTTTCTTCTCTTTCCTTTTCTCCACCTTACGATTAAAGCTCATTATCAGAATTTATTTGACCTATATACACTCTACCTGTAAACAATATGTATAGTAGGTATAAATCATTTAAATACCTACAAAAGTAACTAAGGAAATGATATATATATATATCTTTAATTTAGGTTTACGTGAACCCAAGGTTTAATATTTGAAATTTCATGATATTTACCTATATAAACCCTACTGTAAAACAATGAGCTTACTTTATAGATCCTTGTAAACGTACTTTATGTATCTTTATAATATTGTATACTCAAACCTAAACTATTCGCCAGTATCCAGGACATCACTTAAAGGGGTAACATCTCATCTTGAACTACAGGTGGCCATTTTATCCTGCAAATACTTTTCAAAAAAGGCAAAGTTACACTTAGCATGTAGCTCTGTGGTCATTGGATTTTTAAGCCTCATAAACTGGCCACCAATGTCATCACTCAAATTGCTGGCTTCATTGAATATACCATCCGTGTTGACAACATATGCAGCCCTAAATTCAAATACATCCATTTTCATAATACAGCAAGCAGCAACACAAAAATACCAAAGAAACAAAAAATACAGATTGAGTTTGTTGCGCTATAACAGTAAGAGCAGCTGACACAATATTGTTGGATACAATAAAAAGATATGTGGGATATAGGTGTAGCGCTATAGAAAAAGCATGATTGAAAAGTCCATAAAAGATTTTTTCAGGTTGTCTGAAGCAGTCAAAAAGCAATTCACAGCAGATCTCTGCAGATATAGAGGAAGAAGAAGCCCATCACCATCACCTGAACACACTGACCCTTACCGTCAGCAGGTGGGTTATATAGCATAACATATGGGATTGTAACCACAGGAAACAAACGTCTCTTTATCCCAGGCTCCTCACTCCAATGATGCGATAGAGATTGATAGCCAAGATGGTAAAGCCAACGAACACACTTCATATTTTGCAGCAAAATATTAGGTATACATGTGGATGAAAAAGGATGAACTCATTGCGCAGACATTCCAAATAAAGGCAAATTTATTAGGCACCGGTTCACAAATAGACACTCACACTTGGGCAATAAGTTAAAAGCGAATTGAAGAAAGCGACCAGTGCTTCCTACCACTGAGATGGCCGCAGCTCCTCAGTCCTCTCCGATGCGTCGCTTGTCCCTAAGCTCCGCCCGACGTTTTGTCACTATCGTGCGTCATCAGGGGCGTGGTTGTGACGTGCGACGTTCGGAAGTTATGTAGAGAGACGGAATCAGGAAGAACGGAAATTGTATGCGTTCCGAGAAGGCGGAAGTAGCTGTCCTCCCGCTCCTGGAACGCAAAGGCCGGAAACAGACTCGGGGCTGCAACGTTGAATGTGCTCCATAGTCATAAAAAAAAAACAAAAAAAAAAATAAAATATAATGAAAAATTGGATAAAAATATCCTCAGATCCATAAAGGGAAAATAAATAGCGTCTAGACTATTTATAAATGATCACTTAGGATTGATATAAGAGAAATTATTTTCAAACATTAAAAAAGTTAAAAAACTCTAATAGCAAAATTGTGCAATAAAACTGCGACAGAGCCATTGGATTATTAAATACCGTACATTAAACATAACAGTAAATTCCCAATGGAATGAAAACTGCAAAATAAAAACAAGGGTGGACATTGAGCTAATAGGAGAGAAATTCTCGCATCGTAGAGAACCGAGAAGCGGCGCCATCTGCCACAAACATGTGGTATATGTGATAAAATGTACATGCGGAAAACAATACATTGGCCGAACCAAACGTATGTTACATGTTAGACTTAGCGAACATATGGCCAACATTAAACGAGGCTTTACCAAACATAGTCTTTCTATGCACTTTGCTTTAAAACATGATCGGAACCCAGAGGGTACTATCTTTCTAGGCATTGATAAGTTTTGTGGTCACTGGAGGGGTAGCCATATGGTGAGGGAAACATCCCGTCTAGAAATCAAATGGATTTATCTAGCCCAAACTTACACCCAATTTGGTATGAATGTCGAGTGGGATTTTAAATGCATTTATTAATAATAGCTAAGTTGCTGTCTATCTACTTATATACAAATATATTTATTTTAGTTGGACCCTTACCTATGACCTATTTAGATTGTGTTAACTTTATTGGGTCGTGATCATGAGTATGTACAATACCACGAGATGGTGCCGCTTCTCGGTTCTCTACAATGCGAGAATTTCTCTCCTATTAGCTCAATGTCCACCCTTGTTATTTTGCAGTTTTCATGCCATTGGGAATTTACTGTTATGTTTTATGTATTTAATAATCCAATGGCTCTGTCGCAGTTTTATTGCACAATTTTGCTATTTGAGTTTCACTTTTTTAATGTCTGAAAATAATTTCTCTTATATAAATCCTAAGTGATCATTTATAAATAGTCCAGACACTATTTACTTTCCCTTTATGGATCTGAGGATATTTTTATCCAATTTTTCACTATATTTTATATATTTTTATATGACTATGGAGCACATTCAACGTTGCAGCCCCGAGTCTGTTTCCGGCCTTTGCGTTCCAGGAGCGGGAGGATAGCTACTTCCGCCTTCTTGGAACGCATACAATTTCCGTTCTTCCTGCTTCCGTCTCTCTACATAACTTCTGAACGTCGCACGTCACGACCACGCCCCTGATGATGCACGATAGTGATGAAACGTCGGGCGGAGCTTAGGGACGAGCGAAACACAACGGAGAGGACGGAGGAGCTGCGGCCATCTCAGTGGTAGGAAGCGCTGGTCGCTTTCCTCAATTCGCTTTTAACTTATTGCCTAAGTGTGTCTATTTGTGAACCGGTGCCTAATAAATTTGCCTTTATTTGGAATGTCTGCACATCATCCACATGTATACCTAATATTTCGCTGCAAATGTGGAATGTGTTTGTTGGCTTTACCATCTTGGCTATCAATCTCTATTGCATCATTGGAGTGAGGAGCCTGGGATAAAGAGACATTTGTTTCCTGTGGTTACCATCCCATAATGATATGCTATATAACCCACCTGCTGACGGCAAGGGTCAGTGTGTTCGGGTGATGGTGATGGGCTTCTTCTCCCTCTATATCTGCAGAGATCTGCTGTGAATTGCTTTTTGACTGCTTCAGATAACCTGAAAAAATCTTTTTTATGATCTTTTCAATCATGCTTTTTCTATAGCGCTACACCTATATCCCACATATCTTTTTATTGTATCCAACAATATTGTGTTAGCTGCTCATTCTTACTGTTTCTGTTATAGCGCAACAAACTCAATCTGTACTTTCACACTGGCGGGCGGGCGCTGGCAGTAAAGCGGCGCTATATTTAGTGCCGCTTTACTGTTGTTTTAGCGGCGATATTCGGGCGCTATCGGGGCGGTTTTAACCCCCGCTAGCGGTCAAAAAAGGGTTAAAACTGCCCGCAAAGCGCCGCTCACATGGCTGATGATTAAAAGAGAAGCACATCTAAGTATGCAAGCATCCGGGGTAAAGCTGTCCACATAGACCATCCTCCTCACCTCCGGCTCTCACCACTGTCAGTCTGCAATTGTAACCGGAAGACTACCCTGCAGTTGAGCGATCTGAAAGCGAGGCTTGAAGCGCTCATGGAGCGCAGCGTGGAAGGGACGACATCAATGGCTGTGAGGAGGATGTGGAGAGCTTTACCCCGGATGCCTGTATACTTAGATGTGCCTGTTTTAATCATCAACCATGTGAGTTGCTAAATGTTGAACCTTCATTAAATGTAACTGTAATGCTACACTTAGAGGCGCTTTTCTTTTTTATACTCAGTTGTGACATGACGCTACTTGTATATTTAACAATCTTTATTTATCAAAACATTTTCAAAGATACATTTATCAAACCTATATACATCCATATGATAAAACAATTTTTTCGTTTTTTATCAGAACGTCATTCAAAATTTCTTTTACATTTTAATTCTTCGTATTTTTAAATCAAGGATGTAAAACCTATATTTAAAACCTATTTACCTACCCATCTCCCCACACTCATACCCATTCGTACTAACAAGGAAGAAAAAAAATAAAAAATAAATAAATATTATGTTCTTTACTATTTCTATATTGTCCTCAAAAGTCTTGAAGAGGCTCTGAACTCTTCTCATCTAGTCCAATTACTTAGTCTTGGTATTTTTAACCCTTCTTCTATTATCATTCTTTCCTCCAGGGTACGCATCTCCGTCATCTCGCATTCCCATTCTGTAATAGACGGTGCCTGTGTGTTTTTCCATTTTCTTGCTATGACCGTTCGTGCTGCTGTCAAAAAATATTTCAGAATTCCCATTTTTATCTTTTTTATTGATCCTGGAATCATAGATAAAATTGCTACTTGTATTTCTGGATATAGTTTGATCCCAGTCAGTGCTCTAAAAATCTCAAATATCTTTTGCCAGAATGGTTGAATTTCTGAGCAATAGTGCTACTTGTATATTAAGTCAAAAAATTTTGCTTGCCTTGCAAAACACTCTCAAACCAAGTTACTCTTAAACCCAGTTTTTACTGTATTTACAAAAACTGTACTCAAGCAGGTGGCTTAACGGACAAATTACTGAAGTTTGAAGTTATAACTTCAAACCAGTAATTTCACAGTAAATAGATAAATAATACATTTTTATCTTATAACATAGCATAGTATATGATTTAGCTTAGGTAGAGGAGTAGCGGGGATTTTTGCGGTGCCAAAAAAAAAGTCCAGAAAAAGTTGTTTAAAAAAATATAAATAATTAATATTTTATTTTAATAAATTCAAGGTTAAAAGATACATAAAGAAATATTCACAGTAATGATAAACAAACATGGTGGTCACATTAAGCTGGTTCATATAGAATAGATACATTGCACATTAACCGGGTTAATGTGATCACCATATTTGTTTATGATTACTGTGAATATTTCTTTATTGCACATTAACTGGGTTAATGTGATCACCATATTTGTTTATGATTATTGTGAATATTTCTTTATTGCACATTAACCGGGTTAATGTGATCACCATATTTGTTTATTATTACTATGAATATTTCTTTATGTATCTTTTAACCTTGAATTTGTTAAAATAAAATAAATATAAATATATATATATATATAAATATAAATATAATATATATATATATATATATATATATATATATATATATATATATATATATATATATATATATATATATATATATATATATATATATATATATATATATATATATATATATATATATATAATTTTTTTAAACATTAACTTTTTCTGGACTTTTTCTTTGGCACTGCAAAAGACCCCGCTACTCCTCTACCTAAGATTTACTTTTATTTTGGGATGAGGTGCCATTTGATTGGGTGTTTCACCATTAATCAGACCAACTTTGTGTATATGATTTAGCTTGTACCTTTTCAGCAACAGCAGATTCTCATTCTGCCTCTTAACTGTGTGAGGAAAAAAATGGGATTACGGGTAAATCTTATACCCATAAACGCATGTTTTTTTTCCTTGTAGATAAGAGGGCTGGGCTGGAAGGGAGCCTTTGTCTTTTAGACACATCCCCCCCTTCTATGACACTGCAGTGAGAGGCATGCCTCCACTGCAGCATTTTTACTGGACAGCTTGGGCTAATGGTACTTTACCATTGGTCCAAGACTCCAAGCTGTCCATCAAGCTCGTGCCTCTAACATGTGAGGAGAGGCACTGTGAGCTCATCCTCTCAGTCTGCTGCAGTGTGCCAGCTTGTATTTAAACTAGCCGCACTGTATGTAGCTTCTGACAGGCTGCACAAGGAGCCCTGTATCTCCTGAACCATGGGTCGTAGGAGCCCCAAATTTTGACCAGTGGTGGGGTAGGACTTCAGCTACATACCCCCCAAATACCCCAGGTCACAGAGCTACGACCCTCGAAGTCGATCGTTTATTTTTAAAAATTTTTTATGTTCACGGCAGGTGAGGCTCTGCCTTATCTGCCTCCCCTGACTGAACGTCCCTGTTGCACATGATTGGAAGATAGAAGTTAGCAGACCTTCAGCTCAATTACTAAGCTCTGGGAAAAATTCCCTTGCAAAGTGTCAAACAGTCTATTTGACTTTAGTAAATCAAAGCCAGATTGCCTAGGGATATCTGTTTCACGGTGTTCGTATAGCATGACCAAAAATATTTTTCAATAAATTTGAAATGTTGCATCTATAATACTATGATGTATCCCTTGTTTGTTTCTCCCTACTAAAAATTCAAGCATATCAGCTGGGGGGGATGCAGCAGGAGCCAAGGTCTTTTTTGGATAATGTGATTTAACTCCTTGAGATCCGTGCTATAGCAGAATGACGGCTACAACGCGGACCTACTTTACCTTGAGGCCGTCAATAGATGTCTTCCCATTTGCACGCTCCCCACGCGCCCCCTGCAGGGCACGTGCTGTGATCACAGAGTCAGTGAGACTCGGGTGATCACAGAACGGATTAATCCCGGCCCCTTACCATGTGATCAGCTGTCAGCTAATGACAGCTGATCATGTGATGTAAACAGAAGATTGGTAATCGGCTTCTGTGCAAGGGACATCGGTCCCGAAGAGGAAACGGCAAAGCCGCCTCATCTGTGCCAACCAGTACCGCCTGCCAGTGCCCACAAATCCGTGCCCACCAATGCATAACAGTGCCAATCAGTGCCACCTATCAATGCCCACGAGTGCCACCTATCAATGCCCACCAGTGGTGCCAATCAGTGCTGCCCATCAGTGTCACCTACCAGTGCCGATCAGTGGCCATCACTGCCACCCATCAGTGCCCATCACTCCCAGCTATCAGTGCCACCTATTAGTGCCCTTCAGTGCCACCCATCAGTGCCCACCAATGCCACCTATCAGTGCCAATCAATGCAGCCTATCAGTGCAGCCTCTTCAGCGTACATCAATTAAGGAGAAAAATTACCTGTTTGCAAAATTTGTTAACAAAATATAAAACAGTTTTGTACTTTTTTTTTAAATTGTCTTTTTACATTTCTTTTTAACAAAAAATAATTCATTTGGGTAAAGTGTTGTATGACTGCGCAATTGTCGTTCAAAGAGTGACAGCGCTAAAAGCTGAAAATTGGTCTGGGCAGGAGCGGGGGGTTTAGGTGCCCAGTAAGCAAATGGTTAATACCCATGTGTACATGTGCTCAGAACTCTTTATATTTCATGTAGGCATCAATTCAATGGGACAAACTTAGGCCTGGTTTACACTAGGGGGATATCAGATGCGACTTGAGTTGTGCGGTGTGATTTTTAGAAAAGGTTCCTGTGCTACTTTGGTGCAATTTACAGTGTGATTTGACCCCATAGCATATGCAAGCCACATCCAAAACCCAATTAAAGTCGCACTACATGATTGCACTTTAAATTGGGTCAATATTATTGTAACTGACCCAGCTGGGACAGGGGCTTTTGGAGAGGACTGGGAGCAAGCCTCTCTTACCCACTGACTATGGGCCCTGGTATTTAGGGGAACACTACTCTTTGGAAGGTGTATACCTGGGGGATCCGCGGAGTGGTCTTGTTACTTTGGATTCAAGTCCATGTCTCCCCAAGACACAGTCTAGGACTCTAGGCCCGGGATCCATGTCAAGGTCCTAGATGCCACATTTCCAGCAATGACTGCTCCATGTTGATGTCATCAGCAAGCCACCTGTCTGGGGTTGCCTGCTGTAATGGGTTTATTGTAAGTAGATCTAGTGTGCCTCTTAAGGGTCTTTCATCCATTGTTAATTGTGCTATTAAACTCACCTATTGTCTGTCTGCTAGCAAACCATTGAGGGACGAGTTTATACTTGTAATAATGTGTATTGTATTGTACTTTCTGATCTAGAAGCCGGCAAGTCTGACCTCATCCAGGTGGCTACATTAACGTAATGTTTATAGTATAATGTCGGTTGTTGTAATTATATTCCTGTGTACAGGTTGTATTGTTAGGGTAATATGATTGGGGGGGGGGGGGGGGTGTCCTCCTGTGGGATATACAGTGCCTTACAAAAGTAACCCCCCCCCCCGGCTTTTTACCAATTTACCAATTTTTTACCAATGTTTTTTTAATCTGAATTATATGTGATGGATCAGAACACAATAGTCTAAGTTGGTGAAGTAAAATTAGAAAAATATATACATAAAACAATTTTTTTTAAAAAAAATTAAAAAAAACGGATAATTGGCATGTGCATATGTATTCACCCCCTTTGTTATGAAGCCCATAAAAAGCTCTGGTGCAACCAATTACCTTCAGAGGTCACGTAATTAGTGAAATCTAAGTGTCATGATCTGTCATTACATATACACACCTTTTTGAAAGGCCCCAGAAGCTGCAACACCTAAGCAAGAGACACCACTAACCAAACACTGCCATGAAGACCAAGGAACTCTCCAAACAAGTAAGGGACAATGTTGTTGAGAAGTACAAGTCAGGGTTAGGTTATAAAAGAATATCCAAATCATTGATGATCCCTAGGAGCACCATCAAATCCATCATAACCAAAATGGAAAGAACATGGCACAACAGCAAACCTGCCAAGAGACGACCGCACACCAAAACTCACGGTCCGGGCAAGGAGGACATTAATCAGAGAGACAGCACAGAGTCCTAATGTAACCCTGGAGGAGCTTCAGAGTTCCACAGCAGAGACTGGAGTATCTGTACATAGGATGACAATAAGCTTTACGCTCCATAGATTCGGGCTTTATGGCAGAGTGGCAAGAAGAAAGCCATTACTTTCAGCAAAAAACAAAATGGCACGTTTTGAGTTTGCGAAAAGGCATGTGGGAGACTCCCAAAATGTGCAGAGGAAGGTGCTCTGGTCTGATGAGAGAAAAGTGGAACTTTTTGGCCAAAGAAAACACTATGTCTGGGGCAAACCCAACACATCGCATCACCCAAAGAACACCATCCCCACAGTGAAATATGGTGGTGGCAGCATCATGCTGTGGGGATGTTTTTCAGCAGTCGGGACTGGGAAACTGGTCAGAGTAGAGGGAAAGATGGACGGTGCTAAATACAGGGATATTCTTGAGCAAAATCTGTACCACTCTGTGTGATTTGAGGCTAGGACAGAGGTACACCTTCCAGCAGGACAATAACCCCAAACACACTGCTAAAGCAACACTTAAGTGGTTTAAGGGGAAACATGTAAATGTATTGGAATGGCCTAGTCAAAGCCCAAACCTCAATCCACTAGAAAATCTGTGGTCAGACTTAAAGATTGCTGTTCACAAGCGCAAACCATCGAACTTGAAGGAGCTGGAGCAGTTTTGCAAGGAAGAATGGGCTAAAATACCAGTGGTAAGATGTGGCAAGCTCATAAAAACTTATCCAAAAAGGACTTGGAGCTGTGATAGCCACAAAAGGTGGCTCTACAAAGTACGGACTTTAGGGGGGTGAATAGTTAGGCACATTGACTTTTTCGTTATTTTGTCCTATTTGTTGTTTGCTTCACAATAAATAAATAATATAAAAAATTTTTTTTCAAAGTTTTGGGCATGTTCTGGAAATTAAATGATGCAAATCCTCAAACAATCCATGTTAATTCCAGGTTGTGAGGTAACAAAACACAAAAAATGTTAAGGGGGGTGAATACATTTGCAAGGCATTGTAAATGTATGTGTCTGATTTTCAAATAAAGAGTTCCAGCTTTGTAGCCAAACGAGTCCTACCTAGTTTTTGGTTACAATATGGGGCTATAATATCTGATATTTATGTTCAGACATAAGATAGCGGTATATGACGGAAGCACTCAAGCGGAGCGTGGAGCGCTCCGTTGCAATCATATCACAGTATTGTGAACTGAGCCTTAACCACACTTGACTTCATGTTAGTCGATTCTCAGTTGATGACATACAAGAAAAGTATATGCATTACATTTACTTATGTCCATAATATATGAAGGTTATATAGCATTATATTCGGCTGAACTTCCCCTTAAACTCTCAACACAGTTGAAGCAAATCCCACTGATACTGATAGTATACATGACCTAATGTCCTATATGTTCTCACTCTAGCTTCTATTTTCGTCACCTAATATAGCAATGCAAATTGATAAATAGCACAGGGCCTGAGAATTGGCACAGGAAGGTTCTCTAACAAACCTCTGGGGGCTTCACAGAACAGCTGTATTTATACTGAGATTAAATTACACACAGGTGGACTCTATTTACTAAGTAGGTGACTTCTGAAGGCAATTGGTTCAACTAGATTTTAGTTAGGAGTATCAGAGTAAATGGGGCTGAAAAAAATTTATTTGTAAAAAATGTTGAAAACCATTTATCATTTTTCTTCTACTTCACAATTGCATGCCATTGTGTTGGTCTATTACATAAAATCCCAAAAAAATACAGTTAAGTTTTTGGTTGTAACATGAAAAATGTGGAAAATGTCAAGGGGTATGAATACTTTTTCGAGGCACTGTATATATTAAGCTAGTCTGCATGTACCATTCTTTAGGTTTATTATTATAGTTGTATGTACAATCTATATCTAATATCAGGTGTCTACATAAACCCTCTATATGCTAAAGTATATAAAAAGCCAAAATGTTTTCTTCATTTTGGATAGCAAAGCTGAGAGGGTTCAAACAGCTTCCATTTTTTTTGTTTGGTTTTTGCCATCTGCATTTTATTAACCACTTCAGCCCCGGAAGGATTTATCCCCTTCCTGACCAGAGCGTTTTTTGCAATTCGGCACTGCGTCGCTTTAACTGACAATTGCGCGGTCGTACGACGAAAATAAAATTGACGTCCTTTTTTTCCCACAAATAGAGCTTTCTTTTGGTGGTATTTGATCTCTGCGATTTGTATTTTTTGCACCATAAACAAAATAAGAGCGACAATTTTGAAAAAAAACACATTAATTTTTACATTTTGCTATAATTATTATCCCCAAAAAATATATAAACTTTTTTTTTGCTCAGTTTAGGCCAATACATATTCTTCTACATATTTTTGGTAAAAAAAAAAAAAAAAAAAAAATTCGCAATAAGCGTTTATTGATTTGTTTGCGCAAAAGTTATAGCTTTTACAAAATAGGGATAGTTTTATGGCATTTTTATTAATATTTATTTTTTTTTACTAGTAATGGCGGCGATCAGTGATTTTTATTGTGACTGCGACGTTATGGCGGACATTTTTTTACACATTTTTGGGACCATTGTCATTTATACAGCAATCAGTGCTATAAAAATGCATTGTATAAATGACACTGGGAGTGAAGGGCTTAAAGACTAGGGGGCGGGGAGGGGTTAAGTCAGTACTAGGGGAGTGATTTCTAGCTGTCAGGGGGATGGGCTGGTGTGTGACACTTGTCACTAGGCAGAACAGGGAGATGCTGTTTACAACGGCATCTCCCCGTTCGTCCTCTCCGTGAGACGATCGTGGGTATGCCCGCGGCGATCGAGTCTGTGGGACCCGCGACCCGACTCACGGAGATCGGGGCAGGCGCACGCCGCCAAATTCAAAGTAACGTACGGGTATGTTACTTTGCGCAGCCATGCCATTCTGCCGACGTAAAAGTACAGGAGCCGGTCGGGAACCGGATAAAAGATATTTTCCTTCACCTCCTGTACTGTAGACTTAAAAGGAAGTGAGAAGATATATCTTTCTAATGTGAGGGCAATTCCCTCTTAGATAAGTGTTCCCATAGGAAGATTTCCCCACTATTCTTGTCCTGGTAGCAACTCAAAATTTTGTCTTTACCCTCACTTTCATCCCCTGTACGATTGATGAAGAGAACGATTATAGAAAGCAAATCTCTTTAATGTGGACAAGATGGCAATATTTTATACTTAAAACTGGCCAAAACATTTACAGCTTCAATTCCAATAAAGTTGGGATGTTATGTAAAAGCTACATAAAAACAGAATGCAAATCTTAAAAACCCATATTTTATTCACAATAGAAAGCTTAAAATAGTTTAAACTGAGAAAATGTACCATTTAAAATAAATAAATAAGAGCAACTTGGATATTGATGGTAGCAGCTCTTGTCAGCAGATCAAGCCCCTCCTTAAGCAACCAGACTCTAGGAAGCCACGCTGTTGTCATAGATGCAGTATGTGGTTTAGCACTGTCCTGCTGAAATATCCGAAGCCTTCCCTAAAAAAAAAGACATTGTCTGGATGGGAGCGCATATGCAGCTCTAAAACCTTGATATATGTCAGCATTGACGTTGCCTTTTCAGATGTGCAAGCTGCCCATTCTATGCACACTAATGAGCCCCCATACCATCAGAGATATAGGCTTTTGAACTGGGCACCGATAAGCCGAATGGTCCCTCTCCTCTTTAGCCTGGAGGACACGGCTCCCATGGTTGCCAAAAAGAATGTTAAATTTAAATTTGTCTGACCACAGAACAGTTTTCCACTTTGCAACAGACCATTTTAAATTAGCTCTGGCCCAGAAAGGATGGCGGTATTTCTGAATCATGTTCAGATATGGCTTCCTCTTTGCATGACAGAGCTTTAACTTGCATTTTTGGATGGCGTTTTTGGAAGTACTCCTGAGCCCATGCAATGATGTCCATCACAGAATCATTCCAGTTTTTAATGTAGTGCTGCCTGAGAGCCCAAGGATTATGGGCACCCAATATTTAGTTTCAGCCTTGTCCTTTGCACACAGAATTTTCTCCAGATTCTCTGAATCTTTTGATATTATATACTGTAGATATATTTAAAAGAGAAGTATGGGTTTCACAAAAAAAATATATATATGCTTACCTAGTTGGATATCACATAGGTCCGATGCTGCATCTGTACCCCGCCAACTCAAAGATCAAGAACTGAGCTGTCAAACACTGCTGTTTGCTCAGCTCTCGGTCTTTAGGCTGCAGAGAGCCGGTGACTGTCACCGGCTCCCTGCTCTGCCCTTCTAGCACTGACTGGAGCGATGGGATGTGGAGGGGGTGGGAGCGGTTGGCTCAGGCTCTTGGCGACTTGCTGAAAGGCTGAGCCAGCTGCCGGTCAAGACATCTACAGTTGATATAAAAAGTCTATACACCCCTGTTAAAATGTCAGGTTTCTTTTTTTTTTTTTTAAATCATTTCAAAACTTTTCCCACCTTTAATGTGACCTATAAACTATACAACTCAGTTGAACAACAAACAAATCTTTTAAGTGGAGGGAAGTAAAAAAATAAATAAAAATAATATGGTCGCATAAGTGTGCATATCCCTCAACTAATACTTTGTTCAAACACATTTTGATTTTATTACAGCACTCGGGTCTTTCTGGGTGGCACATCTTGCCCACACTTCTTTGCAAAAACACTCCAAATCTGTCAGATTGTGAGGGCATCTTCTGTGAACAGACCTCTTTAGATCACCTCACAGATTTTCAATTGGATTCAGGTCTGGGCTCTAGCTGGGCCTTTTTAAAACTTTAATCTTCTTCTGGTGAAGCCATTCCTTTGTTGATTTGGATGTATGCTTTGGGTCATTGTCATGCTGAAAGATGAAGTTCCTCTTCATGTTCAGCTTTCTAGCAGAAGCTCGAAGGTTGTGTGCCAATATTGACTGGTATTTGGAACTGTTCATAATTCCCTCTACCTTCACTAGGGCCCCTGTTCCAGCTGAAGAACAACAGCCAAAAAAGTAAGATGCTGCCACCACCATGCTTCACTGTGGGTATGGTGTTCTTTTGGTAATGTGCACTGTTGTTTTTGCGCCAAACATATCTTTTGGAATTATGGTCAAAAAGTTTAACCTTGGTTTCCTCAGACCATAAACACATTTTTCCCACATGCTTTTGGGAGACTTCAGATGTGTTTTTGCAAAATTTAGCTGTGCTTGGATGTTTTTCTTCATAAGAAAAGGCTTCCATCTTGCTACTTTACCCCATTAGCCCAGACCTAGGAAGAATACAGGAGATTGTTGTCACATGTACCACACAGCCAGTGCTTGCCAGATGTTCCTGCAGCTCCTTTAATGTTGCTGTAAGCCTCTTGGCAGCCTCCCTGACCAGTTTTCTTCTAGTCTTTTCATCAATTTTGGAGGGACGTCTAGTCTGGTAGTGTCACTGTTGTGCCATATTTTCTCCACTTGATGACTGTCTTCACTCTGTTCCATGGTATATCTAATTCCTTGGAAATTCTTGTATACCCTTCTCCTGGATAATACCTTTTAACAATGAGATCCCTCTGATGCTTTGAAAGCTCTCTGTGGACCATGGCTTTTGCTGTAGGATGCGACTAAGAAAATGTTAGGAAAGACCTACTAGAACAGCTGAACTTTATTTGGGGTTAATCAGAGGCACTTTAAACGATGGCAGGTGTGTACTGACTCCTATTTATCATGAGTTTGAATGTGATTGCTTAATTCTGGACACAGCTACATCCCCAGTTATAAGAGGGTGTGCACACATAGGCAAACATATTTTTTTTATTTTTTACTTACACCCCCCTCCCCCTAAAAGATTTCAGTTTGTCTTCCAATTGAGTTGTATAGTTTACAGTTCACAATAAAAAGGTGAAAAAAGTTCTAAAATGTTTTATCTTTGATTCTTTTTTTACCTCTACATTTAACAGGGGTGTGTAGACTTTATATCCACTGTAGGTGGATCCCGACCCTATGGTCAGAATCTTTTCAGAGCCTGGATCACCTGAGTGATGTCAGCAGAGAACGGGCTTTAGCCAGCTGTACGCCTGCATGCCTGTGATCCATAGAAGTATAGCCAAAAAAAGCTTTGACAATACTTCTCCTTTAAAGTCTTTGCAATTTTACGACGAGGAACATTATTCTGAAATTGTTACAACAAATTTTAGAAGCGGCTTTTCACAGATTGGCGAACCTCTGCCCATTTTTACTTCTGAGATACTCTGACTCTGTAAGATGCTCTTTTTATACCCAATCATGTTACTGACCTGTTGCCAATTAACCTAATTAGTTGCAAAATGTTCTTGTTATTACTACTTGTCAGCTTTTTGTTGACCTGTCCCAATTTTGAGACTTGTTGCTGCCATCAATTTCAAAATACCCCTATTTTTTTCTTAAATGGTTCATTTTCTTAGTTTAAACATTTGTTTTGTTTTCTATTGTGAACATAGGATGAGATTTGAAAATTAATCTTTTTATGTACAGTAGATTTTGCATTAGTGTCACATCTTTTTTGGAATTGGGATTTTAAATGAATATACACAATCTGAGGGTTATTAACATCTTCAGAGCACTGTGGTGCTCCACTGAGGACATACATTAGGTTTATGTCAACCAAAATGGAAGGTGCCAAGAAAACAGTAGACGGTGTCTGGAGCTGAAGTTTGCTTTTGTTCCCCCAAAAATCTATCGGGTCATGTTTCTAACTCATTTAACCACCAATAATCCAATGCCTGCCACCATCTTCCTCAGCAACAGCCGCTGGCTGGTAGCATCTTCTCATCTTCTGACACCCATGGACAATAAAGTGTACCTATGGCTAATGTAATTTTTTTTTTCTTTTTTTTTTTTTTTAGAAGACGGGAGGGATTAGAAACCTGTCAGGTTTTAATGCTCTCCAGGGTTTTGATAGAGAGGTTTTCCCCTACTGTCCCAGGGACAACTTTTCACCAGACACGAAACAAGAGGAACACTCAAACCAGTTGAGGTACACAGGAATTCTGAAACAGTTAGGTTATACTGCCACCTATAGGAGTTTTGGACACTGGCAAACAGAAAAAAAAAATGCTGAAAGCCAGCCCCGTATAACCTCACCTCTAATTGTCATGCCTCAATTTTGTGAGCAAGCAGTACATATGGCTAATGAACACAGAGGGGCAGGCCCGTGTCCTTGAATGTACCTCGTTTTTACAGTAATCCAAAAAAAATATTTTGTCTATTGAGGGACACAGGAGTTGAGAAGCAGTTGGGACATCCAAATACAGTCCAACTGAGAGGTGGCAACAGCTACTGATAGATCTAAGGTAGGACCTGGAATTGTCAGAAACAACCAAAAAGGACTATCAGAAATCTGAACCAGAAGTTCTCTACAGAACAGGGGAACAACCTTTGGATGTCGGAGGATTCCGATTATAAAACTTGTCCACTAGCAAGGCACAAACAGTCCTTGGTGGACATGGGGTAGGCCTCAGCTTCCCCTAATAACCCTATAATGAAAGACGTCCCAGGTTCCATACTCTGGGACACCTGGTAAACGACCCTATATATTCAATTATTTTTATTGAGTTATTATACACATAAAAACATTCCATCATTTCATTTCAAAACCATATATATATATATATATATATATATATATATATATATATATATATATATATATATATATATATATATATATATATATATATACACACATGCACAAAACATTCATAATAAACAAAACAAAAACACAATCAACACAAAAACATGGATCTATCTCATGATGCACTCCAAGATGTTAAAGATATTTCAGCCTCCCACCTCTCAACCCCCCCCCCCCCCCCACCCCATGGGGAGAAAAAAAAAAAGTGTTATCCTTTATCCCATATTGTGAGTGTGAGCAGTAGCCTAACCCCCTACCTAGAATATTGAATTCTCTTAGTGACTTCCTTCTTATGTAAGTAAATCTTTGACTTTTCCCAACCCTTTTTATTGATTTATGAGGAGGGATAATTCTCAACTTTTTACCACCATTGAAAATTTCTCCTTAATAATGTGCCTATCACCGTGTAGCAAAAAAAAGAAACAAAGGGGAGGGGGGAAGAGCGGGGAACGGCGGGACACTAATTACTACCCATAAAGTTCACGTAAGCCTGGGTTTGTCTAAATTCCAACCAGCTCTTCCAAGTACTAACTAATTTTTTTCCCGAGTTATTTTGCACGTGTATTACTTCTTCCATAAACCTAATTTTATCTACCTCCCTAAACCAATCCTTTATCGTCGGGAATGTCTTTGACTTCAATTGTTTCGCAATGAATGCCTTTGCTGTATTCAGCAGGAATGGGATAATTGATGTTCTATATTTCTTCCTTGGCATCCCCATTACATGGAACAGGCATTGCCAGGGATTAAGTCCAATTTCATTCCCACTGATCTTCTTTATCCAATCTAATACTTCCCTCCAATATGGTTGAACTAGGGGACACTGCCACCATATATGTGCATGAGTTCCAACCTCCCCACATTCCCTCAAACATAGAGGAGATTTTATGCAATTTTATTGGGACGTAATACCACTTCATTAGTAGTTTATAATTATTTTCCTTTGTCCTTGTGTCCATTGAAGACGAGTGAACACAATCAAAAACTTTACTTCTCGTTGTTTCAGGCAGTAACTGATTCAATTCTAGTTCCCAACCCTCCAAAAGGACACATGGATTCCACATCTGGGGGCATCATCAGCATCCTATATACATTGGAAATCCCCTATCTATTTATTCCCCCTTGATCGACTAATCTTTCCCATGAGTTTAAGCCACTAACCGAGCGGAGGGGTTTTGGGAGAGATTCTACAAAATGTTTAAGTTGTCTATATCTCCATACATCCCATGATGTTACACCATGTTTTTCTCACAATTCCAATAATGAACAAAGGACATTACCTTTTAGAACATCTTTTAACCTCAGATGATCCGAAGAGGTCCATTTTAAATACAGTTTATTATCTTTACCTGGAGGGAAATAATTATTACCTGTCAGGGGCATCAAAGCTGATTTACTCAACTCTGCCTCTAATGACACCCATTTTTTATACATAAATGACCCTATAACTTTTAGGAGAGTGTAATCCGAAATTACATGCAGCAGTTGGATCATCCTCTGCATTAAGACATGTTGAGCAATTGCCCAGGGCAAAGACGGGAAAATGCGCATGCCCCTGACACCCGACCACCTCCCCCCCAACTGTTGGGTGGAGGAGGGGACAGGGCCAATAGTGGCGAACACCAAAATGTTTGTGGCATGCAATGAAATAGTGTTTACATTACACTGCTGTGAACTGTTTAAATTCAGAGCACAAATATAGGGCTAACAGTGGCAAAGGAAAAAATATTCCTGGGTTGGTCGTGCCACTGAAATGAAACGAAACATGTCCCTAAGTTTGTGGTGTGAGTGGAATGAAAAAAAAAATTGAGTCGGTAGGGTCGCTGAAGGATAAACAATATCCCTGCATCGGTGGTGTCATTGAAAGGAATAAATGTCCCCACAAAGCTGATCCCTTAGCCCCACCCCCAGTATAGAGCTCCTTCCTGTCCCCCTTGCCCACTATAAAGCTCATTCCTCATTCCCCCCTACTCCTCCTAGTACAGAGCTCTTCCACTTACTCCCTGCTACTTACCTAGTCCTCAGTGCAGGAGGAGCGTTTGCCAGGAGGCTGTGCTGTCATGCTGCAGCGCAAGAAGCATGACCGTTCAGCCTCATTGCAGCTGCTACCTCTTTCCAGAGGATGTGCTGTCCCTTGTAACCACAGAAGCTGGCACAGGAACAGCAGGGAGCACAGGGCTAGTGTCAAAGGTGGCAGCACTGCCATGCTTCGGACAAAAAAAAGTGACAGGAGTGACATAGCCGTGGCACCTGGAGCAAGTGCTCCTTCTTCACCCCTCGTCCTGCCCGTTGTTTAGAAAAAGACAATTGGGGGGCTGACTGCACCTAGTCCAGGCAAAGTGGTCTGTTGTAAGCCCACAACAAGACTTAGAAGCAGTGTTAATTTCTGGAAGATCAGCAGTATTTTTCTGTACTTGCAGGGAGTAAAAAGATAAAGCATGGGAAACTGGGTATTGCAGAGATGTACTGCATTTTTTTCTTTTTTAAATTTTGTCTTGACATACATTTTAGGGAGGGGAATGCTAGAATTCCTGTCAGCTTTTTATTGTAGTATATTTCCTTGCTGCAGATTTTCCCTCTATCTGGTAAAATCGAGCAAGGGTTATAGCCTTTCGCCACGCTATTAAAAAACTAAGCAAAAGAAAAAAAAAATTTGGGTATAGATACACTTTAAAGCAGATGACATTGTATACCTTTGACTTTTGAGATTGTCAGCTTTTTCAGTTTAATACACTTTACTGTGTGTTCTAAATGAAGATTTTTTTTTCTTTTTTAACCTCCTGACATCCGGCCGTAGCCGAATGACGGCTTCAGCGCGGATGTCAATTCCCGGGAGGCCGTCATATGACGGCCTCCCCTTTCCTCGCTCCCCATGCGCGCTCATGAGCGCGCAACGGGGAAGTTCTCTGTTGGCCGTGTCCCTTGGACACAGCCAATCACAGATCGCTGTAAACGGCCAATCACAGCGGCCGTTTACAGCGCGATCGCTGCCTCCAATGAGAGATGATCTAAAATGTAAACAATTGAGATCATCTCTCATTGCCGGCTCTCTCTCCTCACACAGAGACAGCGTGTGAGGAGAGAGAGATCTGTCAGCCTTCTGTGAGTGTGTGTGTTTGCCATTTACTGTGCCTACAGTGCCCATCAGTACAGTGCCCCATCAGTACAGTGCAGCATCAGTACTGTGCCAATCGGTGCCCACCTGTCTGCCCAGCAGGGAGCAGTGCCCACCTGTGCCGCCTCATCAGTGCCCACCTGTGCCACCTCATCAGTGCCCACCTGTGCCACCTCATCAGTGCCCCTCTGTGCCACCTCAGTGCCCATCTGTGCTCATCAGTGCCGCCTCATCAGTGCAGGCTTAGCAACCATGGCCAAAAGAAGCTTTTCTGCTGAGGAGGCGTACCAAATACTGTCCCAGGCCGACGAGAGCAACGGGGAGCTCTCTTTTTCAGATTCCCTTTCCGATTCCGAGTCGGACATAAACTATGAGCCAGTCCTCAGTAGTGAAACACTGAGTGACTCAGAGGAGGAAGAGATTCGGCCCGCCAAACGAAGGCGTTCTGGTGGGGAGGCAGTGGCATCTACCAGCACGGCAGTCCCGTCCACCAGCACGGCAGTCCCGTCCACCAGCACGGCAGTCCCGTCCACCAGCACCGCAGTGCCATCCACCAGCACCACAGTGCCTCGGCAAGAAAGGCCAAGGACCAATGCCAGCCTTCCCTATGCCCTGCAGAACCCCTTGTGGCTTCCTCCTAATTCAGGAGAAGCGAACATTCCCCCTTTCAATGCCCAGCCAGGAGTCCAGGTGAACACGGAGAATTTTTCCCCAATAGATTTTTTTAATTTAATTTTTACCGAGGACATGCTGTCAAGTATTGTGGCCCAGTGCAACCTTTATGCACAGCAATTCATTGCGAATAATCCAACGTCCTACTATGCCCGTCCCTACGAATGGAGAGACCTAACGGTGGAGGAGTTGAAGGTTTTTTTAGGGCTCACATTTAACATGGGACTCACGAAAAAAAAACACTTTGCTGTCCTATTGGTCAACCCACCCCCTCCAACACATGCCAATATACTCCAAGGTGATGCCCAGAAACAGATACCTCATGATATTGAGGTTTCTTCATTTCAACGACAATACCCAGTGTCCTCCCCGAAATGACCCAAACTATGATAGACTTTTCAAAATTCGGCCACTTTTAAATTATTTTTCTGCACTATTCCCCCTGCTGTTTACCCCAGACAAAAACATATGTGTGGATGAGTCCCTTCTTAAGTTTAGTGGCAGGCTTAAAATAAAGCAATATATTCCCAGTAAAAGGGCACGCTATGGGGTGAAGGTATACAAATTATGTGACCGAGTCACAGGTTACTTGTATGCCTTCAAAGTGTATGAAGGGAAGGACACCCAGCTGCAACCCCCTAATTGCCCAGACTACTTGGGATCAAGCGAGAAAATTGTTTGGGATCTCACATACCCCCTACTGGAGAAAGTCTACCACCTGTACGTAGATAACTTCTACACATCTCTGCCCCTGTTCCACAACCTGCATCGCATGAAGACGCCTGCATGTGGTACCATCAAAAAGAACCGGAAGGGCTTTCCTCAAAGTCTGGTCAATAAAAAATTGAGAAAAGGAGAAACGGCGAGTCTACGAAACAACGAGATTTTGGCAGTGAAGTGGAGAGACAAAAGAGATGTATACATGTTTTCTTCAATCCACGATGATACCTTCATGGAAATCCCCAGAAGAAATGGCCCCATACAGAAACCTAAATGCATCTTTGACTAGAATTTGTTTATGGGGGGAGTCGACTTGAATGACCAGATGCTGGAACCGTACCTTGCCACAAGACGGACATACCATTGGTATAAGAAAGTCGCAATTAATTTTTTTCATTTGGCCATCTACAATTCTTATGTCATTTATCGTAACTCCACCCAAAACCCCAAACGCTTCCTTGGCTACCAGGAGGAAGTTTTCACTGCCCTTACATTCCCGAATGGCCCCCAGAAAATATCCGATCTGATGTTCTAAGTCGACTCTCCGAACGCCACTTTCCAGCTAAGATCCCTCCCAAACCAACAGGCCAACGACGGCAAAAAAAATGTAAGGTGTGTACCAGAGCTGGATTCAGAAGAGACACATATTATTGTGCACAATGTCCTTCTGAACCAGGCCTCTGCCTAGGTGAATGTTTTTGTCGTTACCGTACTTCAGTAAATTATTTGTGAAGTATGGCAAACGTAAGCCTCCGTTCCTGCAATTTACCCTCACACCCCTTATGCCACTGCCTCCTCTGTAACTGACCCTGGCTTGTTATTTGACCACGCTTCTGCCTAACGATTCTGCACATACCTCTGCCTGATCTGGAACTGACCCTGGACTGTTATTCGACCATGCTTCTGCCCAACGATTCTGTACATACCTCTGCCTGATCTGGAACTGACCTTGGACTGTTTGACCATGATATTTGCCTGCCTCTTGGACTGATCTTGTACCCTGCAACTGGACTAGTGGGATTCAACACAGGGGTCTCACATATGTGAGGGGCTCCAGAATTGTTTTTCTGGATGAAGAAAACAATTTATTTTGTTTTCTCAATCCTAGATTAGGGTCTGGAGACTCGGAGGCTTCAAAGAGATTTGGGTGGGAGAAGCCTCTACCCCTGTCCCCATTCTGTCCTGAACGAGGCCCTACTTCTGCCTGTAGGACTTACTGCCGTCATGCCTCTGCCTGTTGCGCTGACCACACCACATGGACCTGCCTACTACCAGGACCAATATTTTTGGCACTGCGGACAATATCTCTGCCTGCACTGACCCTGGACTTTATATGGAAAGTAACCCTGCCTGCTGCCTGGACAATTGTGTTCGCCGCTGCTGACCAAGTCCCTGCCTGCTGCCTGGACCAGTGCTATCCTCCTGTGTACAACTGCGCTACTACAACCACAGGTAATCTTTTTTGTTTACGCTTTGCTCAGCATAATGTATTTTGGGGTGTAATTCTTGGTATGTGCATGCTATGTGTCCCTGGAACACCTGACGGTGTTCCTTGCATGCTGGATCTCTGTATGTGGCCAGGCTGTGTAGAAGTCTCACACATGTGGTATCGCCATACTCAGGAAGAGTAGCAGAATGTATTTTGGGGTGTCATTTTTGCTATCCAAATGCTATGTGTTGGAAATATCTTATAAACGGACAACTTTGTGTAAAAAAAAAATGCGTTTTCATTTTTTTCCATATTTTCCAAAAACTTCTGGAAAAAAATAAACCATTCAAAAGACTCATTATGCCTCATAGATTATACGTGGGGTGTTAGCTTTCCAAAATGGGGTCATTTTGTGGGTGTTTCCATTGTCCTGGTGCTCCAGGGCCTTCAAAAGTGCAATAGGTGGTTGAGAAATGTGATGTGTAATTTATGCTCCTAGAACACCTGATGGTGCTTCATGCATGTTGGGCCTCTGTATGTGGCCAGGCAGTGAAAAAGTCCCACGAATGTGGTATCGTAATACTCAGGAGGAGTAGCAGAATGTATTTTGGGGTGTCATTTTTGCTATCTAAATGCTGTGTTGGAAATATCTTATAAATGGACAACTTTGTGTAAAAAGAAATGCGTTTTCATTTTTTTTTCCACATTTTCCAAAAACTTCTGGAAAAAAATAAACCATCCAAAAGACTCATTATGCCTCATAGATTATACGTTGGGGTGTTAGCTTTCCAAAATTGGGTCATTTTATGGGTGTTTCCATTGTCCTGGTGCTCCAGGGCCTTCAAAAGTGTAATAGGTGGTTGAGAAATGTGATGTGTAATTTATGCTCCTAGAACACCTGATGGTGTTCCATGCATGTTGGGCCTCTGTATGTGGCCAGGCAGTGAAAAAGTCCCTCACATGTGGTATCGTAATACTCAGGAGTAGCAGAATGTATTTTGGGGTGTCATTTGTGGTATACACATGCCATGTGAGAGAAATAAGCTATTATTACAATGACAATTTTGTGGGGAGAAAAAAAAAAATCTCAATTTTGCAAAGAATTGTGGGAAAAAAATACAACTTCAAATAACTCACCATGCCTCTAACTAAATACATTGAAAGGTCTACTTTCCAAAAAGGGGTTATTTGGGGGGCATTTGTACTTTCCTGGCTTGATAGGGTCTCAGGAAATGAGATAGGCCTCAGTACATCAGATGTGATAATTTTTATATGATTTGCACCATAGCTTGTAGACTCTAAAACTTTCACACAGACCAAATCATTTCCACAAATTTTTGGTTATTTTTACCAAAGATATGTAGCAGTATAAATTGTGGCCAAAATTTATGAAGAAAAATTACGAATTTGCAAAATTTTATCACAGAAAATAGAAAAAATGTGTTTTTTTTCAAAATTTTCAGTCTTTTTTCATTTATAGCGCAAAAAATAAAAAACCCAGGAGGTGATCAAATACCACCAAAATAAAGCTCTATTTGTATGAAAAAAAGGACAAAAAAATCATTTGGGTACAGTGTTGCATGACTGAGTAATTGTCATTCAAAGTGTGAGAGCACTGAAAGCTGAAAATTGGTCTGGATAGGAGGGGGGTTTAAGTGCCGAGTAAGCAAGTGGTTAAAAACTCATGTTTGGGTGAAATGTTCAACTAAAAGGGAAACCATAATGGTTAAAATAAATAATTAAATATGCAGAACAATATGGAAAAAAATAAAGAAATTTCTTACAAAAACAAAGCAATTATGTGGAAGTAAAATTTATTGCACAATACAAAAACATGCTAGAAAATGAAATGTGAATTAAAAAAAAAAAAAAAAAGTAGAATTGTACAATACAGAACTTATATACACGAATATTGAAAAGCTTTTCAACAGAAATGTACAAAGTAAACAGAACTGTATAAGCAACTTGAATATCAAGACAATTTAAAAGATAAACCACAAAGCCATATACAACAAACTATGCCCATAAAAAACAACTATAAGCTCTTTGGTATGCCATCTATATACGCTATACGATCTTTGGTATGTTACATCTTTGGTGAGCAGAAATAACACTTATACTTTCCACCTTTTAGAAAACCACCAAGGTGTAGACCTAGGCCTTTCAATCTAGCCCTGTAAGTAATATTACAACGAAATATGTCCTTTCTTCTTCAGTTTGAAAGCCCATTCAAAGCAGAGTTACTGCACCCCATGGTGCTACACAACATGTGAATGGCACCCCAGTGGTCCTTTCTGGAGCACCTGCTTTGCAGAGCACTGCAATGTGTACAAAAAAAATACTGCAGATCCAATTTTAGTTCTATTGTGCGTTAGGTAGCTTATTTGAGGCGCTGCCTTAACACAACAGACAATGTGTTTGCAATAAGCACATCGCAATAGAGCCTAAACATGTTAATCGTAATGAGACACTGGGTTCCATGGAGAGTTGTACTGGATGGGACACCACAGCTGATGAATTTACTTTCTTTTTTTTAATAAAAGATAAGAATGAAAATGTTAAGACTGGTCATAGATATGATTTTCTTTCCTTCCACCACGGGTGGAAAGAAAAAGTAGAGCGCTTGATTCCCCCATTAACACAGTCAGTGTTGATGGGGGGGAATGCCTCCCGCTGCGCTATTGTATTCTGCCAGCGGGGCGCATTCCCGGCTGGCAGAATACAATGGTTACTGATAGCAGCTATAGCCACTGGCAGTAACCGTATGTATAAAAATCTGAAATGCTGGTTGTACCCAAGCTGATCGATCCATCAACTTGGGTACAATGAGCCTGCCCATACATGGATCAAAATTTGGCAGTTACCTGTCGAACTGTCCAAATTTTGATCCATGTATGGCCAGCTTAAAAAAAAAAAAAAAAAAATTTATATATTTTTTATATACATACAGACATATATACACACAGATACATACAGTTGTGCTCATAAGTTTACATACCCTGGCAGAATTTATGATTTCTTTGCCATATTTCAGAGAATTTGAATGATAAACACAAAAAATTTTCTTTCACTCATGGTTAGTGTTTGGCTGAAGCCATTTATTATCAAGCAACTGTGTTTACTCTTTTTAAATCATAATGACAACAGAAACTACCCAAATGACCCTGATCAAAAGTTTACATTCCCTGGTGATGTTGGCCTGATATGCACACAAGTTGACACAAAAGGGGTTTGAATGGCTATTAAAGGTAACCATCCTCAACTGTGATCTGTTTGGTTGTAATTAGTGTGTGTGTGTGTATGTATGTATGTGTGTGTGTGTGTGTGTGTGTATGTGTGTATGTATGTGTGTATGTGTGTATGTATGTATGTATGTATGTATGTATGTATGTGTGTATGTATGTGTGTGTGTGTGTGTGTGTGTGTGTGTGTGTGTGTGTGTGTGTGTGTGTGTGTGTGTGTGTGTGTGTGTGTGTGTGTATATATATAAAAGGTCAATGAGTTTCTGGACTCCTGACAGACCCTTACATCTTGCATTCAGTGCTGCACTGACATTTCTGGATTCTGAGTCATGGAGAAAGCAAAAGAATTGTCAAAGGATCTGTGGGAAAAGGTAGTTGAACTGTATAAAACAGGAAAGGGATATAAAAAGATATCCAAGGAATTGGGAATGCCAATGAGCGGTGTTCAAACTCTAATCAAGAAGTGGAAAATGAGGGGTTCTGTTGAAACCAAACCACGGTCAGGTAGACCAACTGAGATTTCAGCCACAACTGCCAGGGCCTATAATTTTTATGACAGGTGTATTTTAAATGATAGAGACAGAATATCAACCAAAAATCCAAAAAAAAAAACACATAAAACAAATGCTATAAAAATTAGGTTGCAGTTCAGTGAATAAAATAAGTATTTGATTCCCAAGCAAAACATGACTTAGTACTTGGTGGAGAAACCCTTGTTGGCAAACACACAGAGGTAAGAAGTTTCTTGTAGTTGGTAACCAGGTTTGCACACATCTCAGGAGGGATTTTGGTCCACTCTTTAGTTTTTTTTTTTTAAATCCCCAGGGTTTCTTGGCCATCACTTGGCAACTAGAAGTTTTAGCTCCCCCCCATAAATTTTCTATAGGATTAAGATCTGGAGACTGGCTAGGCCACTCCATGACCTTAATGGGCTTCTTCTTGAGCCACTCCTTTGTTGCCTTAGCGGTATATTTTGGCTTACTGTCATGCTGGAAGACCCATCCACGACCCATCTTCAGTGTTCTGGCCAAAGGAAGGTGGTTTTCATCCAAGATTTTACAATACATGGCCCGTCTATTGGCCCCTCAATTTCGCAAAGTCAGCCTGTACCTTTAGCAGAGAAACAACCCCAAAGCATCATGTTTTCACCTCCGTGCTTGACTGCAGGGATGGTGTTCTTGAGTCACAGTCAGCATTTTACTTTCTCCAACCCCTGCGGGTTGAGTTAATGTCAAAGAGCTCAATTTTGGTTTCATCTGACCACAGTACTTTCTCCCAATCCTTCTCTGAATCATTTAGATCTTCATTGACATGACTGTACATCTGTCTTCTTGAGAAAGGGGACTTGTCGTGTTTGGAGGAAGAAAAATGCTGACTGTGACTAAGAACACCATCCCCACAGTCAAGCACGGAGGTGGAAACATGATGCTTTGGGGCCGTTTCTCTGCTAAAAGTACAAACCGACTTTGCCACATTGAAGGGTCAATGCATGGGACCATGTATTGTAAAGTCTTGGATGAGAACTTTCTTCTCTCAGCCAGAACACTGAAGATGGGTCATGAATGGGGTATTCCGGATGACAATGACCCAAAAACTTACCGCCAAGGCAACAAAGGAGTGGCTCAAGAAGAAGCCCATTAGGGTCATGGAGTGACCTAGCCAGTCTCCAGATCTTAATCCTATAGAAAATTTATGGAGGGAGCTAAAACTTCTAGTTGCCAAGTGATGGCCAAGAAACCTTAGGGATTTAAAAAAAAAAAACTGTAAAGAAGAGTGGACCAAAATCCCTCCTGAGTTGTGTGTAAACCTGGTCACCAACTACAAGAAACATCTTACCTCTGTGCTTGCTAAGACGGGTTTCTTCACCAAGTACCACGTCATGTTTTGCTTGGGGATCAAATACTAATTTTACTCACTGAACTGCAACTCAATCTATGACATTTGTATCATACGTTTTATCTGGATTTTAGGTTGGTATTCTGTCTCGATCATTTAAAATACACCTATGATAAAAATGTATTATAGACCCTTCATTTCTTTGTAAGTGGGCAAACCTACAAAATCTGCAGGGTATACCAATTATAATATATATATATATATATATATATATATATATATATATATATATATATATATACATACATATATATATATATATATATATATATATATATACATATACATATATATATATATACACACACACACACATACACACACACAGTGCCTTGCAAAAGTATTCACCTCCCCTTGGCTTTTTTCGTGTTTTGTTGCCTTACAACCTAGAATTACCATGGAATGTTTGTTTGTTACAGAACATGCCCACAACTTTAAAGATGTTTTTTTTTTATTGTAAAGCAAACAAATAGGACAAAATAACAGAAAAAGTCAATGTGCATAACTATTTACCCCCCTAAAGTCTGTACTTTGTGGAGCCACCTTTTGCGGCTATCACAGCTCCAAGTCGATTTTGGTAAGTCTCTATGAGCTTGCCACATCTTACCACTGGAATTTTTGCCCATTCCTCCTTGCAAAACTGCTCCAGCTCCTTCAAGTTGGATGGTTTGTGCCTGTGAACAGCAATCTTTAAGTCTGACCACAGATTTTCTATTGGATTGAGGTCTGGGCTTTGACTAGGCCATTCCAACATATTTACATGTTTCCCCTTAAACCACTCAAGTGTTGCTTTAGCAGTGTGTTTGGGGGTCATTGTCCTGCTGAAAGGTGAACCTCCGTCCTAGCCTCAAATCACACACAGAGTGATACAGGTTTTGCTCAAGAATATCCCTGTATTTAGCACCATCCATCTTTCCCTCAACCCTGACCAGTTTCCCAGTCCTGACTGCTGAGAAATATCCCCACAGCATGATGCTGCCACCACCATGTTTCACTGTGGGGATGGTGTCCTTTGGGTGATGTAATGTGTTAGGTTTGCGCCAGACATAGCGTTTTTGATGGCCAAAAAGTAAAATTTTTAGTCTCATCAGACCAGAGCACCTTCTGCCACACATTTTGGGAGTCTCCCACATGCCTTTTCACAAACTCAAAATGTGCCATCTTGTTTTTTGCTGAAAGTAATGGCTTTCTTCTGGCCACTGCCATAAAGCCCAACTCTATGAAGTGTACGGCTTATTGTCGTCCTATGTACAGATACTCCAGTCTCTACTGTGGAACTCTGCAGCTCCTCCAGGTTTACCTTAGGTCTCTGTGCTGCCTCTCTGATTAATGTCCTCCTTGCCCGGTCCATGAGTTTTTGTGTGTGGCCGTCTCTTGGCAGGTTTGCTGTTGTAGAAAAAATGATCCACACTCCGGTTATTGCTCTTAAAAGGTCTTCATTTAATTGAATAGCCACAGTGAACAAACGCAGATTGTCAGTTGGCGCATTTCAGCCTATAAGGCCTTAGTCTTTGCTGTTGTGCCATGTTCTTTCCATTTGGTTATGATAGATCTAGATTTCTAGGGATCATCAAAGATTTGAATATTTTTTTTATAACCTAACCCTGACTTTTACTTCTCAACAACAATGTCCCTTACTTGTTTGGAGAGTTCCTTGGTCTTCATGGCAGTGTTCGGTTAGTGGTGCCTCTTGCTTTGGTGTTGCAGCCTCTGGGGCCTTTCAAAAAGGTGTGTATATGTAATGACAGATCATGCGACACTAATGCCCCGTACACACGGTCGGACATTGATCGGACATTCCGACAACAAAATCCATGGATTTCTTCCGATGGATGTTGGCTCAAACTTGTCTTGCATACACACGGTCACACAAAGTTGTCGGAAAATCCGATCGTCCTGAACGTGGTGATGTAAAACACGTACGTCAGGACTATAAACGGGGCAGTAGCCAATAGCTTTCGTCTCTTAATTTATTCTGAGCATGCGTGGCACTTTGTGTCGGATTTGTGTACACACGATCGGAATTTCCGTCAACGGATTTTGTTGTCGGAAAATTTTATAGCAAGCTCTCAAACTTTGTGTGTCGGAAATTCCTATGGAAAATGTGTGAGGGAGCCTACACATGGTCGGAATTTCTGACAACAAGGTCCTATCACACATTTTCCATCGGAAAATCCTATCGTGTGTACAGGGCATTAGATTGCACACAGGTGGACATCATTACACTAATTATGTGACTTCTGAAGGTAATTGGTTGCACCAGAGCTTTTTATGGGCTTCATAACGAAGGGGGTGAATACATACGCACATGCAAATTATCAGCTTTTTTATTTCTAAAAAATAGTTTTATGTATATATTTTTCTAATTCTACTTTACCAACTTAGACTATTGTGTTCTGATCCATCACATATAATTCAGATTAAAAAAACATTGAACTAAAGGCTGTAATGTAACAAAATAGGTAAAAAGCCAAGGGGGGTGACTCCTTTTGCTAGGATCGCTCTATCTATCGATCTATCGATCGATAGATAGATAGATATTTTGTACATCAAAACAAAAGCAGTGGGCACTAGGTGAAATTAATTAATTGCATCACTTTCAGTGCAGAGGATGTATAGAATATAATGAGCACTGATATACAATTAGGTAACAAAAATACATTTTCTAATAGTCTGTTTTTCTTGTTTGCCTGCAGAAAGTAACTTTACCTTCCTAAAGCTTTTTTGGAAAATACAATGACATTCTCTGCCAGAGCAATGCATAGTTTAACTTTGAAAGCGTATTTCAACTTTTGCAGTCAAATCTGAGAAAACACAATTACACGTTTGTTATGTGTTTCCATTCACACAGCATGCCTGATTTTCTTACTCTTGAGATGTTTCTCAGGAGGAGGTGTCATGGCTGAATAAAGTTTTTTGAATAATGTTAGAGTGAGCCTGTCCCAAATAACATACAGTGCAAGAAGTGCACCCCTATGCACTTTAACCCTTTAGTGGGACAATGTTCAAATCTAGTTGCAATTGAGAAAGTAGAGCTGCCTGCACAATACAGATGGTTTATTATAGCACACACAGCTGCCCAGAAAAAAGAAAACCATCTAGAATTTTCCTTGCTGGAGTCTAAAAAAGGTAAGCTGCATTTTTTTAAATTCTGCTATGTAGATAGGGACATGTAACAAATATCAATTTGGCTTGATTGCATCATTTCTTGTACATACTTTAAAAATACAATAAAACGTTCATTGTGAATAAGCCCCACACAGGTTTAGACGCCTTCTTGGAAGGCTCCAAATGAAAGCATGCTATAGAAGATGTTGGAGAGATTACATATCCTAGTTTGCATGGAAACGCCTCTGAACCGCTGACTCCATCAGCAAGAGCTTAAGTCTGATGCCAATTACAGAAGGCTAATATACCTACAGCTAGAAGCAGATGGCCTATAACAGCTGTCACTTGGCAATTAACACCCCAGCTAATACTAACCAATTTGTTTGCAGGACTTTTTTTTGGTGTGATATTTCTAACAAAATATGTAATTTTACAAGAAACGTTAAAAACAAGCATAAAACCTAATGTCAATTTTCTATCATAAATAAAATGTAGACAGGTTTTCTGTAACACAAAATGTATTTAACAGATCTTTACTAAAGCAATGCTTTTCCTTACCAATCTTTCCGTTTAGTTTACTAGCAGCAACATGTCCAGACTGTACCAGTTTACTGAAAGAGGGATTCTACGCGCTACACATCACATGATCCTTATGTCCTTGGATATATCTACGAGTCACCCAATGTACTCCCTGACCTTAGAGTATCCCCTATAAATACTACAAACATCAGAAGAATGCAGACTTTAAATACATGTGTCACACATAACCTGCCAACACTTATTTATGAACAAGCTTGAGGCTGTAGCCTTATTAGTGCACTTGCAACAAGAGCATGCGAGTGCTGTCCGTGACATTTTTTTATTTACACAAGCATCCACATTTTCAGGACAAGCTTTCAGGGTGTAACCCCTTTTTCAAGGATCAAGCAGTACTCACTGCTTGGACCTTCAAGGAGGGAGTACAACGCAAAAACTGGTCTTAAAAAGATGGATTTTAGTGTAAATAAAAAAATGATTACGGACACTACTCAAATGTTTTTGTTTCATTTATGAACAAGAAATGTCATTATTTTTATGACGCCTGTCCTTTAGGCTGCATTCACACCTGAGCGTTTTCAGCTCATAAAACACCCAACAAGTAAAATCCTGTTCATTTCAATAGCACCTGTTCACATCTGAGCGTTTCGTCACCTTAAGCAAAACGCCTGAAAAACGCCTTAAGCTCAAAAAAGAACATTGGCTTCTTTGGGCCAGATTACAGGCGTTTTTCAGCTTTTTACATTGGTGACCTGTGCAAAATCGTGGCAAAAACGTGCGACTTTGAAACGCTCAGGTGTGAATGCAGCCTTAAATTTGAACCCATAAATGCAAATCTGTGCAAAGTGCAAACATGAAAATGGTAAAAATGCAATTTTTATTTTAAGGCATTAGTCGCGGCCTGCGACTTTGTTTAACAGAAGTATATGCAAGTCGCAATGAAATCGGAAAAAATAGTGCAGGAATCTTTTTCTGAGTCGTGGCAATTTGAACGCTTGAATTGGTGGCAATGGGGTGCAACTTGTCATGCAATTTGGAACTGTCGTGTCGCATAACAAATCACACCGGTGTGAACAAGGGCTTATTGGCTGTGTTTGTTCATTTTTGTAAGCAGCTTCAGCAAAAGTACACATATTTTAACTCAAAAACATCTCTATTACTTATACCTTCAAAATAAACATAGAACAAATGAGTTTCTTAAAAAAAAACAAAAAAAACTGAAATACTATTATTACAGGTAGTGCACAGGTTTGCTAAATATAGTATTTTCTTTAATGTGGAAACCCAGGAATGAAAGTTTTTTTTTTTGCGTTGCCTCTAATGATAATAATCATGTGTGTTTAGTGGTGCTGCTTAAATTTTAATTCTGGCCGTTTCCAGGGCTGGTACGGACAGTTCTTGCTAATGTACAATCCTGGGATCGTGCTGTTCCCTCCTCTCCTCCTTTCCCTTCATGCATTCAGGAAACAAACTTGTATTCTGGTATTCAAGGTGTTCTGTGAATGGACTAGGGGAGAGGAGGGGTGAGTCAATGATAGGATTTCCCCTTGTCTATTTACACAACACCTTGCATTCAGTAAACACAATACAAGGCTCTTTTGTGAACTGACTAGGAAAAAGGCAAGGGGAGAATAAACAACGCAATCTTTCACTGCACTTTAGCTGCAACCAGATGGAACTGTCAGTTGCACCACCAGAAGAGTGCATTTGGCTAGAATGAGACATATTTACAGTAAGGAGCAACACTGAGGATAAAGTTATAATCATTAGAGATAACTTGTTTTTAGAGAGCATACTTCAAATAATATTTTTTTCATTTAGTTCCATTTGAAAATAAAATATGATTTTCAGACTATTACAATTTAGGCATTTCAAACAATTATGAATTATGCCTATGGGAAGTGCATAATGTGGTAAGGCTGGCAGGTACTGAGCACCTGCCGAAAGAGTGATGGAAACTATATAGTTATGAGACCACCATAATAAATATCCTTTACATTGCCACAAACTGGCTAGCCAATGCAACTAAAAAGGTTATTGCCAGTGCTCAGCTAAGAAATATTACTGGATCAAAAAAAAAAAAATTATATATATTTTTATAGGTAAGCAGTGCTAGAAAAAAAAAAAAAAAGATTTTTTTCCACATTTTTTTTCCAGTGAACCAAGGAAAATAATTACTGTATAAGTGTCCCTATGCTTTTCTCATTGGCCAGAACAATTACAAGATCCAAAGTTTCAAACCGTGTATGGCCGGCCTTACAAACAAAATTCTCTCCTAAAAGATTACTAGAAGAAAATACAGATACCTGTACTTCATTGTTTCTACAGCATGTATATATATAAAAAAAAAAATTAACAAAAAACTCTTGCGCTCACCTGTAGTAATCTAATCAGCTGCAGTACCCAAAGTGGTAATCCACTTTACTAAACTACATGTAACAAAATATCACAGTCAAACAAAATCTGCTGCGTGCAAAAGTGGTGCAATGGCAACGGTTAGAAACCTGGAATTCCTATGGCTCCAAGTACAAGCACAGGCCTTGCTGCCCTCCAAGGGTCAGGGGATACCCAACAGGAACACTGTAAAAGAATGAAAAGAGGGCACACCAACTTTGCGCATTACCCAAGTAATATTTATTAAAATCAAAAAGAAAACATACTCAAACAAGTGGATAGTAAAAGCATATCAAAGTCCACAATGGGGAGATCCCCTCTTCCTCAGAGTCCTCGGGCTCTGAGGAAGAGGGGATCTCACCTCGAGACGAGTCAGCCATCCGGAAGGTCCTCTGGCGTGTTGGACACAGTCCTGGTGACCTCATTGCTTTTTGCCCATTGTGGACTTTGATATGCTTTTACTATCAACTTGTTTGTTGGTTGCACGTTTCCTTCTTTTTGATTTTAATAAATATTACTTGGGTAATGCTCAAGGTTGGTGTGCTCTTTTTTCATTCTTTTACAATGTAACAAAATATACAGGGTTTAAATACTTACAATCATTGATTGGTGCAAGTGCATATAAACGGATATCCAATGGCAATGATCAAAACAATGTACGTATACATTATATAAAAGTATGAAATATCATTGTAAAAGTCAAAACTAACACATCTATACAATTATCAATAACAGTCCATTAGGTGGGTCCCTCTTTGTGGTAATCATTGAAATTAAAACGAGAAATCAGATTGAAAAACACCCCTGGCTTTTCTGCCCATGGCCATCTTGAGTAAGGTCATGTAGCATTTACTTCCTGAAATTCATCTGCCCTTAGCTCAGGCATGCAGGCAGGAGGGTGTGCTTAGCTGAAAAAAACCCTATTCCCCTCAAGATTCCTGGGATGTATGACATCATTGGCCTAGGCCTGGAAACTAGGAAGTAATAAAAAAAAAAAATCAAAAGCAAGGGAATTCGATATACTTTCCTCACTATTTACTAGAACTAACAGCATAAGGATTACAAATTAGTCAATGTTGTTTGAGAGAGTGAAGTTTCGCTTCAATACTACATCATTGATAATTGTATAGTAGTGATGGTTTGGACTATTGCAATGATATTTCACTTTTTTTATATAATTTATACCTACATAGTTTTGATCATTGTTATTGAATAGCACAATTTATATACACTTGCACCAATCAATGATTATAGGTATTTAGGCACAGTATAGTTTGTTACATGTAATATTTAATCATTTAAAAAGGCAGCACAAAGGTTTATCTGATTCCCGACCGGCTTGCGTACATATACTGCGGCACAATGGCACTGCTGCGTGAAACCCCGTACATATACAGGGTTCCTTTAAGAGCCGCCAGAGGGCGCGTGCCTGCTGCGCGTGGCCGGTGGTCAGGATCACCGCCGGCCATGCACAAGCGCCAGCACGGACATATGTGTGTGTAAACACACATATCCCTGTGCTGTCAGAGGAGAGTAGTAGTAATTAGGAACAGCGAAATGTCTCCTCTCCTACTCAGTCCTATCCCCATACAGTTAGAACATATTGAGGGAACACACATTTAACCCTTTCATCGCCCCCTAGTGTTAACCCCTTCCATACCAGTGTCATTTACACCAGTAATCAGTGCATTATTATACCACTGATCACTGTATAAATGTCAATGTCCCAAAAATGTGTCAAGTGTCTGATCTGTCCGTTGCAATACCGCTAAAAATCTCAGATCACCGCCATTACTAGTAAAAAAAAAAAAAAATAAAAATATTATATATATATATATATATATATAAATATATATAACTTTTGCGCAAACCAATATACGCTTATTGTGATTTTTTTTTTTTTACCAAAAATATGTAGAAGAATAATATATACTTGGCCTAAACTGATGAAGAAATTTGTTTTTTAAAAACTTTTGGGGATATTTATTATAGCATAAAGTAAAAAATATTGTTTTTCTTTCAGAATTGTCGCTTTTTTTGTGTATAGCGCAAAAAATAAAAACTGAGGTGATCAAATAGCACCAAAAAAAAGCTCTATTTGTGGGGAAAAAAAGAGGATGTAAATTAAGTTTGGGTACAGCATTATATGACCGCGCAATTACCAGTTAAAGCGACGCAGTGCCAAATTGTAAAAAGTGCTCTGGTCAGGAAGGGGGTAAAACCTTCCGGGGCTAAAGTGGTTAAATAAATACTATTTTAAAAAAAAATTCTGCCATGAGGTCCAGGTCAAAGACAAATAAAGGCATACCCAAGAAAAATTATATTAAGGATGAACAGCCTTCCTTTAGTCTTGCACAGTTGTACAGGATCTTCTGTACTGAATCTTCTTACTCTAATTTCCATGAACACTGTAAGCTTTGGAAGCAGCAAGTCACATAGGACAGTCAGCATCATCTAGCCCTTTCCTTGGCAGCCTGACTGCCCTTGGCCCTCCCCTTTTTATTCATTCAATCAGGAAGGTGCAGTATCACATGTGGGCCTAGGTACACCCACCCACTGCTCCAGACTGACTCCCACATATCAAGGCATGCTTATATTTGCATAACTCCTCCCAAGAGGCAGCTCAGGTTCTGCATCAGGGCTGAAGGCTCTTGAGAGGAGTACTAAGGCAGGGTGTAGTGTTTTCAGGCAGCCATGTACAGCACCCTGCTGGCCCCTCTCACTAGCCACGATTTGCCTGCATTGCATAGAAATATACAGAGACCAGTGATGTGAGTGGGTCTAAAATAAGGTATGTAAGGAAGATGGAAAATGTCATTAACATTGTCCATATGCTGTAGAGCTAGATTGCAGGTCTGTCTGAGAGCAGTGGTCTTCTGCAGCTGTCCAATATGGCTAGGAAACACTGCTTTGTACATGTCAGTCACACAAGAAAATACTGGGTTTTGATTTACTAAAGGCAAATAGACTGTGCACTTTGCAAAAGCAGTTGCACTCATTTTCCCCAGAGCTTAGAGAATGTGGTGAAGCTCTGACAATTACCATCATCCAATCATGTAGAAGAAAAAATGCTGTTTATTTCCCTTGCACCTGATTGGGTTTCCTTTACTAAGTGAAGCTTCGCCACATTCACTAAGCTATAGTGAAAATGAGTTCAACCTCACTTGCAAAGTGCACTGTCTATTTGCCTTTAGTAAATCCCGCTGTATTTAAACATCACCAATTAGCAGCCCCATTTTACGAAATGCTTATGACTACCACAATCCTAATTTTTTTTAAAGGACCTGAACCTAGGCCGGTAAAAATGCAGAAAAAATGTTCTAAGAACTGAATTCTTCAAAGAGGAGGGTTGCATGGCAAAGAATGTTAACAGGAGGCTTTAACAATTTGAAAAGTCCGAATAGGACCACAATAGATTATATAAAAAAAATCCAAAAAGATTTAAAAGTGAAATTTAAGAGACTTTAGCAAATTTTCCTAAGGGCCCTTTCGAGAGAGTTTTCAGGTCTGCCTGTCAGTCTTTTAGGTAGACCTGATCAAAGTTCCATGCAGCTCTACAGGCAGGCTAGTATAAATGGACTTGTGTCAGTTTACAACCGCCTACCTCCGAGTCTGTCCAGGTAACAAAAAAAAAAACACAGAAAAATGACTGTTCTTTATCTTTCCAGCCCTAAATGTGACAGATATCAGACACCAGTCCGTTTACATTTGGCCATCCATTGAGCCATCATGGGTCTGCCTGTGTCGCTAGGCACAAACTGAACAGGCAAGGATATGAAAAAAAAAAACCTGATGTTTGCTGATTGATCCCCTTCTGAAAGGAGCGCCTCCAAGTGAAAGAGTCCCAAGAGCGTTTGCTGACCTGGAATTGCACTTTAAATATTAAAAACTTTCAAAACGTATATTTAACTAGGAACAAATCTACACAGTTTTGGGGCCAAAATGTAAATTGCTTACATAACTAGATCAGGTCTTCACACCATTTCAATATCTTTCTACTGGGCACTCCCATGACTTGGCATCTGGCATGAAGCAATGTATAAATCAAAATGGAATGGAGAGGTGTATTTTCCAAAGTATTGTCAAAATAACACACACATATACATGTGTGTATATACACAGATCAGCCATAACATTATAGCCACTGACAGGTAAAGTAAATAACATTGATTATCACGTTATAATGGCATCTGAAAGTGGGTGGGATATATTAGGCAGCAAGTGAACATGTTGTCCCTAAAGTTCATGAGTTCGAAGTGGAAAAAATGGGCAAGCATAAGGATTTGAGTGACTTTGACAAGGGCCAAATTGTGATGGCTAAATGACTGGGTCAGAGAATCTCCAAAAACGGCCTTGCGGGAAGATCCCAGGCTGCAGTGTTAATTTTGGCAGCAAATTTTGATTCAGTTTTAGTCTTTTGACTAAAATGGAATTTTAGTTTTAGTCCCATTTTAGTCTTCTGCATTTGTTTTAGTCGTATTTAGTCGACTAAATCTCCAGTATATTTTAGTCGTCTAAAATCGAATGCGTGTAGTTAAATTGTAATGCATTATCTAAGCATTTGTCTACAATTTCCAAACTCATTATATACTGCTAGAGTGAAAAATCTAATGTGTTATTTATGGTATTAAGGTTTGAACATGCACTACAGATAAGTGTTCATTTTGGTGTCAAATTTCAATTTAGCTTTAGTCATACTCTTGACTAAAATGTCATTGTAGTTTTAGTCGTATTTTAGTCGACTAAAATAGTATTCATTTAGTCAACAAAAATGTTTTAGTCGACAAAATTAATACTGGCGGTCAGGACCTAACAAAAGTGGTCCAAGGAGGGGAAACCAGCAAACGGACAACAAACCAAGGCTAATTGATGCTCATAGGGAGCAAAGCCTGTGTAGTCTGATCCAACAGAAGAGCTACTGTAGCTCACATTGCTGAAAAAGTTGATGCTGGTTCCAACTGCCTGGTCTTGGGTGCCCATGCTGACCTGTGTCCTCAGCCAAAAAAGCCTACAATGAGCATGTATGTATCAGAACTGCACCACAGTAGCAATAAAATTAATTCAAGAGAGGTTTGAGGAACAGGCTCCAAATTCTCCAGATCTCAATCCAATCAAGCATCTGGGTTATTTGCTAGAAAAACAAATCTGATAAATGGAGATTCCACTTCAAAACCTATAGGACTTAAAGGATTTGCTGACGGCTTGGTGTCCGATAACATAGGATACATTCAGAGGTCTAGTAGAGTGCCTCAAAAGTTATGGTGGGTGGTCAAAATGTAATATATATATATATATATATATATATATATATATATATATATATATATATATATATATATATATATATATACACACACACACACACAAAATGTACATGCATACAAACACACCACACACACTTTCCATAAAAACAAAATTTTTGCATATAAGGCAGGCATGTTATACAAATATGGTATGAAAATGAGCTTACTAAAGCTTTAAAATACTGCTTACAATGGATAATTACAATTTAGGAACTGCCTAAGCTGGCTTTCTTGTAGCCGTAGTGCATTGTTATAACAAAGTTGCTAAATACTGCATGAATTTGCAGCAGTGCAGCAATCTAGGACCTATCACTACTATAAAGGCTCCATGATTGTTTAGAGAAAAGCACTTAAATCCATAAACAGGCATGAATGATATAAGCTCAATTCCAGTTTTGCTTTACAGCAAAGATGCAATGTAAAAGTAAAATCGAAATAAATAGCAGTATAAAGTAGTTTCAAGGGAGGAACTTTTTACGCATCATGCATACAATGAAGAATGCTGCAAAACTACAGCCAGTGCACTTAGTTTCTGTCTCCCAGGCTTTCCATTCTATACACTATGGTTGTTGATGAATCCTCGTTTGATTCTGGTGACACTTTTTTCCATACTGTATCTTTAAGTGCAAGTTCCTGCTGCAGATGTTCATAGTCCAGAGGTCCATATAAAAGTTGGTTCTTCAAGTAACATACATAATTGATTAGTTTATAAAATGATTAATACTAAAATAAAAAATGTAAAACAATGGTGTCGGTGGCAAACAGATTTGTTAGATCCAACAAGCACAAGCAAGGTTACTGCAAAGCAAAAGGATAGTGCTTTGCAAAAAAGGGAAAGCTAACAGCAAAATGGTGCCAGGTGCACAAACATCAAAAATGCCCTGTTATCTTGACTGTTTTAGCCAAAGCCAATTCAATTATTCCTTTATAACACATACATATATGAAGCTTTATCATTAGTGTACAGAAGCAGAAACAATGTGGCTTTAACAGTGTTTGTTAAATGAGAACACAAAATGTTTACTACCATTTTCCATTGCAGCCAATGGCTTGTAGTTGTCAATGAACTGTGAGGGCGCTCATAGTTCATTGATCTTCCTGCAATCAAGAAACTGACTGCCCATATTGGAGGTACAGTCAGACAGCTATCCTGAGAGTCTGCAGGAGCCTGGCATTACACCTGCAATCTGCTGATCATGGGTCTTCTCTCATTAACCTGTACAGTGCTCTCATCTGAGGTACATACATTTTATTGACTATGTTTTCAATTTTTATTAGTCTGCTATATATGTGAATGGAAAGACTATCAATATACACATTTTGATTTCTGGGCTTATATTATAGCGTGAACTTTCCATAGCTAAAACTTGCAAGTGTATCTAAAAAAGTAAAACTTTTATAGATGACCCCCCTGTGCTTTTAGCTTTGAGTGGAGATTTAAAAAAAATCAATACTATACTGGATAGCTATTCTATTAAATAATAAATATCTGTAAATTTGTACATTTGTTCTCCTCCAATAACATTTTCTTTATTACCTTTTATATTAAGTTGTAGAACAGTTCATATTTTTCACTGCTACTGAATTTCTACTGTAATGGCTTACAATACATGTTCCAATGTGAAATAAACTTAAATTAAGAAAAAAAAAAACTGTCAGTTTTACCACCATCAACATGGTGCACATTTCAGATAATAGTCCATTGCTAACAAGGAACCATGCATTATCAACCTCTTCATATACAGTGGGGAAAAAAAGTGTGCAAGTTCTCCCACTTAAAAAGATGAGAGAGGCCTGTAATTGTCATCAAAGGGTATACCTCAACTATGAGAGACAAAATGTGGAAACAAATCCAGACAACCACATTGTTTGATTTTTGAAAGAATTTATTTGCAAATTATGGTGGAAAATAAGTATTTGGTAACCTACAAACAAGCAAGATTTCTGGCTCTCACAGACCTGTATGTTCTTCTTTAACCACTTGACGACCGCCTCACGCCGATGTACGTCGGCAAAGCGGCACGGACAGGCAAAATCACGTACGTGATTTGCCTTCCGCGGGTGGGGGGTCCGATCGGACCCCCCCCCGCCGCCCGAGGCGGTCCCGTTTTGTCCCCCGGCGATCGGAGACGAGGGGGAGGCCATCCGTTCGTGGCCCCCCCCTCGCGATCGCCGCTGGCCAATGGGAACACTCCTTTGCTGCTGTATGCTAAACAGCAGCAAAGGAAATGATGTCATCTCCCCTCGGGTCGGTAGTTTCCGTTCCGGCCCGAGGAGAGACGACATGTGAGTGACTGCACCAACACACACACACACAGTAGAACATGCCAGGCACACATTACACCCCGATCCCCCCCCCCGATCGCCCCCCCCCCCCTGTCACAAACTGACACCAGCAGTTTTTTTTTTTTCTGATTACTGCATAGTGTCAGTTTGTGACAGTTACAGTGTTGGGACAGTTACTGTTACCCCCCTGTAGGTCTAGGGTACCCCCCTAACCCCCCCTAATAAAGTTTTAACCCCTTGATCACCCCCCGTCACCAGTGTCACTAAGCGATCATTTTTCTGATCGCTGTATTAGTGTCGCTGGTTCCGCTAGTTAGTGAGGTAAATATTTAGGTTCGCCGTCAGCGTTTTATAGCGTCAGGGACCCCCATATACTACCTAATAAATGTTTTAACCCCTTGATTGCCCCCTAGTTAACCCTTTCACCACTGATCACCGTATAACCGTTACGGTTGACGCTGGTTAGTTTGTTTATTTTTTATAGTGTCAGGGCACCCACCGTTTATTACCGAATAAAGGTTAAGCCCCCTAATCGCCCGGCGGTGATATGCGTCGCCCCAGGCAGCGTCAGATTAGCGCCAGTACCGCTAACACCCACGCACGCAGCATGCGCCTCCCTTAGTGGTATAGTATCTGATCGGATCAATATCTGATCCGATCAGATCTATACTAGCGTCCCCAGCAGTTTAGGGTTCCCAAAAACGCAGTGTTAGCGGGATCAGCCCAGATACCTGCTAGCACCTGCGTTTTGCGCCTCCGCCCGGCCCAGCCCACCCAAGTGCAGTATCGATCGATCACTGTCACTTACAAAAGACTAAACGCATAACTGCAGCGTTCGCAGAGTCAGGCCTGATCCCTGCGATCGCTAACAGTTTTTTTGGTAGCATTTTGGTGAACTGGCAAGCACCAGCCCCAGGCAGCGTCAGGTTAGCGCCAGTACCGCTAACACCCACGCACGCAGCATACGCCTCCCTTAGTGGTATAGTATCTGAACGGATCAATATCTGATCCGATCAGATCTATACTAGCGTCCCCAGCAGTTTAGGGTTCCCAAAAACGCAGTGTTAGCGGGATCAGCCCAGATACCTGCTAGCACCTGCGTTTTGCCCCTCCGCCCGGCCCAGCCCAGACCACCCAAGTGCAGTATCGATCGATCACTGTCACTTACAGAACACTAAACGCATAACTGCAGCGTTCACAGAGTCAGGCCTGATCCCTGCGATCGCTAACAGTTTTTTTGGTAGCGTTTTGGTGAACTGGCAAGCACCAGCCCCAGGCAGCATCAGGTTAGCGCCAGTACCGCTAACACCCACGCACGCACCGTACACCTCCCTTAGTGGTATAGTATCTGATCAATATCTGATCCGATCAGATCTATACTAGCGTCACCAGCAGTTTAGGGTTCCCAAAAACGCAGTGTTAGCGGGATCAGCCCAGATACCTGCTAGCACCTGCGTTTTGCCCCTCCGCCCGGCCCGGCCCAGCCCACCCAAGTGCAGTATCGATCGATCACTGTCACTTACAAAACTCTAAACGCATAACTTCAGCGTTCGCAGAGTCAGGCCTGATCCCTGCGATCGCTAACAGTTTTTTTGGTAGCGTTTTGGGGAACTGGCAAGCGCCAGCGGCGTAGTACACCCCGGTCGTAGCCAAACCAGCACTGCAGTAACACTTGGTGACGTGGCGAGTCCCATAAGTGCAGTTCAAGCTGGTGAGGTGGCAAGCACAAGTAGTGTCCCGCTGACACCAAAAAGACAAACACAGGCCCGTCGTGCCCATAATGCCCTTCCTGCTGCATTCGCCAATCCTAATTGGGACTTCCCCCATTCACATCCCCAACCAAATGCAGTCGGCTGCATGAGAGGCATTTTTATGTCCTCCCGAGTACCCCTACCCAGCGAACCCCCCAAAAAAGATGTTGTGTCTGCAGCAAGCGCGGATATAGGCGTGACACACGCTATTATTGTCCCTCCTGTCCTGACAATCCTGGTCTTTGCATTGGTGAATGTTTTGAACGCTACCATGCACTAGTTGAGTATTAGCGTAGGGTACAGCATTGCCCAGACTAGGCACACTTTCACAGGGTCTCCCAAGATGCCAGCGCATTTTGAGAGACCCGAACCTGGAACCGGTTACAGTTATAAAAGTTAGTTACAAAAAAAGTGTAAAAAAAAATAAATATATAAAATAAAAAAAAATAGTTGTCGTTTTATTGTTCTCTCTCTCTCTATTCTCTCTCTCTATTGTTCTGCTCTTTTTTTACTGTATTCTATTCTGCAATGTTTTATTGTTATTGTTATTGTTATTATGTTTTATCATGTTTGTTTTTCAGGTATGTAATTATTTATACTTTACTGTTTACTGTTAACCATTTTTTTGTCTTCAGGTACGCCATTCACGACTTTGAGTGGTTATACCAGAATGATGCCTGCAGGTTTAGGTATCATCTTGGTATCATTCTTTTCAGCCAGCGGTCGGCTTTCATGTAAAAGCAATCCTAGCGGCTAATTAGCCTCTAGACTGCTTTTACAAGCCGTGGGAGGGAATGCCCCCCCCACCGTCTTTCGTGTTTTTCTCTGGCTCTCCTGTCTCAACAGGGAACCTGAGAATGCAGCCGGTGATTCAGCCAGCTGGCCATAGAGCTGATCAGAGACCAGAGTGGCTCCAAACATCTCTATGGCCTAAGAAACCGGTAGCTACGAGCATTTCATGACTTAGATTTCGCCGGATGTAAATAGTGCCATTGGGAAATTTGGGAAGCATTTTATCACACCGATCTTGGTGTGGTCAGATGCTTTGAGGGCAGAGGAGAGATCTAGGGTCTAATAGACCCCAATTTTTTCAAAAAAGAGTACCTGTCACTACCTATTGCTATCATAGGGGATATTTACATTCCCCGAGATAACAATAAAAATGATTAAAAAAAAAAAAATATGAAAGGAACAGTTTAAAAGTAAGATTAAAAAAGCAAAAAAATAATAAAGGAAAAAAAAAAAAAAAAAAAAAAAAAAAAGAAAGCACCCCTGTCGCACCCTGCTCTCGCGCTAAGGCGAACGCAAGCGGCGGTCTGTCGTCAAACGTAAACAGCAATTGCACCATGCATGTGAGGTATCACCGCGAAGGCCAGATCGAGTGCAGTAATTTTTCCAGTAGACCTCCTCTGTAAATCTAAAGTTGTAACCTGTAAAGGCTTTTAAAGGCTTTTAAACATGTATTTATTTTGTTGCCACTGCACGTTTGTGCGCAATTTTAAAGCATGTCATGTTTGGTATCCATGTACTCCGCCTAAAATCATCTTTTTTATTTCATCAAACATTTGGGCAATATAGTGTGTTTTAGTGCATTAAAATTTAAAAAAGTGTGTTTTTTCCCCAAAAAATGCGTTTGAAAAATCGCTGCGCAATTACTGTGTGAAAAAAAAAAAATGAAACACCCACCATTTTAATCTGTAGGGCATTTGCTTTAAAAAAATATATAATGTTTGGGGGGTTCAAAGTAATTTTTTTGCAAAAAAAAATAACTTTTTCATGTAAACAATAAGTGTCAGAAAGGGCTTTGTCTTCAAGTGGTTAGAAGAGTGGGTGATGTGTGACATAAGCTTCTAAATGTTGTGCATAAAATGCCAGGACAGTTCAAAACCCCCCCAAATGACCCCATTTTGGAAAGTAGACACCCCAAGCTATTTGCTGAGAGTCATGTCGAGTCCATGGAATATTTTATATTGCGACACAAGTTGCGGGAAAGAGACAATTTTTTTTTTTTTTTTTTTTGCACAAAGTTGTCACTAAATGATATATTGCTCAAACATGCCATGGAAATATGTGAAATTACACCCCAAAATACATTCTGCTGCTTCTCCTGAGTACGGGGATACCACATGTGTGAGACTTTTTGGGAGCCTAGCCGCGTACGGTACCCCGAAAACCAAGCACCGCCTTCAGGCTTTCTAAGGGCGTGAATTTTTGATTTCACTCTTCACTGCCTATCACAGTTTCGGAGGCCATGGAATGCCCAGGTGGCACAAAACCCCCCCAAATGACCCCATTTTGGAAAGTAGACACCCCAAGCTATTTGCTGAGAGGTATAGTGAGTATTTTGCAGACCTCACTTTTTGTCACAAAGTTTTGAAAATTGAAAAAAGAAAAAAAAAAAGTTTTTTCTTGTCTTTCTTCATTTTCAAAAACAAATGAGAGCTGCAAAATACTCACCATGCCTCTCAGCAAATAGCTTGGGGTGTCTACTTTCCAAAATGGGGTCATTTGGGGGGGGTTTGTGCCACCTGGGCATTCCATGGCCTCCGAACCTGTGATAGGCAGTAAAGAGTGAAATCAAAAATTTTCACCCTTAGAAATCCTGAAGGCAGTGATTGGTTTTCGGGGTCCCGTACGCGGGTAGGCTCCCAAAAAGTCCCACACATGTGGTATCCCCATACTCAGGAGAAGCAGCTAAATGTATTTTGGGGTGCAATTCCACATATGCCCATGGCCTGTGTGAGCAATATATCATTTAGTGACAACTTTATGAAAAAAAAAAAAAAAAAAAAAAAAGTGTCACTTTCCCGCAACTTGTGTCAAAATATAAACAATTCCATGGACTCAATATGCCTCTCAGCAAATAGCTTGGGGTGTCTACTTTCCAAAATGGGGTCATTTTGGGGGGGTTTGTGCCACCTGGGCATTCCATGGCCTCCGAAACTGTGATAGGCAGTGAAGAGTGAAATCAAAAATTTACACTCTTAGAAATCCTGAAGGCGGTGATTGGTTTTCGGGGCCCCGTACGCGGCTAGGCTCCCAAAAAGTCCCACACATGTGGTATCCCCATACTCAGGAGAAGCAGCTGAATGTATTTTGGGGTGCAATTCCACATAGGCCCATGGCCTGTGTGAGCAATATATCATTTAGTGACAACTTTTTGTAAATATTTTTTTTTTTTTGTCATTTTTCAATCACTTGGGACAAAAAAAATAAATATTCAATGGGTTCAACATGCCTCTCAGCAATTTCCTTGGGGTGTCTACTTTCCAAAATGGGGTCATTTGGGGGGGTTTTGTACTGCCCTGCCATTTTAGCACCTCAAGAAATGACATAGGCAGTCATAAACTAAAAGCTGTGTAAATTACAGAAAATGTACCCTAGTTTGTAGACGCTATAACTTTTGCGCAAACCAATAAATATACGCTTATTGACATTTTTTTTACCAAAGACATGTGGCCGAATACATTTTGGCCTAAATGTATGACTAAAATTTAGTTTATTGGATTTTTTTTTATAACAAAAAGTAGAAAATATCATTTTTTTTCAAAATTTTCGGTCTTTTTCCGTTTATAGCGCAAAAAATAAAAACCGCAGAGGTGATCAAATACCATCAAAAGAAAGCTCTATTTGTGGGAAGAAAAGGACGCAAATTTCGTTTGGGTACAGCATTGCATGACCGCGCAATTAGCAGTTAAAGCGACGCAGTGCCAAATTGGAAAAAGACCTCTGGTCCTTAGGCAGCATAATGGTCCGGGGCTCAAGTGGTTAAGAGGTTCCTCTGTCCTCCACTCATTATCTGTATTAATGGCACCTGTTTAAATGTGTTATCAGTATAAAAGACACCTGTCCACAACCTCAAACAGTCACACTCCAAACTTCAGTGTGGTGAAGACCAAAGAGCTGTCGAAGGACACCAGAAACAAAATTGTAGACCTGCACCAGGCTGGGAAGACTGAATCTGCAATAGGCAAGCAGCTTGGTGTGAAGAAATCAACTGTGGGAGCAATAATTAGAAAATGGAAGACATACAAGACCACTGATAATCTCCTTCGATCTGGGGCTCCACGCAAGATCTCACCCCGTGGGGTCAAAATGATCACAAGAACGGTGAGCAAAAATCCCAGAACCACACAAGGTGACCTAGTGAATGACCTGCAGAGAGCTGGGACCAACGTAACAAAGGCTACCATCAGTAACACACTATGCTGCCAGGGACTCAGATCCTGCAGTGCCAGACGTGTCCTCCTGCTTAAGCCAGTACATGTCCGGGCCTGTCTGAGGTTTGCTAGACAGCATTTGGATGATCCAGAAAAGGATTGGGAGAATGGCATATGGTCAGATGAAACCAAAGTAGAACTGTTTGGCAGAAACACAACTTGTCGTGTTTGGAGGAGAGAGAATGCTGAGTTGCAACCAAAGAACACCATACCTACTGTGAAGCATGGGGGTGGACACATCATGCTTTGGGGCTGTTTCTCTGCAAAAGGAACAGGACGACTGATCCGTGTACATGAAAGAATGAATGGGGCCATGTATTGTGAGATTTTGAGTGCAAACCTCCTCCCATCAGCAAGGGCATTGAAGATGAAACGTGGCTGGGTCTTTCAACATGACAATGATCCCAAACACACTGCCCGGGCAATGAAGGAGTGGCTTCGTAAGAAGCATTTCAAGGTCCTGGAGTGGCCTAGCCAGTCTCCAGATCTCAACCCCATAGAAAACCTTTGGGAGGGAGTTGAAAGTCCGTGTTGCCCAGCGACAGCCCCAAAACATCACTGCTCTAGAGGAGATCTGCATGGAGGAATGGGCCAACATACCAGCAACAGTGTGTGACAACCTTGTGAAGACTTACAGAAAACGTTTGACATCTGTCATTGCCAACAAAGGATATATAACAAAGTATTCAGATGAACTTTTGATATTGACAAAATACTTATTTTCCACCATAATTTGCAAATAAATTCTTTCAAAAATCAGACAATGTGATTGTCTGGATTTGTTTCCACATTTTGTCTCTCATAGTTGAGGCATACCTATGATGACAATTACAGGCCTCTCTCATCTTTTTAAGTGGGAGAACTTGCACAATTGGTGGCTGACTAAATAGTTTTTTGCCCCACTGTATGCACACCATTATAACCTCTAATTTAAACAATCTCTTTAAACACTTCATACCACAATAATAGACACGCCACATACTGCTTTGGGTCCATTACTTTTACAATCAGTTGGGTGTCCATATTTATGTTAAGTCTTGTATATTTAGCATTCAGGTGCATAGGAGTTATCCACAGTTCTAGATCCATATATTTTCATTGTCTCTACTAAAATGGTCATTACACACAGTACTGTGATATCCTACATCGTAATATTGTAATATTGTAATATGATGTCTAATGAATTAGCAGTGAAGTCATTCTAAAATGGATTTGAATTTATATTAATCTGCAGCACAAATGACATTTGAATTTAAGTCATAATTTTTCCTTATCCTAGAGAAAAAAATGGCAAACTGTATAGAAGCAATGTTCTATGAAAAAGCTAAGTAAGGGCTTGTTTTGCAAAAAGAAAACAACCGATGTACCCCCTGCTAGCTTGCCTCATGTATAAACTTAAAATTTCAACAATGGGTCAATTTCTTATATTTTTTTTTTTTCAATTAAGTGTAGCGGTCAGCATTTTGGTTTCTTATATTTTATAATTTTCTAACACTGAGGGCCACATTGCAGAAAGTATTAAAGCAGTCAGTCAAGGTACCAAACAAGGATGCAATGTTAAACTTACCCGTTGGTCACCTCCTTCTCTACGTGGGTCGAGTTTCTTTGCAAAGTGCCTTAAATTGTCATAATTATGAAAATTGCAAAGTCCTACCAAGTCCTGTGAAAACAAAAAGGAAGCATTTGTTTTCTGCAGCTTTTTAAGAAGCGAGGGGGGCAAATTATGGCTATTTTTTTTAAAAAAAGTGTCCTTAGGAGCTAAAGAAGAACTAAAGGCAAAACCTTTTTTTCTTCATTTTGGAAAGAGCAAGGGAGGGTTATAACCCATCAGATTTTTTTTTTCACCATCTGTGCAAAGCTTTTCCTTCACTTCCTGTCCTATAGCAAAACAGGAGGTGAGAGGATATCCCTGCAAATGAAGGGAATTCCTTGGGGACCCCCCAGGTCCCAATTGGAAGTTTTCCCCTTCATTACTTTTCTGGAAGCAACCCAAAATTTGGGGTTTTCTATTACTTTCACTTTCAATGATAATGGTAAACAGGACAAAAAGAGTGAAGCTCCTTAACGGGGGTAGAGTTAGCAATAAAAACCGACAGGTGTTCCAATCCATCTTCACTTCATCCAAAACTGAAAAAAAAGGTTTGCATTTAGTTATACTTTAATCATCAGATGGAAATTATCACTAAAATGATAACAGCACATCAGAGTTTACTGGTGGTTGGATGCACGCGACTTTCTTTCTCTCTGAAAGCAAAATAAAGTATGTCATAAGCCTAAAGGTCTACACGGTTTCTTTACACACCTGACAAAACTGGATACCGCGGACACTGTTTCCCAACTTGTCCAGAGGAGGAGACCAACACATAATGCCCATAACATTGGGGACCACAAGAAGGATCCCTCCAGCAACTCCAGATTTTGCAGGGAGGCCAACCTATGAGACACCAAAGAAAGCATTTGAGTATACTGATAATACACTTTGATATTTATACATTGCTGATCAGATATTTTGAACATCCAAAGTTCTATAGAACCTGATCAACTGGCACTACTTAAAAAAGGTTTATATCTATCACTGTGACAAAAGAGGCAAATACAGTCAAACGGTTTTAAAGTCAAAACGATTTTTACCTACCACTCTCACTTATAACAAAAATCAACCTAAGATGTAAATTTGCCCGGTTTACAATTTGAGACATTCCCGTGTGTGGATTTTCGAAATCATTCTTTAAGCAATTTGATTCTCTCATAAATTAATTTCTTTGGCAGTCCCATCCGGATAGATTTAGTAAAAGGGTGTTGAGCAAGCCCTGGACACAGGGAGGTCTGGCATATCCTGACCTATATACCTACTACTTGGCAGCGCTTCAGGCTCTTATGGAGACGTTGCGCAACCTCCTCTGCAGGGGACTGTGAACCTCCCACCCACATCTTACCCCTGCGATGTGGGCGGTCATCAGGGTCTGGCATATATCAGTAGTTAGACCAAACCTTTCTCACGGTCGCTGGTCCCCCAATACACCACTGTGGTTCAATCACTTTCAGAATTTCAGTCGTTACCACACACTGGACTATAGGCCATTAAAGGCATTAAATACCTGATTAAATACCTGAAGGATCTATGTGATGGTGCCTTGATTACATTTGATAGGTTGAAAAATACATTTGAACTACCAAGCTCCTTTTTCAGATTCTTGCAGCTCCGCCACGCCAAGTCACAGTTTGGCTCTACTGCAATTAGTTTGGAACAAGATAACCTAGAGTGTCTTCTTCGTGACCAGGCCCTTTGTAAACCATTATCCATGATCCATAAGGCATTGTTGCCGTCTATTCATGCAGGCTTAGATACTCTGAAAACCTTGTGGCGTGGGGAGGAGCAGGATCTTCATGAAGAGGATTGGGAGACTATATAGGACTACCCGTTTCAACATTTATTAGCAACCAGAGATAGATTGATCCAATTCAAAATTTTGCACAGAATTTATTTTACACCACAGTGGTTGCATCGTATTTATCTGACTACCTCCTCTTGCTGTTGGAGATGCCCAAGTGATCCTGCCGGATTCTATCATATCTTTTGGAAATGTCTGCAGATCTATTTGTACTGGCAGGAAGTAACCCAATTTATATCCCCCTTGACTACTATACCTATTCCCTTGAAGATTAGTGTGTGCATATTGAGATTGGTGGATTCTTTATCCTTTGCCAGGGCCATGTGCACTCTTTTACGGTTTTATACCAGAAGGGCTATAGTGATCCAGTGGAGTCTGACAAGGCTCTTACTGTATCTCTGTGGAAACACATGGTCAATTCAGTTATTCCTCTTTATAAATCAACTTATTAGTCCCAGGGCTGCCCCAAAACGTTTGAGAAGGTGTCTACCACGGATGATCAAGACAATAGCCTGACAAACTTCCTGCCTCAGGCCAACCATTAATTTGACTGGGATGGGAGCAGACCCTTGTGACTGGCTTAAATTCTGCTGTATTTCCATGTGGGTAGTGGGGGAGCTCTATGGCTCTTATTATTATGTCATTGGGTGAAGGATGTGACGCTATTATGACCCATTAGTCTCCTTGTGGTGTAGACCTGAGCAACTGAAGGTTAGTAAGAGCAGTTTACTCTGTTATAGTTGCGTTTTGTGTAATGTGTTTATGCACTGTACCCAGGGGAATGCCCCAAGGTTTTGTTTTGTACCTATTCGAAATACTTTTCAAATAAAGAGAATAAAAAAAGAAAATTTAAAAAATGTCGCACTATTTTTGTTGTCCTCTTTTACTTTTATAATAAAAACAATTACAAAAAAATTTACTTTTATTACTCAAATAGGTACATTATCTTTATTGGCGATTGTTAACTCTGCCCGACTTTTTCTGTTAACCAGCTATCCCAATTGTTAGTGTATTTTATGTGTGACCCAAGACAATTCCTTTTTTTCCAATGAGGCCTAGGAAGGTCAAAAGATTGGACACCCCTGATGTATATATTCTTCATCTACATAGATATTGCAAAATGACTTGCAACAGGCTCTTACGTGAAATGCAAACTGCCCAGAGAAGTCATACATCCCACAAGAGTGCATTAAGCTTAGGGTGTTCCTCACTGCTTCTGGGCTTAGCACCCTTTCTCCTGTTATTGGGCAGAAGCCACCATTAGCGAGGGTTGCGGCCATTACACTGGCAGATTCACAAGTCACTTCAATGGAACACAACTAAATAGGGGAAAGAAGACATAAAACATTAGTATAATATTTAAAAAAAATGTTTTACCAGAATTATTATTTCACTGATAAAAATATTACTACAGAGAAAGTTAAATGCCCATTTCCACATATCGTAAACACCTCCAAGATAATGAAACCAACAGTAAATATTACCACTAATGTCATTGTGCGGCTTGCCAAAAGAAACCAGAAGGTCCTGCCTTCAGAAACTAAAAAGTATAGTAATACAGTCTTAAAAACTGATTTACATGGCAAAATACAGGAAGCTGCCATATAAAAGTTGGATAAATATGCCTCTATAATTAGATTATCTGTGCTATAAATCAATGGTTTTAGGAATAAAAGACAATTTTCAAGTTTTAATCCACTACCCTAAACCACCCATCAGGAAAAATATATGAGAACTAACATTGCTTCAGGGCTATCATACTGATCCTGGAGTCAGTTTGGTGAGCTCCTAAGGAACAAAACATGTGCACATTGGATGTTAGGAAATCAGATAATCACATGCTTGTTCAGGGTCAGTGTCTCCGAAGAAAGGAAGCCTGGATCAGGAAAAAAAAAAAAAAAGGACTACGCACCTTCAAAAAAATAGCAAAGTTAACTAAGATCCCATACTTAGAAAGGTATCCTTTAAATGAGAAAAAATGCAGTTTAGAAATGACTATACAAGGTTCTAGGTGCTGCGATTACATAATCTTTGTCTCTCTATTTTTCTTCTATCCCCATTTGACCACCATTGTCATCTCCCTTTCTATATTGGCCATCATATGTATGTTAGTGGGCATACAAAAATGCAGTACTGTGTTCTCCTTAGTAAAATATTATGTTTTCTTATTCCTACAAAAAAACAATTTAACCTTCTTGCTGAACCCCATCGGTGTCCCAATCACTGGTGACGTATTCCATACAAGAGTATAGCCAAAAGGGTTCCTCAGGATCTCGGCCAGCAATGTCTTGTTAAGAATTCCCAAAACCCTTGTGTGGAATACAACACTGAGGACAGACAACCTGGAATGCTTATACCAGGATCGTGTGAAATACCTGCGCCCTTGTTAATTTACAAAGAGCCACATTTCATTTGATATTAATGAGATAAAATAAGACTATTGGCAATACTGCACATTGATACATCAAGCCAATGATGCATTGTCCCTCTAGCCACAGTTACTGAACACATACTGTCCCACCGGAATGGCATTGTGTTAAGAAACTTCTCAAATCCATGTTCTGCACCCACAGAAAGACAGTCAGTGTACATAGCATCCCTTCCTCTTTCCCAAAAACTAATGTCAGTATTTACAGACTTGAATCATGCTTGTGTTTATGGAGGACATAAAAGAGAAAATTGTCATTCACATTGAAGTGATGGCTAACTCACATGTTATTACACTACTAATGTTAGGCAAGAACACCAATACACCCCTGATCTGCATTTTGAGTTAGCGCGTTTGTTTTCTCAAAATGTGGATAGGAAGTGTATTAGAGATTTCTGGCCTGACACTCTTAGTAGGACAAAGTGTGGGAAAGCTATGTGTGAAAGGCAGCAACCACCGCTCCTTGTACTCAGACACTAGCAGTGTAAGGAGGCTACACACATATCACAAATGGCACTGAGGGAGACTTCAATGCAATGATGGATTTGCTCATTCACCAAACACCAACTTCTCCCTCAATATGATATGTGTGGGGCAGGTGAATAACAAGAATCAATATTGCAGATACTGGGTGGGCATCAAATTCTGTAAGGTAGAGGATGAGTTAAGCAGACAGACATGGTCAAGTGCAGCTGGAACTAAGCGCACAGGTGCTACGCACACTAGACAGTGCCAAAGGAGGCTATGTGAACATATATATATATAATGAACTAACCATATCTATGTATTAAGGGTAAAAATTTAGGATCTGCAAAAGTGCATCTGTATCCACCATGTGGTGACTGCAGGATGGATGGATATCATTTTTTTTTATTACGTTGAACACAATATAAAAACGCAATGACATTTTTGCAAGTGCTATATGCACTAATAATGAAGCGAGCAATGTCCAAAACTGGAGCATGCAGGGTCCATGGTGCATCTGGCTCTTACAGTAGTGCCTGGCAGAGGGGCACTGGAGCCTTTATTACATTGTACACGAAACCTTTAAGAGAAAAAAAAACATAACTAAAGTTTTTTAAAGCATTTTCTTATGTCCACTGACTGTGATGTCAATTAGCTTACCTGGAAATAAAAGTCTAAGATTCCAACCATATCGGTGTGCTCTGGAAAACACTGGTTTTAAAAAAAAAAAAAATAAGAACACAAAATGGTGTTATAGGACAGTCGATATAAAACAACTTTAATGTAAAAATACACAAAACGTGTTACACAAGACCCAAGTCCAATGACGTGGAACAAAACAAGCATTGAGTAAATATCAACATTGACTATTTTTAATCATTATGGTGCTAACTTTTTAGATAGATAGGAAAGTATAATAGATTTACTTTTATTTTATTTTTTACATTTCTTCAGTTACTTTCTGGTTTCCAGGCCTAGGAAAATGTCATACATCCCAGGAATCTTCAGGAGGGAAGGAGGGGTTTACTCAGCCAAGTACACCTTCTGCCTGCATGCCTGAGCTAAGTGTAGATGAATTCCAGGAAGTAAATGCTACATTAATCATTTGCCCTTACTCAAGATGGACTACAGTCAAAAATGCTAAGGGGGGTGTTTTTCAAAGCGATTTCTCAGCAAAATAAAGCATGGAGACATTAATGGATGGATGAGCGAGTTTGCTTTGAATATTGAAAATGAATTAAATGAGCATATAGATTCCTTATGTCCAATCTAATTAATGGTACACGTCCCTCACTTTTAGAAAGAGCAGTACCTAGGTACTCTCCTCTTATGGTTTAGGTTATCCCTCGTGTTTTCCTTACACATATACTTTGTACAATGCAGAATCCGCCGAATTGTCAATTCTTTTGCCTTCGGATTATCATTTCTGACCCGTTTATCCTTCACTTTTTTTTTTTGTCAAAATCCTCAATAAAAACGATTGAAAGAGAAAAATTGAATCAAATCGCTTTTTTGGTTTGTGGTGCTCAAATGCAGTGTAGTTGCACTTTAATAGTACTTATTATGTTAGATACAGTATCTCACAAAAGTCAGTACACCCCTCACATTTTTGTAAATATTTTATTATATCTTTTCATGTGACAACACTGAAGAAATGACACTTTGCTACAATGTAAAGTAAAGAAGTGAGTGTACAGCTTGTATAACTGTAAATTTGCGGTCCCCTCAAATAACTCACACACCCAATAATGTCTAAACCACTGGCAACAAAAAGTGAGTACACCCCTGAGTGAAAAAAATCCAAATTGGGGGCGTGGCCTGGACATGGCTGGATAGAGACGTGCTTTCCTTGAGCTCCTGGCTACCCCAACTATTTCAGGTTGATCCAGCGCAGCATGCACTCTTCAAGGAAGAGGACATCACAGAGGAGACATAAGCCCATGAAACCCTTGCCTACGGCCCGGCATCCAGCGAAATCAGGCGACTATTCAGTCTCTCGCAACAGCACTCTCCGGGATCCAATATGGCAGCTGCACGTGCAGAGGGAGCAGAGATGGAGCAGAGATGGAGCCTGAAATTACAGACTCATTCCAGGACACACCCTCAGACTTACACTCTGAACCTAGAGGCTCACTACAGTCTTCCTCTGTCTTGTACCGAGCAGACCCTGAGCTCCGCTCTCTGCTCCAAGGACTCCCCACAAAAGCCGACATAGCCTTGATTGGCACAGTAGAGGCTGCCCATAAGAAGGAGATCACGAAGGTGAAGTCGGAGCTGAAGGGTCTTGCTACCAGGCTGACAAAAGATGAGTTCTCTCTAGCTACCCTAGATCACGGAGTGGCGGCACTGGAGGAATTGCAGGGGAAACACATGGAGGCCCTGATTGACCAACAGCTACATCAAGAGGACTTGGAGGACTTCCGGAGGCCACAGGAGCAGAAGCAATAACTGTCAGGGCACTCGCCATCTTCCGCAGCATAGATGGAGTAGATCTGCCCGAACGTGTAACGTTGGACCACATACACAGAGCGAGGCCCCGAGATGTGATTTGCAGGCGCCATCATTACACGCACAAAGAACGGATCATCCGGAAGGCATGGAAGTCAGGGGAAATGGAGTTCGATGGAGTCACTATCAAAATACTCCCAGATCTCTCACACGTCACACTACACCGTCGAGCCTTACTTAAACCCCTGCTGGATCTCGCCAGATGCCAGAATGCCACATACCCGTGGGGATACCCGTTCTCTGTGACCTTCCGTAGAGACCAGAGATCTTTCACCCTCCGGAAACCGACATCACTGCCGGCATTGTTTGAATTCCTAGACGTGAAACCGATCGAAGTCCCCAACTGGTTGGCACTCATCCCTCGCTTTCCCAACCGCCAGGATCAACTGGCACAGAGGAGAGAGGACTCCGCACACAGACAGCAGAATAACCGCCGCCCTCCTAGAGCACCATCTACAGAGGCGATCCGGGAATCGTGAAGCCATAAAGCTGTAAGTACTTTCCCCTTGATGCCTTGACATTCGGGCAGTTATCTAAATATGTTTGCCAGACCCTGCCACTCTCCCTATCCCACTATACCTGCCATACTCAGGTTAGAACACAGACTTGCTAACTGTTGGATGTAAGGAACTCCAGGAGCACACATTGCGTTTATGGAGTATACTACCCCCCCCCATGTTGATACACTACTCGCTATGGAGAGTGGTGCGGCCACATTAGCTCGCACATGACAGTGAGCCTTCTGACTGTGCAATCTTGCTTCCCACATGCTGACCCCCAGTGAACATCCTCCATTTGCCACAGGACATGGCAATATCCGAGGCCCTTGCCACCTCTGAGACACTGGCTTACATATTCCATCAAGAACCCTCATAGGGTTATTCCCTGGATTTACAAAGACCATCTGGAATGGGAGAGCCCTGGCAGGCTGGCTTAGATATACCAGAAGAAATAAGCAAACTGAGATGGGCTCAGCTCCCCACCCTTCCACTGCACCAGAACCATCACATAAAGAGTCGAACATGGCGAGAAGTGGCGAGAACTGACTGAAACCCGAACTAACCCAGTTGTCGACAGGGGAGGGTGGGAGAGGAAGATTTTCCCGCCTGCGGACCTGAGACAGGGGTGCCGGCTATACTCACTGAGGGGGCCAGGTATCTTTGTCTCGGGAGAAGAGGTGGGATGGATGGACCACAAAAGAAAGAGCAATGACATGTGCAATTGATTTGTACCAACGATGATACCTCATTCTACACAGTTGATAAGGTCCAACATGGGAGAGATACAGTCTTAGTTTTGCACCTGGGGGAATGGGATGACTCCAACACTGCTTCATTAAGAGTCAGTAGATGGGATAATACGTTTTTTAAGTTGTTCAAGAAATGGGGAGGGGGCGGGACTTCGACTGTCTTAAGGGGAACCTACGGCTCTTTTGTCTTTCTTTTTCATGAAAGACCCATCTCAGATATAATTAAATTGTTACACTTGAAATTATTGTCTTCCTTTTGAGTGAAGATTGTTTTTGCACTGTTTTTACACAGTTATATATAGTCGGGGTGGAGGGGAAGGTCAGGGGCTCTCCTATCGAGCCTTGCCCTCCCTCTCTCCCAGATAGGATTGCATATTCTCCAGGGGTGCAAATCTACCCCCCTGTGAATTATATGCTGATACCATGTGTTAACACGGAACAAGGTCTCTTGACCCGGACCCGGTCGCTCTTCTCTTTGTAACTCTTGATATTTCTTCTTCTCTCTGCCTGCTTGCTTCTCTACCTCCTCTCCACTTTCTACTATCATCTTAACTCTCCTCTACTCTTTAGCTACCTGCTAACCCCCCCTCTCCTCCCAACCCTCCCCCCCCCTCACATCCCAAAATGGCACTGGACTCTATCAAGGTGTTCTCTTAAATGCTAGAGTGCTCAATACACCTGAGAAAAGGCGGATGCTACTACACGACCTAAAAAAATCCCACACAGACATTGCCTTCATCCAGGAGACACATTTCAAAAACGACAGACTAAACTACCTACAGAATAGGTTCTATCCATTGGCATACCATTCAACTAACCCGACGACCAAATCCAAAGGGGTGTCCATATTGATATCCAGTAAAATTCCTTGGCGTACACAGGACACCTTAGTAGACCCCACGGGACGCTACATTTTCCTCAGGGGACTGGTGGGAGAAATACAAATTACGTTAACTATTTATGCCAATGAAAACCAGGTCTCATTCCTAGACGGAACCTTAGGCAAACTCCAAGACTTTACACAGGGTCAATTGATCTTAGGAGCAAACTTCAATGTCCCACTGATACCGTCGACGGACACCTCATCAGGTATGTCATCTATTCCACCGAGTCACCTAAAACGCTTAGCCAGAAAGCTGCACGGGGCCCAACTAATTGACATATGGCGACTACAACATTCTGGAGAAAAGGATTATACGTTCTACTCTGCCCCGCATAGAATCTATACCGGAATAGATTACTTCATGGTCCCCCATAATCAACTACATGCCATTCGAGACACATCAATAGGCAACATCACATGACCAGACCATGCACCCATCTTTCTGACCTACGCCCTGACTGGTGACACATCTTCTACAGACCCCAGGGGTACTTGAGGAAGTGACTAAAGAGTTAGAACTATACTTCCAGACGAACGACAGACCACAATGCGACCCGTGGGAAGCACATAAACCAGTCAGGAATTCTTATCAAACACGGAGCCCGTATTAAAAGAGAACGAGCTAAACAGCTTTCCCAACTGCTACAAAAACTAGAAACCACGGAATCCAGACACAAACATGCTCCCTCCCCGGCCTCAGAGACGGACTTTACGATAATCAGAAGACAGATCACTGATCTGTTATTATATAAGGCTAGGGCGGCACTGCAGTTTTGTCGCAAAGTGAATTAAGAGTCAGGAGACAAATGTGGGAAACTACTAGCGAAACAAGTAAAGGAACACAAGCTTTCCTCAAACATCCCCCGGGTTGTCAGAGGCGACGGACAAAAAATGGTCCTTCCAGCACAGATAACAGGAATTTAGAGAATTTTCTCTTAACTGTATAATTTACCGTTGCCTACGCCGCTTTTGACGGCCATGGAGGAATACATCATAGCATCTCAAGTACCATCTCTGTCCCCTGAACTTCGCGAGGAACTTGACTCCCTATCACCCTTCTGGAATTACAAAAAGCATTAGGGTCCAAGAAGCCAGGAAAAGCTCCGGGCCCGGATGGGTACACCATACAATATTACAAAACATTATTCCCAATCCTAGGCCCACACACGATTCAGCTATTCAATGCAATTAATTCTGGCTCCGCTTTCGCCAGGGATACCCTAAAAGCCCACATCTCTGTAATACATAACGAAGGGAAAGACCCCACTGCATGCGGTAGTTACAGGCCCATATCGCTGTTAAATACAGATCTTAAGCTGTACACAAAGATTCTAGCTACCCGGCTGGCCCAACACCTGAAAAAACTCATCTACTTAGACCAGGTGGGATTTATTCCCACACGGGAAGCAAGAGACAGTACCTCTAAAGTGCTAAATCTCATACACGTAGCCCAGTCCAAAGGCACCCCATGTGTCTTTCTGAACACCGACGCGGAACAGGCATTTGACCGGGTAACTGGTCATTTATGTTTTCCGTCCTCAGACATATTGGACTGGGAGAGGTGATGTTAAGTCAGATAGCTGGAATATACTCTAACCACTCCGCTCAGGTAAAAGCTAAAGGCGTACTATCAGACCCCTTCCCAATCAGAAATGGAACGAGACAGGGCTGCCCATTATCTCCCCTATTGTTCGTCCTCTCCCTAGAACCTTTCCTCTCCATGGTCAGATTACATCCCGACATAAAGGGATTAAAAGTAGGTAAGACACAACACAAGGTTTCGGCTTACGCCGATGACCTACTTTTCTCATTTACAAATCCAGCAATATCACTGCCAAACTTACTCAAACAATTTGGCATTTATGGAAATTTGTCTAACCTGAAGATAAACTTTACAAAATCGGAAGCGATGGGAATAGCTACGTCACCTAACATCCTCCAGTCGATGTATTCAGATTTTCGCTTTAAATGGACGTCAACCGCACTTACTTACCTAGGCACGAACATCCCGGCCAATCTCTCCCAAATTTATGACCTAAACTTCCCACCCCTGCTCACAAAAACTTAAATAAGATATTACTAGACAAATGGCAAACAAAGCTTCATTCTTGGTTTGGGAGGTGTAACTTGTAAAAATGTGCATACTACCAAAATCTCTCTACCTATTCCAAGCCCTACCAGTCAGAATGCCAAATGTATTCTTTAAACAAGTACAGTCTCTGTTTACACGCTTTGTCTGGGCCCACAAAAAAACTTTCATCCCACGCACACAATTGACACTGCCAAAACAATATGGAGGCCGTGCACTTCCAGACATCAGGAGATATTATTTAGCAGTACATCTGGTCAGAGTCATTGACTGGCAACACCACAGTGAACTGAAATTGTGGGCATAGATAGAGCAAGAACAATCTCTCATCCCCTTGAAGGGAGAACTTTGATGTGGGGACTCTATACCAGCTGACCTAAAAACACACCCCTTGATAGGGACCACCTTGAAACAATGCTCAAAAGCCACTATACAAATACAGCAAACGACCAAGACGTCACCAATCCTAGGAAACCCCAAATTTCACGCAGGCATGTCATCCGCACCCTTTTAGATTTTACGTGAATCCGGAAACATCACTGCATCCAAGTTTGTGACAGGAGATAGATGGCCCACCATTGCGGAATTGATGGACTCTACAGCCCCCTACTGACACACATTCTGTCCTGCAGTACAAATACATAATTTCCTTCAAACTTTGAAAGACCCCCAGGCATACGCTAGACATCTCACTACATTTGAGGAATACTGCTCAGGACTAGATCCACTCTCCCAAGTCCTTACCAAAACATACACGCTGCTCAATACCCCCCCCCCCCCCCCCCCCCCCCCCGAAACAACCAGAGCTATCTAGCATACTGAAGTGGGGAACAAACCTGCAATGCACCTTTAATGCATCACAAATACCAAACATGATAAACTTATCCCTCAAATCCTCAATTTGTACCAAGATACAGGAAACCAACTATAAGGTTTTAACAAGATGGTATATGACACCCAGCAGACTTCACGCTATTTTCTCTGATACGCCAGAACAATGCTGGAGATGTAGTGTGGGCACGGGAACGATTCTACACACAATTTACGGATTTTGAGTTACCAGACGACCCAGCATTTTTTCTGCTACACGTCTCCACCATGTCAGTTAAAACCTACAAAAATCCATACTAGAAAAACTTTTTTCTCTGGATCCTTAGGAACGTTTGATCTGAGAAAACGAGGAGACGGGAACTCTTGGAACTCCAGATTGTACCTTGGAGCTATTGAGGAAGTCCCCCATTCCTGACACTCTTCCTGCCAGAGCCTTGAGAATTCTCTTTACTGAGCGAGCAGGGGTCGCCTCCTCATAAGGAGGCTTCAGTATCTTGTAGGTTTCCTCCTTCAAGACCTCTTTTGTCCCTGGGGTTAACCCTGAGGATTACCTTTTGAACCTGACAGCAGAAGCTGTCGTGACTGCCTGGAGGCTGATGCCCCTGGCACAGAAGGAGCTTTAAAAACGAAATACATTTACTCCTTTTCTTAAATGGCAAAAGGGGTACTTTTTCAACTAGAATTTCTTTGGATGTATTGTCCAAAACATCCTCAAATAGCTGTTTCACCGCAAAAGGAAGACTAGCCAGGAGCTTCTGCATGGTGCTTAGTGAAGGGCGCAAGGCCTGAAAGATAGAATCTCTCAAAGCAACTATTGCAAACATAAAGCTGCCAGATACTGGGCCTGCTGAGCAGGATAACCTTGAACACCCGTTTAAACTGGTCTCTCAACAATTAAGCAATTACTGTCAGCGCAGGCTGAGACACTCAATCTGCCAGAGAAAAAAAGTTTTGTTTTTTTTTTAAATAGGAATTCCAACTTTTTATCCGTTGGATCGCTAAGCATTTGAGCTTTGTCTGCCGGACAAGTCAAACTCTTATCTACAGAGGATATAACAGCGTTAATTGCTGGTATACCCTACTTAGTGAATTTCCTCCACCATAGGATAAAGGGAAAATAATGCTTATCTGGGTGCTCCTCTCAGATACAAAAAAGCTTTTCCAACAATGAATGGACAGAAAAAGGCATGCACAGCTTGAGGAGGCTTTAGCGAACCCAAACACTCAGTTAAGGGTACATAAATGTGGAGTGGACCATTCAGCAAGAAATTGCACTATCAATCTTAAGATTGAAACAGCTGATTTTCCTGCATTTGACACCTCAGATGAGGAGTCATCAGCCTCACCACGGTTCCCTGAAGGAATTAGTCTTCTCCCGCCCCTTGTTCCTCAGTTTGAGGGTCCTGGGTAATGGAAGAGACTGGGATGCGATTAAAGTCGCTTTTTTTTTTTTAAAACCTATCATGGCTGAGGAAAAAAGATAATTTTAGGAAAATAAACAGGGGCTGCAGTGTTGAAAACAGTTGCAAACATTTCATGGCCCCAAAGCTCACTGACTAGCCACCCTCTCTCAGGGGAGGATGCCATTTGTAGAAATGAGTAGGCTTTCCAGAGCTTGAGGGAGACCCTTTTAGCTCTTTTTTGGGGGTGTTTTACACCCCCCTTCTGATCTTAGCCCGATGCACAAAGCAGAGGTACTACCAGAAGAAATTGCATCCACTGCTTGAGCAATAGTCCAGCCACTGCCGCTGCTATTAATGCTCAGCCTGATGCAAATAGTAAATGTGCCAAAAAGGAAATGCCTGTGTCACCAAAACCTCTTTCATGCTCCTCTTTGCTCTTATGTCTCTCTGACAATTTTGCAGCCAGCACAAATGAAGTTTTAAAAAAAAAAAAAAATAACACACTCACGCGTTGGAGGATGCCAACGCTGCGCTAAGCCTCGCCCCCACCTCGCATCACGCCCCCCCTCCTTTCTCTTTAAAAAAAAACAAAAAAAAACGATCCGATGGGTTTGGCTTGTGAGTGAGGGAGGAATGGCGTGGAAGAGACCTGGAAGCCGCCGCCGAGTAGGGGCGGTGAAAGAAAACGCCATTGCCAATCGTTTTCAGTTCTCCCTTATACTCAGCCTCATGAAGAGGGGAAGAGTTGAGCCCAGGTGGGGGTGTCTGAAGGAAGCAAAACCCCCAAAATTTACCTGAGGTCTGCCTGCTAGCCGGAGGAAAAAAAGTCTGCTGCTTCTGTGACACAGAGTGATCTCTGAGCAAAGCATGAGAAGGTACGTGCTCCATACAGCCCCCAGTGGTGACACTTAGGCATGACAACATTTAATGTAAAGGAGACATTTCATAAGAAAATTTAAAGAATCCTTAGAAAACTCCACTTACCTTTCCCGCCGCAGGGTTTTCTGTGGTAAAACCAACAGACCCAATCTTCACTCTTCACGGTGGGTTCCATTAACAAACCTTCAGGAACCGGGGACCCTCTGGGAACCCACACTCCTGGACCTGTAATAGCACCCCGCCAGTAAAACTTTATGGCCTTAATACCAAAAGTACTGGATCCTGGGGTCCACCTCTCTAAAAAGAGAAGCTTTTACAAGCAAAGATTTCTTCGGACACGAGGCCCAGGTACCATTCAATTTGGCCTAAAAGACAGACACTTTGGATGGATCCAGCTGCATAGCTAGCCCCAGCAAGGATTGCTCCAGAGGAGCTTAGCACAGCACATCTTCACTCGTGACCAACACCTGGTGAAAAAACAGAGATGCTTCCGGTATGGGAGGGGTTATATAGGGAGGCAACTTCCTGTTTAGGGTGTGCCAGTGACCAGCACCTGAAGGTGGACTATAACCCACATAGTAATTACTATGGCTCTGTGTCACGCGATGTACGATTAAAGAAATATTAACACTTTGAGCCCAATTTGTACATTTTCACTTAGGGTTGTACTCACTTTTGTTGCCAGCGGTTTAGACATTAATGGCTGTGTGTTAAGTTATTTTGAGGGGACACCAAATTTACACTGTTATACAAGCTGTACACTCACTACTTTACATTGTAGCAAAGTGTAATTTCTTCAGTGTTGTCACATGAAAAGATACAATAAAAAATATTTACAAAAAAGCGAGGGGTGTACTCACTTTTGTGAGATACTGTATATGTTAAATATATTTCAAGAAAAAAAAAAAAATAGGCCGATACGGATTTCGCCCCTTTTGCTGGTCAAACCCTACATCACATGACATGTGCAGCTAATTTTATTTTATTTTTTAAACCATCTTACTCCTAATAAAGCTGTCCTATGTAGCCACACAGTTAATTAACCAAGGACAAATAGGTACCTGCAGCCGTACACCATAGATCTATATTGTGCAGTCCTGTACGGAGTTACGCCCTTTTTCTTAAAAACATTCCTGGCTGGGACTTGTGTTCACCATATATATGCAGCGAGGTAATCCCTTTGGATGAGTTAATGCTCATATTCCAAAAAAGAACAGAGTTATCCATAGGAATGAGCTTGAACTGTAGGTGTGCAGCACAGAAAGTATAGTCAGTCCTATTTTGAAGAGAACACTAAAAAGCAGCATCGAGGAAGGCTGCACGGTGAGGATCTCAAGAGCAGGACTACAGGTAAGTATTCATTCATTGCGAATCCTCATTTAGGGAAATTTAAAACTGACAATGTCACTAATAAAAGTTATGTGGTCCTTTAAGAGTTATTTCCTGGTGTGATAATCAGTGGAGACAACATAGGCAATGGAGTAATCATATAACCCATTGGAAGAGTGCTTTCTGGGGAAATCGGGTACATATTTTGTAAACTCTAATGTCGCGTACACACGAGCGGACTTTACGGCAGACTTTGCCCAGCGGACGGGATTTCGTCTGACAATTCGACTGTTGTGTGGGCTCCAGCGGATTTTGTTTTCTCAAAAGTTGGACGGACTTAGATTTGAAACATGTTTCAAATCTATCCGACGGACTAGAGTCCGGTCGAAAAGTCCGCTCGTCTGTATGCTAGTTTGACGGACAAAAAGCCACGCTAGGGCAGCTATTCGCTACTGGCTATGAACTTCCTTATTTAAGTCCGGTCGTACGTCATCACGTATGAATTTGTCGGACTTTGGTTGCTTGTGTGTAGCCAAGTCCGTTCATTCAGAAAGTCCGTCGTAAAGTCCGTCAAAAAGTCCGCCGGGCAAAGTCTGCCGTAAAGTCCGCTTGTGTGTACGCGGCATTAAAGAGACAATGTCATCACATTAAAAAGAAAAAAAAATTAAGTATTTTAAATGCTTACTTCCAGTGTTTTCCTTTCAAATAAACAAGTTATATTCACTTGCATTGTACCTTTGAACTTGCTGTTAGGGTCCTTTCACACTGGGGCGTGGGCGTTGTCGGCGGTAAAGCGCCGCTATTGAATTTGTAAGTGGCGCTTTACAGTCAGTATTCGGCCGTTAGCAGGCGGTTTTACCCCCCTGCTAGCGGCCGAGAAAGGGTTAAAACCTCTGCAGAGGCGCTTTGCCGGCGGTATAGCCGCGCCGTCCCATTGATTTCAATGGGCAGGAGCGGTGAAGGAGCGGTATACACTCCGCTCCTTCACCGCTCCGAAGATGCTGCTGGCAGGACTTTTTTTCCCGTCCTGCCAGCGTATCGCTCCAGTGTGAAAGCCCTCGGGGCTTTCACACTGGAATTAAAGCAGCGGCATTTTTGGGTCGGTTTGCAGGCGCTATTATTAGCGCAATAGCGCCTGCAAACCGCCCCAGTGTGAAAAGGCCCTAAAAATATAATTGCTTCTCGAGAATCAATTCCCTAGCACAGAAACTTCCTTGCAAATCATAGCTCTCTCCTGTTCTGGGAGTATCTAATTACTGACTGTGCCAATCCAGCATCCCCACCATTTCCCTCACCTTCCTTTTATGTAGCCGATGGAGGAGGAGTGAAGTGGAATACTAACAAGTGTCACTTGAGTGACAGCTCTGAGGATACTGACATCACATCACAAGTTAGCAGCACCCAGCAGCAGTCTCACAAATTTTGGATGTCTGCGCAAGGGAGGTTTTCACATGCAAATAACATAAAATATGTTAACTACTTGCCGCCCACCCACCGCTTCGTTCTGGGACGACATCATATGACGGCACCAAGTTTAGCTGCGGTCGCGCCATGTTCCTGGGACATGGCGCGGCCCTTTGCCCATGTGATCAGCCACAGCCAGTCACATGTAAACAAGTGCAGTTTATCGGCTCTCCTCACACTAGACAGAAGTGTGAGGTGAGGAGAGCTGATCAGCGGCATCTCCTCACAGGGAAGATGTGAAAGGTAATCAGTGCCCTGATTACATTGCAACCTCAGCAGTGCCCATCAGTGACACCAGCCTGTGCCCATCAGTGACACCAGCCTGTGCCCATCAGTTATGCAAATCAATGCTGCTTTTCAGTGCCCCCTATCAGTGCTCATCAGTTCTGCATATCAGTGCCACCTATCGGTGTTGCATATTAGTTCCTCATTACTGCCATCCCATCAGTGCTGCCTTATCAGTGCAGCCAATCAGTGTTTATCAGAGAACATCAGTGAAAGAGAAAAATTACTTATTTCTAACATTTTCTGACAGAAACTAAGAAAAACTTTATTTTTTCCAATTTTTTTTTTCTTTTTAGCAGAAAAAAAAAAAAACAGCAATGATTAAATACCACCAAAAGAAAGCCCTATTTGTGTTAAGAAAAGGATTAAAAATAAATTTGGGTACAGTGTTGCATGACCGCGCAATTGTCATTCAAAGTGTGACATAGTTGAAAGCTGAAAAATGGCCTGGGCAGGAAGGGCGTGAAAGCGCCTGGTATTGAGGTAGTTAAATGCACAAATAAGCTTATGGAAAAACTGCTGATGAAATGAATGGTCTGGCCATTCAGTAAAGGGTCACTTTAAACTCTTACACACTGGTCTAACCAGAAGGCCGCTCTAAAGTAGAGCCTTTTTTTATAATGGTTTATACTGAATATTCCAGTGTGAAAGCCCGAGGGCTTTCACACTGGAGCGGTGCGCTGGCAGGGCGTCAGAAAAAGTCCTGCCAGCAGCTTCTTTGGAGCGCATTAGGAGCGGTGAACTCACCGCTCCTAAAGCGACCCTGCCCATTGAAATCAATGGGCAGCGCCGTGGAACCACCAGCAAAGCGCCGCTGTAGCAACGCTTTGCCGGCAATTACAACCCTTTTTCGGCCGCTAGCGAGGCGCTTTTAACCCCCGCTAGCGGCCGAAAAAGGGTTAAAACTGCCGGCAAAGCGCTGCTACAGCGGCGCTTTGCTGGCGGTTCGGCGGCGCTGCCCATTGATTTCAATGGGCAGGGTCGCTTTAGGAGCAGTGAGTGACGAATAGTGCCGCAAAAACGACAGTAAAGCTCCGCTAAAAATAGCGGCGTTTTACCACCGACGCCTGGGGCGCCTCAGTGTGAAGGGGCTCTTAGGAAACGACCAGCAATGAAAACCTGCATTGCTCACATTTAAACTTCATTATTCACTCACACTGTAGAAATTTCAAACACATACAGATGCTAATATTATACATATTTAAGCAGCACATCAAACCATCAGGTACAGCACAAAGCTGACCCACAACAATCTGCGCCAACTGTTCCTCCACTAGAGCACTTACAGTTCAGAGAACAACTAGTGCAAATCTGTCATGTCATTTAACATAAAAAATAGAAGGTAGCAACATCTAAGAAAAAGTTCAGATGAGGAAAGAAAACTAGCAACTCTTGAACAGGATTATGCAAGACGAGGAGAAAATCCAAAATGGCCAAAAATGCATTTAGTCCAAAGTACAAAAATTAAACAATATGCAGAATTTATCTAGGATGCAGCCACCTCTTATTCTGACTTCACTGACTGGCATAATCATTTTTGAGATGTGTGTCCAACAAACTGCATAAAGAAAGGACCAACCTTTTTTTCTTTTAAATAGTATCCAATGGCAAAATTTCTGTCTCCACTCTCTCGCTCAGACTGGAACCTAAAAAAAGGTATACAGACAAAAATGAGCATTAGACAGTGCACAAAAATATTAACCACTGGACACTTAAACCCCCTTCCTAACCAGATCAATTTTCAGCTTTCGGTGCTCTCACATTTTGAATGACAATTACTCAGTCATACAACACTGTACCCATATGAAATTTTTGTCCTTTTTTTCACACAAATAGAGCTTTCTTTTGGTGGTATTTAATCACCGTTGGGTTTTTTATTTTTTGCGCTATGAAAGAAAAAAAGACTGAAAATTTGGTAAAAAAATGAATTTTTCTTTGTTTCTGTTATAAAATTTAGCAAATTAGTAATTTTTCTTTGTAAATTTTGGCCAAAATTTATACTGCTACATATCTTTGGTAAAAATAAGTACAACTTGGTGTATATTATTTGGTCTTTTGTGAATGTTAGAGAGTCAAAAAGCTATGGTGCCAATATCTAAAAATTGATCACACCTGAAGTACTGACGGCCTATCTCATTTCTTGAGACCCTAACATGCCAGAAAAGTACAAATACCCCCCAAATTACCCCTATTTGGAAAGAAGACATTCCAAGGTATTTAGAAAGATGCATGGTGAGTTTTTTTGAAATTGTCATCTTTTCCCACAATTCTTTGCAAAATCAAGATTTTTTTTTTCCACAAAATTGTCATATTAGAAGGTTATTTCTCACACACAGCATATGCATACAACAAATTACACCCCAAAACACATTCTGCTATGACTCCCGAGTATGGTGATACCACGTGTGAGACTTTTACACAGCGTGGCCACATACAGAGGCCCAACATGCAGGGAGCACCTCCAGGCGTTCTGGAGCACCCAGGCCAATTCTTATATTTCTCTCCTACATGTAAAAATAATCATTTATTTGCTAGAAAATTACATAGAACCCCAAAACAATATATATATTTTTTTTAGCAAAGACCCTAGAGAATACAATGGCGGTTGTTGCAACTTTTTATCTCGCACGGTAATTGCGCAGCAATTTTTCGAACGCGGTTTTTTTGGGAAAAAAAAACAGTTTTGTGCTTTAAAAAAAACAAAACAGTAAAGTTAGCCCAATGTTTTTGCATAATGTGAAAGATGAAGTTACGCCGAGCAAATAGATACCCAACATGTCACCCTTCAAAATTGCACACGCTTGTGGAATGGTGCCAAACTTCTCTACTTAAAAATCTCCATAGGTGACGCTTTAAAATTTTTTACTGGTTACATGTTTTGAGTTAGAGGAGGTCTGGGGCTAGAATTATTGCTCTCACTCCAACGTTCGCAGCGATACCTCACATGTGTGGTTTGAACACAGTTTTCAAATGTGGGCGGGACTTACGTATATCTTCGCTTCTGCATGCGAGCACACGGACAGGAGCGCTTTAAAAAAATTTTTTTTTTTTATTGTTCATTTTACTTTATTTATTTTAGTTTGACACTTCCCCCCCCCCCCCAAAATTTTTTTGATCACTTTTATTTCTATTACAAGGAATGTAAACATCCCTTGTAATAGGAATATGGCAAGACAGGTCCTCTTTACAGTGAGATCTGGGGGTCAATAAGACCCCACATCTCACCTCTAGGCTGGGAAGCCTGAAATAAAAAAAAAAAAAAAAAAAAACGATCCTGGCTTCGATTGTAGCGGTGAGTCGGTAGAAGCACCGGAGGGTGGCGGGAAGGGGGGGCGTCCCCTCTCGCCTCCCATAAGAACGATCAAGCAGTGGAACAGCCGCTATGATCATTCTTATGGTGTAGGAAATCGCCGGCTGAAAAAGCTGATATCTGAATGATACCTGTAGCTGCACCCATCATTCAGATATCCCCGCTCAAAGTCAAGGACGTCATATGACGGCGGGCAGGAACTGGTTAAAAATTGCGGGGTACTGCAGAGTATTGCAGAGTAGTGCAGGATATATTGCTGGGTATATTGCAGAGTATTGCTGGGTATATTGCAGAGTATTGCTGGGTATATTGCAGAATATTTCTGGGTATATTGCAGAGTATTGCTGGGTATATTGCAGAGTATTGCTGGGTATATTGCAGAGTATTGCTGGGTATATTGCAGAGTATTGCTGGGTATATTGCAGAGTATTGCTGGGTATATTGCAGAGTATTGCTGGGTATATTGCAGAGTATTGCTGGGTATATTGCAGAGTATTGCTGGGTATATTGCAGAGTATTGCAGGGTATATTGCAGAGTATTGCAGGGTATAGTGCAGGGTATATTTCAGAGTATTGCAGAGTAGTGCAGGGTATATTGCAGAGTATTGCAGGGTATATTGCAGAGTATTGCAGGGTATATTGCAGAGTATATTGCAGAGTATTGCAGGGTATATTGCAGAGTATTGCAGGGTATAGTGCAGGGTATATTGCAGAGTATTGCAGAGTAGTGCAGGGTATATTGCAGAGTATTGCAGGGTATATTGCAGAGTATTGCAGGGTATATTGCAGAGTATTGCAGGGTATATTGCAGAGTATATTGCAGAGTATTGCAGGGTATATTGCAGAGTATTGCAGGGTATAGGCAGAGTATTGCAGGGTATATTGCAGAGTATTGCAGGGTATATTGCAGAGTATTGCAGGGATGGCTGAGCATGAAGGGATGGATGTGACTAGAGGTCGACCGATATATCGGCCGGCTGATATATCGGCTGATATTTGGCTTTTTATACTTAATCGGCATCACCGATTGTGCTGATAAAAAAAGCCGATTATAACTTCAGCGGGACTTGCAAATGACTTCTGTAAAATAGAAGTCAATGCAAGTTTACTGAAGTTATCTGTGGAGAGGATTCTCTCCTCCTCTGGGCAGCCTGCCAAGTCTGATAAGAAGATACATTGTATCTCTTCAGGTTCTTTTATCAATGAGCTGAACTCTGTGTGTAGAAGCTCTCAGTTTAACCATTTAAAGACTCAATCTTTTCTGATACTTGTTGCTTACAAGTAAAAATCCTGTATTTTCTGCTAGAAAATCACTTCGATCCCCCAAACATTAAATATATTTTTTTTAGCAGAGACCCTAGGGAATAAAATAGTGGTTGTTGCAATATTTTATGTCACACGGTATTTGCGCAGCGGTCTTTTAAACGCAATTTTTTAAAAAAAAATACACTAATGAAATAAAAAAAAAAAAATAAGCAGTAAAGTTAGCCCATTTTTTTTCGTCCAAAAGTTTTGATTACCTGTTTTTGTGTATTTAATATTTAAGATATATTTATTTTCTTTTTTAATCTAAATTATACATACAAGTGAACTGATTGGAGGTTTGTTTTGTTTAATAAATGTTTAAATGTAAAAAAATTTCTGTATCACTTATTACTTCAGGCTGCTTTCACACTGGAGCGGGCATGCGTTGACGGTAAAACGCTGTTAGTTTTAGCAGCGCTTTACCGCCATTTTAGCGGCGCTATTCGGCTGCTAGCGGGGCACTTATAACCCAGCTAGCGGCTGAGGAAGGGGTTAAATGCACCCATGAAGCGCTGCTGCCGAAACGCTTTGCAGGTGCTTCGGCAGCGGTGTGCATTCATTTCAATGGGCAGGAGTGGTGGAGGAGCGGTGTATACACCGCTCCAAAGATGCCGCTTGCAGGACTTTTTTTTAACATCCTGCCATCGCATCGCCTCAGTGTGAAAGCACTCGGGCTTTCACACTGAGACTGCAGGGGAGCCGTTTTACAGGCACTTTACAGGCGCTATTTTTAGCCCCAAAGCGCCTGAAAAACACCCCAGTGTGAAAGGGGTCTAACTGTTAGATTTTATGAGATGAAGGGAAAAAAAAAAGAAAAAAGAAAAAAAAAAAATCGGCCTAATATATCGGCCCCAAAAAAATCGGCATCATATATCGGCCACCGCGATTTCTAAATATCGGCATCGGCCAGAGAAAAACCCATATCGGTCGACCTCTAGATGTGACTGCAATTCAATTGTCACTGAGCAGCGCTGTGGGCACTACACATGCAGCCCAAAGCGGTGCTCCCATCCGATCCCTTCCCCTCTCCCTTCGCACTGTACCGATCGGTACAGAGAGGGGAGGGAGGAACCGGCGTCATGAGATGACGCCGGTTTGTTTACATGTGATCGCTCCATCATTTGACGGAGCGATCACATGGTAAACGGCCGCAATCAGCTGCTGTTTACCGTGATCCGTGATGCGCCGGGTCCTCTGGACCCGGCGGTCACAGAAGTTCTTGGGTGCGCGCCCCAGGGGGCGCGCGAGAGCAGGATTCTGGGATGACGTCCCACGGACGTCCACCCAGAACTAGCCGACCGCGCTGCAGCCTTCTTTCGGCTATGGCCCAGTCGGCAAGTGGTTAAACAAAAATTACAAAATGTTAGAAATGTACAGTCCCAAATTGTACATTATACTGTAGCAGTGTATGAAGAGAACAGAAGTTCAAATCTATTTTTAATCCTTTCCTTGCTAGCATTAGTAAATAAATAGGAAATTAGATCTTATTTTCTAGTTTTAATTTTTTTTACATTTCTTCAGTTACTTCCAGGTTTCCAGATCTAGGCAAATCAGGTCACACAACCCAGGAGTCTTCAGGAGGGGAGGAGGGGGTTTTCCCAGCTAAGCACACCCTCCTGCCTGCATGCATGAACCATGGGCAGATGGAATCCAGGAAGTAAATGCTACATGATCATCTGCCCTTACTCAAGATGGCCATGGCCAGAAATACTACGAAGGGTTCCAAAGTGATTTTTCAAAAAATAAAGCATGCAGACATGGATGGAGAAGCTTGCTTTGAATATAAAAAATGAATTAAATAGTATTTTTGCTTTCTGGTGCTCAAATGCAGTGTAGTTCCTCTTTAAAGAAGAATTCCAGGTATGAATATTTTATACAGTTACATTGGTCCAGTTTGGACTAATGTAACAATGCATATACCAGGGCTTGACAAATTTGCTTTGAATCTAGGAGCCAGGTAAAGATTTGAACCAGACGCCCAGAACTGCAAATCCAGGGCATCGGGCGCCCGGGGCAAGGCAAGTCATTTGGGTCCCTTAACTTTTAGCACTCCGAGGCCCTTACACTAGTTCTGCTGTGAATGATTATTAAGGGCTCCTCGTTATTCACAGCCTAAGACTCCGATTGGCTGCCCACAGCCCCGCAGCCTTTTATTATTGTTGAGTCTGAGTGATAGCTCTTTGATTACTGTAGTCAAAGAGTTCTCTCAGATTCAACCAATAAAAAGGTAGCCAATCAGAGATTTCGGCTGTGAACAAGGAGGCGAAACCCTTACTAATCCGTCCCAGCAGAGCGGCCAGCCACCAGCCCATCACTCTGACATACAGGGGGGGGCAATTCAGCAGAGAGACAGCCCAATCCAGCAAAGATACATCCCCAAATAGCAAAGCAACAGCCCAAACAAGCAAAGAGACATCCCCATATATTCAGCAAAAAGACATCCCAAAAAATTCAGCAAAGAGACATTCCAATCCAGCAAAGAGACAGCCCCATACAATCAGCAAATATCCCCATATGTTCAGAGAGACATCCTCATATTTACAAAGAGACATGCCCATATATTCAAAGAGACATCCCAATCAAGCAAAGAAACATCCCCATATATTCAGCAAAAAGATATTCTAATCCAGCAAAAAGATATTTTCATATAGCAAAGAGACAGCCCAATCCAGCAGAGACATCCCCATCTATTCAGCAAAGAGACATTCCAATCCAGCAAAGAGGCAGCCCCACGTAGCAAAGAGGCAGCCCCACGTAGCAAAGAGGCAGCCCCACATAGCAAAGAGGCAGCCCCACATAGCAAAGAGGCAGCCCCACATAGCAAAGAGGCAGCCCCACATAGCAAAGAGGCAGCCCCACATAGCAAAGAGGCAGCCCCACATAGCAAAAAGGCAGCCCCACATAGCAAAGAGGCAGCCCCACATAGCAAAGAGGCAGCCCCACATAGCAAAGAGGCAGCCCCACATAGCAAAGAGGCAGCCCCACATAGCAAAGAGGCAGCCCCACATAGCAAAGAGGCAGCCCCACATAGCAAAGAGGCAGCCCCACATAGCAAAGAGGCAGCCCCACATAGCAAAGAGGCAGCCCCACATAGCAAAGAGGCAGCCCCACATAGCAAAGAGGCAGCCCCACATAGCAAAGAGGCAGCCCCACATAGCAAAGAGGCAGCCCCACATAGCAAAGAGGCAGCCCCACCCAGCAAAGAGGCAGCCCCACCCAGCAAAGAGGCAGCCCCACCCAGCAAAGAGGCAGCCCCACCCAGCAAAGAGGCAGCCCCACCCAGCAAAGAGGCAGCCCCACCCAGCAAAGAGTGATGCAAAATGAGACCCTTCCCTATTTGACTGAACCGCGCTCAGCCACCTGTCATGTGACCCCTAACGCCCCACCCACCAGTTGCTGCCATTTTCTAAAGGACTACAACACATTCTCTGATTGGACGAGGTGAAGAGGCAGGGCGATGTCCTCACCCGGAGGCAAATGGCAAATCACTGGAGCAGTGCCCTGTTGAATTATCTGTACTCTTATTCTGCCTGAAGACCCAAAGCTGTGAATTACAGTGCCAGTTAAGAGCCAGAAAGAGGACAGGCATCCTTGCAAAGAAGATTTCTACAGGATCCACCTTATGTATAAAATATATTTACAGACTCCCCTCCTCCCACCCGCTGCCTTTACTGGGATCAATGCAAAACAGTGATCGCACTACAGATGTGTGGTGTTGTTGAATGTCAGTGCGGGAGAAATAATTCTAGAGCCAGACATCCTGGTAACTTGTCAATGTTTTTAAAGAGTAGCCTATGGACATTTTTTAAGTGTCACAGTTTGCTGCCATTCCACAGGCATACGCAATTTTAAAGCATGACATGTTAAGTATTTAGTCAACTTAACATCATCTTTTATATTTTACCAAAAAATTGGGTATTATATGCTGTTGTGTGCACAAAAATGCCTTTAACCCTTTCATAGACCTACAGAAGTGCACGCAGGTGGCCAAGTCCGTACGCCATACGGACCTCATTTCTCCCTCTCCTATAAGCTTATGGTCAGTTCAATGACCATAAGCTTATATCAGAACTGTTCAGCAGACTCAGCTGAACAATTCTAACTCAGATCAGCGGATTACAACCTGCTGATCAGAGTCATCAACCCTAAATGTGACCGCGCTGCCCCCCCCCCCCCACCCATGCCGCCGCTTCCCTGTCCCCAGCCTCTCCACCCCCTGCCGCTCCCTTCCACCTAAAACTGCACCCTTCACTCTCCTTTCCTTTCCTATCCCCTTCGACCCCCTTCTTCCCCCCTCAGCACTGATTAGCCCCCACTTCCACCCGATCCGACCCCCCCCGGCAAACCCGATCCCCGCAGCTACCCTTATTAGCCGGCATCCCTCCTCTTCCACTCCTGCCGGCTTCAGGTGCTGCATGGGGTTTGGGGCGGATCCAGATGTGTGTCCCCGCCAGTCAGATAGCCCCCCGTACTGACCCCTGATCCATAGCTGCTCTGGTGGCATCTCTCCTTCCCTCCCGCCACCTGCAGCTTCTCCCTGCACAGATCTCAACGATCTGTCAGGCTGGCGAACAGTGGTGCAGTTGTGGCTTGGGGGGGGCTTGGTAAACATGTGTTTACCAAGTTCCCCCCTATAGTACAGTGGATATAGGCAGCGATCACTCCTATATCCACTGACAGCTGATACATAGTAACTCTCGTGGTTTACGATGTATCAGTCATTTTATGAATGAATGAGAAATCTCTATACAGATTCCTCATTCATTCAAGTAAATTGCTACAGAGAAAAAGGACTATCTTCAGTCCCTTTCTGTCTCAAAAAAAAAAAAAAAATAAAAAAAAAAAAAAAAAGGACACACCAACATAGTAAGACCCCCCAGGTCCGCCCACACTCCCCTCTCCACGGTGATGGTCCCCCCCCACCCACTTGTGACAATAGCAAATGAATATTCACCATTGTCACAAGTGGGTAGGTTCGGGGTGCAATGCTCTGCTCCCCGAGCCCAACTTTTTTTAAGCCAATTAGAGCCTCAGGTTCTAATCACGTGGCTTAAAAAAAAAAAAAAAAAAAAAAAACTCATAAAAAAAAGTATGAGCCCAGCGCTCCTAATGGACCAGCCGCTCCTGGTAAGAGCCCTTTCACATGGAGCTGACTGTCAAGCAGATCCGCCTGCTCAGTGGGGGATCTGTCTGCTGATCCCCACTGAGCAGGCGGATGACAGGTCTGTGTCCGCTCCGCTGATGCAGAGAGGACACTGACACAGCCCGCTGTTCTCTATGGGGCGGTCAGATGGAAACGGAACGCCTGCCCAGTTCCATCGGATACCATCCGATCCAATCTGCTTGATGGATGGGGTATGGGATCCCCATCCCTCTGTTTTTAGTGGACTGGACCAGATGCAGGCGGGTATAAACTGGCACATGTCCATTTACATCAGCCTCTCCATAAAGAACAATGGGTGGTCGATTAGACCCGCCTGAAAAATGGACAGGCAGATCCGATCGTTGTGCTTGTGTGAAAGGGGCCAAAGTTCTTGTTCACACAGGGCATACACAGCGTACCTTTAAGGGGATGCACAGGAGTTCCATGCATCTCTGTGCAGGCAGTCCCACTGATGTCATTTGGGTTGTAGCAACGGCACGAATAGTGCTCCCAATTTTACATCCATGTAGGTCTGCATGCATGTCACTGAGCTCACACTGTCTGCGTTCGGGGTGGTGTACCCACACCCACCTGCATGTCAGATTAGGAGCAGCAGCTATGCCTGTGCAGCCGTTGCATCCCAACTGACTAAATGGGGATGTATGGACCACTTGTGCATTCCTGTGCGGGTAAACATGGCCCTCCATGGGCGTACACTTTAGTATGCCACATGTGAACGATGCTTTAGTAGCAATTTAGCAGGAATTTTGTAAGTTACGTTGCATTTGTGCGCACTATTAATGATTTTAGTGTATTTTTAGCAAAAATATTGTTTTGATAAACATTTACGCAAATATCGCGCTGCATTAAAAATCAGTAGCACCTTCTTTTTATACTACTGGCCATGTGCTTTCAGAAAATGTATGGTTTGGGGGGTCTTTTACAAATTTTGTAAGCTGTAAGTGAAAAAGGAAAACCTCCAGATTTTCTAAGAGACGTTTGTGTACGTCTGATTTTCACCATTTCTCAGAAAAGGAGCAATTTAAAAATGTACAAATATTGGTTATATAGTAACCTAATACAGGTTAAGCTCTTATATTTAGCAGGAATTTTGTAAAATTTGCTGTGTTTGTATCCGCGAATAATGATTTTAGTGTATTTTTAGCGAAAATATTGCTTTGGTAAACATTTCAGTAGCACCTTCTTTTTATTCTACTGGTCCTAAGCTTTCAGAAAATATATGGGTTTGGGGGGGGGGGGAGGTCTTTCACAAATTCCAAATACTGTAAGGGAAAAATGAAAACCTTCAGATTTCGAGAAGTTTATATATTTACATTTTTGTGTACGTTCAATTTGAACCATTTTGCAAAAAGGTGCAAATATTTGTTATGAAATATCTCCATACAGGTTAAGCTTTTATATTTAGTAGGAATTTAGCAGGAAATTTGTAAAATTAGCTGCGTTTTTATCTGCTAGTAATGGTTTTAGTTTTTTTTTTTTTGCAAAAAATATTATTTTGAACATTTGCGCAAATACCGCGGCCTAAAAAATCTGTAGCATCTTATTTTTATTCCAGAGGTCAGATGCTTTCAGAAAATATATGGTTTAGTGGGGTCTTTCACAAATTCTAAAAGCTGCAAGTGAAAACCTCCAGATTTTTAGAGAAATTTTTGGGTACGTTTGATTTTCACCATTTTGCAAAAAGGCGCAATTTAAAACTTACAAATATTTGTTATTTATTAAAGCAAGGTTCCACGGTCCAGCGATGCGGGTGCAGGAAGCCTCGTTCCTCTCCCCCTCCTCTCTGCGGCTCTGGCATTTTAACTGTGGGCGCCGCATGCACGAGCCGCACTGCAAAAGGCCGGGCAATCTTCTGGGTTCTGTGACATGTCCCAGAAGATTGCAGGGAGGGAGGGGGGAAAGGTGATCTTCCTTCCGGCGCCGTGGAGCCAGAGGAGGAAGCGGGAGCTGGGTGCCTGTAAAAACAGGGTGCCCGGTCCTCCCCCAAAAAAACAGCATGCCATAAGTGGTATGTCAGGGGGTCACCTGCACTTAAAGTGGAAAGTCCATTTTTGGGAGCTTTAACTCCATACAGGTTAAGATTTTATATTTAGTAGGGATTTAGCATGAATTTAGTAAAATTACTGTATTTATTGGCGTATAACACTCACTTTTTTACCATGAAAATCGGTGCAAATATTGTGTGCGTGTTATAAGCCAATACTTCAATTTTAGCTGCCTTGTAGGGGACAGGGAGGGGGGCGGGATGAGCACCATCAGATTATATACAGTGAGAATCTCCTGTTTACTCGGCGGCCTCTGTAATGGGAAGTCCCGTCTCCTGGGCCGCCATTGGACCACTGTTCTGTCTATCATAGGAGATTCTCACTGTATGTAATCTATCAGCGCTCCCCCCCCCTCCCCTCTAGGCTGCAGATGGGCATCGATCAGGCTGCACTGATGGAAATGGGGAGGCTGCTGCATTGATGGCAATGGTGAGGCTGCTGCATAGATGGCAATGGTGAGGCTGCATTGATGTGGACTGATGAGACTGCATTGATGGCATTTGTGAGGCTGCAGATGGGCACTGATCAGGCTGCATTGATGGGCAATGGTGAAGCTGCAGATGGGCACGGACCCTTATTTTGCTTCAAAGTTCCTTATTTAAAATTTAATTTTTTTCCCTGAAACTTCCCTCTTAAAATGAATGTGCGTGTTATACGCCTGTGCGTGTTATACGCCGATAAATACGGTAACTGTTTTTATCTACTAATAATGGTTTTAAAGTATTTTTTGCAAATATATTGGTTTGGTAAACATTTGCGCAAATACCACGGGGTCTAAAAAAATCAGTAGCACCTTTTTTTTATTCTAGAGGTCATATGCTTTCAGAAAATTGATAGTTTTGGGGGTCTTTCACAAATACTGAAAGCTGTAAGGGAAAAATGAAAACCTTCAGATTGTTAGAGAAATTTGGATATTTACACTTCTGCGTCTGTTCAATTTTCACCATTTCGCAAAAAAGGCGCAATTGAAAAAGTTACAAATATTTATTTATTAACTCAATACCGGTTAAGCTTTTATATTTAGTAAGGATTTTGTAAAATGTGCTGGTTATGTATGTATCTGCTAATCATGACTTTAGTGGATTTTTAGCAAAAATATTGTTTTGATAAACATTTGCGTAAATATCGTGGGATCTTAGAAATCACTAGCACCCTTTTATTTTATGGACCATGTGCTTTCAGAAAATATATGGTTTGGGGGGTCTTTTACAAACGTTAAAAGCTAGAAGTGAAAAATAATAAAGCGATGGAAAAATTGCAAAAATGGTCTGGCCACCTGAGTGTACAAAATGGAGCACAGGGCCTGCCAGCAAAAGGGTTAAAGTTTATTTTTTCCTGAAAATTTGAATTAGTCTGCATGAAGGTAAAAAACCTTGAGCCTTTACAACCACTTTATCGGTTTTGCATTTGCCTTTACCCTATTGATATAGAATCTTTGCAGCTGCATGGATCTGAGAGAAGCCTCTGCCTGCACTGTGGCTGCCCTGACGGCTCATTCCTGTTCTGTAATCAATGGACATCTTTCAGCATAGCTGAAACGTAACCATGGTAAATCAGGTGAAAAAAAAATAAAATACAAGCTCCACCTGCTGGCCGACTTGAGTCGCAGCGACTTTGAAAAAGGTTCCTGCACCATTTCTGTGCGACTTGTATTGACATCTACTAAATAAAGTCACACAGATATCAGCAAGCTTCACATGAAATCGCACTACTTTAAAGTTGCACTGAAGTAATTTCAAAATCGCACTGTTTTTTGTCCTCATAACACACAAAGAATATATGAATAAAACCACTATACATTCACCTTTTCAATAAATGTAAACTAAAGATTATCCTAATTTTTATGATTCTGTATGTACTTACGTAGCATTACTAAATCCAACATATTCATTGCCAGCCATTTTATTGAGAAACTGCATGACCTGTAAAAGTAGAAGACATCAGATGTTAAGTAAACACTGGCAAGCCTGGTATTTCATCCTTTGCCCTCCTTCAGATGTTAGTCATGGACCTACCAGGAGAAGCTAGCATCAACCAGAAGGTAAATAAAGAACATCTTTGCAGAAGGGCAAAGGCACAATACACGCGACACACGGATGCAAAATGAGGCAACAATCGAAATGTTGAGTGTGGGGGGTGGGGTGTGAGGGAGAAAATAGCATTACCTTGATTCTGGGGGACAAAGAGGATACCTTCAGTTATTAAAGAGAAGATATATGGGTGGTATAGAACCAAGAACCACTTTTTGTGCAATTAAATCTGAACAAAGCCTAAAAACAGAGCTTGAAAAGATATACGTTTTTACTGTGGGGAAAAAAGAATTTGATTTTATCATGGGGTGTATATCATAGGCAATGAGGTTGATGAATGTTTTACATTACAGAAAATTATTGGGTTATAGGTTAATTCATTCTTTTTTCTAAAAATGGCCGATATTGATCTAATTAAATGTTCTTTAGTCAAACTGTATTTGATCACTTATCAAGTAGGCTAGCCGATTTGATGCTACTGGGAATTGCTAGATTTTAGTTATAACTACACATATTTGGGATGTTATGCATTCAGATTAAACAGGTTAAAAAAAGGTTATGTACGCTGCAGTATTTGCCGTGGAAATTGTCATACATTTTTAATACATGTATTCTAACTGAAACATCTATAAAGATTTATTATCATGTGTGATGCAGGATTATTATTAAGTGCATCTATACATTAAAGTGGATAAACTAACAATAAACTTATCTTTACACATAAACCCAAATATTAACGGGCTCCTGACGACATCCACGGATGCCAAAATATGTCACTTCTTTTATTTGGAATGCATGCCTGCATCCTGAGTGTAACAGAGGCTGGGGTGGTGTTCCTGTGGATTTCATTTGTAGGTACCGGGGTGCCAATAAAGGCACATTCAAATGTAAGTTTATACATTTGCTTTATGTGATTTAAATCTTTTTCATGAACGTTTAATGCTAGGTGGGCTCTTCCCGCAATTACTATATGCCGGTGTGGAGCTGAAGGAGTGAGCCAGAGGAGATTCATTTGAGGTTATAAATAAAAAGAAAATGTAGACCTGCTTATCAAAGTGTCATTAAACCTACAGCAATAAAAAGTGTCAGTACACGCTGTATTACATGCTGTTTATACTCACTCAGTCACTATGGGATTAGTTTTCTGTATTCTGCAAAAACCAAGTGGATCCAGCTGTTCACTGTCCCTCCCTCCTTGTCTGTGTCCCTGCTGCAGCCTGAGAATGTGTAGTCCAGCCATTATCACATCTACTGAGCATGCTCCAGTTTCAGTTCCCATCCAAGTAGTTAATTTCCTTTTTTTTCTGATCTGTGCAGCCCACATGACTAAGGAGTCACACATTTGGGAATATACACAGTAGTAAATGACAGCTCATTCCTTCCCTCCTCCTTCATGCCCTATACACAGCTAAACACTATGGGGGCTGAAGCCCACACATTTTTTTTTTTGCAAAAAAATAATAGATTCAAGTTTAAATACATATTTGTATGACAATTTAAAAAACATTTGATACTAATTATGTATTTTTCCTTGTATTTTTTTATTTTATTTTTTGAACATGCGACTGTCACTAGAGGACTAGAAGCTGGCACTTTATTCTTTAGTATGTAAAAAAAAAAAAAAATCACTGGGTTTCTCACATTGGAATTGTTGTGGAACATGGATTTATTGTGAATCATTGCTTATTGGGTAAGAAAGTCGAACATGTTGCCTGGATCACAGTTTGTAAACTATAAGTAACTATTATACTTTATCAAGAATTATTTCAGTGCGTATTTGGGAGCACTGAAAATATACTCACATTCATGTTTTTTTTAATACAATATGTTTAGGTTTATTTACTTGTAAAGGCTTATTAATATTTTTTTATTACGTTGCACAATAAAATATACATTTTAATATCCTGAGGGATATTTGTGTTCAGCTGGGGTACACACACACACACACACACACACACACACATTTTGATCCTCTTGTGATTAGGTGTATTACTAAAGTTTTGATATATCTCTTCAATAGTTGCAAACAAAAAAAAAAAAACACACACACAATGTTACTCATGCTCGAAATCTTGTGATCTGGTAAACACCTTTGCACTCTGCCGACTGATATCAGCTAGCATTGTTTCCAAATCCCAAAAAATTGAATTTCAGGTGTCAAGTGTATTTTTAATCCTTACAAAAATTGTGTCTATATTGTAAAATCAGTTGACCTGCTTTCTGTTACCTAGAGTCTTTCCAGGGGTAACACAAAGGGTCATGTGCAGGTATTGTAGAGATGTATTGCATAGGTTTTAAATATGCCCTGGCATTCACTTTAATAAAAACTGCTGGAGGAGTGTAATCTTATGCCCGGTACACACGAGCGGAATTTCCGTCGGAAAAATCTTGGATGGTTTTTCTGACGGAATTCCGCTCAAGCTTGGCTTGCGTAATACACACGGTCACACAAAGGTTCTCTGAACTTTCGACCGTCAAGAAAACGGTGACATACAACACTAAGACGAGCCGAAAAAATGAAGTTCTATGCTTCCGAGCATGGGTCGAATTGTTTCCGAGCATGTGTGATTTGCATACAGACGAACGCATTTTCGGATAGGAACTTTTTCCGACCGAAAAATAGAGGACCTGCTCTCAATCTTTTGCTTGCTGGAATTCCACCAGCAAAAGTCCAATGGAGCATACACACGGTCGCATTTTCCGACCAAAACCTCTCATCGGAGTTTTGCCTGCGGCATTTCCGATCGTGTGTATGGGGCATAACAGAAGAACTAAAGGGCTGAGAGTTCATAGCACTTACCTGTGTACTAAAGGAGATAAGTAGGTTTCCACTGCTCACCTCCTTCTGAAAATGCTTGTTACCCATCTGTCTGGCTTCAGTTTTTGAAGTCAATGTTACAGAAAGTACTGAAGCCTGAGATAGCCAGATAACTAACATTTTCAAAAAAACATTTAATAATAGGATAGTCATGGCAGTTTTACATAGAGAACATGTACCCTGCACGGATTCCCACAATGTAATACCCAGGGTCTGAAGACAGCCATAGACAGTTCAAACCAAGTATGGTCAAGCTGAATGCACCCAAGTTAAATCGATCAATCACTTTTGGTACAACCAGCCAGCCGGATCTTACTTGCGATTATTGCAAGTGGCTGTTATAGCTGCTAAAAAGGATCGCTGTCTTCTCCTGGTGGGGGCGGCTTCCCCACCCCCCTTTCCCCGCCGGGAGAAGACAATGGCTCGGCAGGAGGGATTCCCACATCACCACTGTCTGCGCTGATGGGGGAACCAAGCAAATTTCTTTCTTGCAACCCGTGGTTGCAGGAAAGAAATTCACTCAGTCTATGGCATGCCTGAGTTGCTTGTCAACAGTTATGTTGTAGTTAGCTACAATTATGCAAATCCCTGCTAACTAAAGTCTCTATATTTAGTTCCACTTTGGGAGGACAGCACTGGGAGGGCAAAAATTGAAATGTGTTATGTCCCGACATCTTTTTTTTCTATCTGTTCTTTCTAATAAATTATTACTCCATGTGCACTTGAAGGATACATTTAATATTATAAGATGTTAGAATACATTTAAATCAAAAACAAAATAATTAAATCAAAAACAAAAAAATTTGTTTTATGCAACAGGAAATTAAATTATGCAAATGGGAAATGCTAGATCTTTTACACTTACGTAGTCAAATTTTTCTGCATTGCCTGCTCCTTGCTGCAGGGAAAAAAAAACACAAGTTAATGGTTTCATTGACTGAGTGTATATTTATTCCATTCAGCCAAGTCTACAAATGTGATGGTCTCAACATACTGTATAGCAAAAAACAGTCAGTGATCACCATCAGGACAGAAATGCTGTGCAGTTGGATGAAAATGTTTGTTTTCCATGAGCTACACTCTAGGCTCCATTTATAAAGGGTCACATGTTAAATTACTATCCTTTCACGATTAATCATTTGCCAGCTTTATAAAGGCATTCTCTGGCACTATTGTATGATATATTCATCAGCTCCTGGATTCCTCCTTCCCAGATTACATGCAGATTTCAGTATCCATCTCAGTACTTAGACTAGAAAATGTTACAAATTTGCTTGCAACACCTTTTTTGCCTAAATTCAGTTACAGCACATTTACCTTCTACAACATTTGCTGACAGCTTTCCTTTGAAGTGGTTGTAAACCCCAGTCATGGATTTTGAACAAAGCACATACCTGTAGTTTTTACTTATCTCTCCAAAGCTCTAAGTGCTGTTTCTCTCTGGTGCTTCATTCCTCTGTTATCAGCATGAGTCACTTCTGAGAAGTTTTCCAGACCCAATGAGATAAATTTGTGTCAGGAGGGAGGGGGGAGCTCAAAACAGAGCTGGTCTATTTACAACACAGCTCTTCTGCTGTGTGGAGGGGGGGGGGGGTTGTTCCTTTCCTCCAAATCAGCTCTCACACACTTAATGCAGTCTCTCCACCCTCTGCTGAGACAGATGAAAGATTTCTATCACAATCTGCAATTCTGAAGGGGTGTAGAGAGGGGAAGACTGCAGATTAACTAATAAAACACATGTAGGATTTGTTTCATCCCTGTCTATCACTTTAAACTGTTCACTTTACTCGGTATATGTGAGGGTTTACAACCACTTTAAACTCTGAAAAACAACAGCAAATTAAATAATCTATTTAATGGTTCTGGGTAAATCTGACAGATTATCAAATAAAGCTCTTCCTGTAGCCCTGGTGACCATAATGCAGCACCAATTGTGGTTTAGCTGCACTTGAGCCTAGGTTCACACTGTATCGACGCGGAAAGCAGCGCAATTGCAGCGCCGATTCCCACATCACATCTCACCCGCAGGCAGTTCACACTGCCCCCTGCGAACCGCTGCTTGTGTCAATACAATGTTAATGACAACCCCAGATCGGTTCACAGATCGCATTGCGAACTGTGAAAGCACACAGGAATCAGATCGCATGGGTGAGAACACCCATGCGATCCCGATTCCAGTGCGGGAAAAAAAAAAAAGTCCCTGCACTTTTTTCCTTCTAATCCAATGCGAGTTCAGCCATACAACTGTATGGCTGAACTCTCAGCCATACAACTGTATGGCTGAACTCACATTGCACAGACATCGCATGCGATAGGCACCGCAGTGCTGGTGCGAATCACATGTGATGTCTGTGTTCACACAAGTGTTAACCCAGACTTAAACATTGTAACAATAAAGAGTAAGGCTAATGTACACGGAACGTTTTGAAACCTCTCCTGAATGATTTAACTTTAAAAACGTCCGTGTTGCCGCATTTAGAAGAGTTTTTTTTTTTTTTCGTTTTTTTCTAATAGTCAAAAATGTACCTCCATTAAAAACTGTAACTGTAAATGAAACGCGGCTAAACATGGGTTACCACGTTTACAAGATGTTACAGGCATTTGGGGTTTCAAATGCCTCTAAACATCCGTCCTGAATGCATTTTTTTTGCTTTACAAAAAATGCTTCCAAACTCAACTGCCTAGAAAGGACTATAAATGACCCTGTGTACATGTACTGATAAGATAACAGAGGACAGTTCAGGGACAGCTGAAAAAAACACCCAACTGCTCCTAAACATCTGTTTACCAGCAGCAGTGTACATGAAGCCTAAACATTTTGTTCTGCAATAAGGTGAGAATGAAAGATCTTAGAATGAAAGAGAATTGAAAGATTAGAAGAAAACAAAATACAATCCTAACGCCATACAGACACAATGTGTAACTGCAGGATGTACAGCTAATTGGCTGCTGAAAATATTAAAGTTCTATTATATCAGAACTAGGGCTGCAACTAACGATTATTTTCATAATCGATTAGTTGGCCGATTGTTTCGATTCATCGATTAATCGGTTAATAACCTTAAAAAAAAAAAGTGTGGTGTATAATTTAGTTAATATGTAAAGTTTAAAAAAAGCCAATTTATTCCTAAATATCTTTATACGCATGGGGTAAATATAAATAACCAAATATATGGTTAGGGAGTAAAATCTTTAATCTTCTCTGAGAATAACAGACAGAAGAGATATGCTATATATATACTATTAGAGGTTGAATCTGGGCTCAGATCAATTTTTTTTTTTTTAAAGAAAAAAAAATTCTAGACTGTTTTGCAGATTTTTAAACAGAACTGTAATATTACATGCTTTTCTTCAGCTTCTCCATTGAAGTATATTGAACCAAAAAAGCACAGTTTTGCATTGAAAAAGGTCCTTGACCCTTTCCAAATGCACATCAGCTGAAAAAAAGCATAGATGTGAACGTTAAATGAACTGTAGTGCATTTCTGCAAAAAGCACCATAAAACACATGGGTGGGAACCAGGCCTAAGACATTTAGTAACATAATGGAGTTTAAAAAAAAAATAAAAAATGTGTTTTTTTACTGTGCAACAGTGAAAGTAATAGATTATTTGCTCTTTTTGTACTATATAGGGCTAATTTTAGCTTTTTTAACCCCATTATGTTACTGGCCGATTAATCGATTATGAAAATAGTAATCTATTAATTTCATAATCGATTAGCTGTTTCAGCCCTATTCAGAACTGAAGTCAAGCAGTCAGAGCTCAACTGGATAGAAAGATAAATGAACCAGGCCTATCATCAACTACTTCTTTGTGAAATAGAAAAAAAAAAATTGAAAAACAAAAAATTACAAGAATAACTAGTAAAGCTTCATGTACACGGGGTGTTGTTTAACCTCTCCTGAACGATTTAACTTGACATCTAGAAACCGGCAACTAAAAACGTCTATTTAGCCGCGTTTACATGCCGTGTTTGTAAAAAAATATATTTTTTCTTAAATGAAAAAAGTCTGTAAACGAAACACTGCTAAACGCGAGTTACCACGTTTAGCAGCATTTACAGGCTATTACAGTCATTTGGCGTTTCAATTGCCTCTGAACATCTGTCCTGAACCCCTTTTTTTGCGTTCCAAAAAAATGCTTATAAACTCAACTGCCTAGAAACGACTATAAATGACCCTGTGTACATTTACTGATAAGAGAACAGAGGAGAGTTCAGGGGCAGCTGAAAAAAATGCCCAACAGCGTCTAAACGTCCGTTTACCAGCAGCAGTGTACATGAGGCCTTAGTCTAATAAAATCACGTAAGCGTTTACTTTTGTAGATGAATGAAAATTCTTGATCACATAAAACATACCTTTATTAAAGAAGTGATCACAATAGCCCCAGCATTCACCATTGGATTATGTGGTTTCTCTGGAAAAAGATGATACAATACATCAAAGGCAATTCTAGATATCAATTACCTACGAAAGCTAGGCTAGTCATAGACAGTCATTTTTGTATACTGTACAAGTAAGCACATAGGTGCATTATCTAGTTGCTAATCAGTAACTGCAAGTAGTAAAGTCTTCTTCCTGGTGAGAATCTCTATTTCTTCATCTATATTCCTAGTCTATTTTCAGCAAAACTAGCACAGGCTTCTTTAGTTTTTGATGAGGCTTGAAACAGGATTTGATGTAAATATCATATTATTTCAAAATGCCCTTTATGATGAGATTATCAAAAGAAGGTTTAAATTAGACGTGACTCCAAAATTCAACAATTGAGCAGGGTATTCTCCATGTATAAAAAGGTTGTTTTTAAAATCAAAGTACCTTCTGGGAATGTAACTGCCTTCTGTCTCTATGGGCTGTATACAGCTAGGACTTTAGAAGGGACAGGAAGCCACAACAGTGCACCTGTGAGTGCGATCATTGCTTATGCTGGCCATATACTATACGAAAAATCGTCCGAAATTCGGTCATTTAGACCGTTCGTTCATTTTTCGGCCAGTTAATGGGCACAAAATCGATATTCACTTGGACGTTTTTGAGCCGAAAAAACGAAGGAAAAGTTTGGAAATTTTCTGCCGAACGATAAATTGAAAGGTTAATGTGTTTCCCTTCAGAACTGTCTGCACTAGGTATATGTAAAAAAACAAACAAAAAATGTATTTATGTCCACTGAACGATTTATCGGTAATTACATGATGGCAACATCGTTTGCGCTCATGGCCGAACGTTCGTTTTTCGAAGATGGGTTCGGTCGATTTTTCATATAATGTTCTAGCTGCATATCCCAGTGCTTTAGGAGAAAAACAAAAGAATAAAGCTGGATTTTGTTTACAGCTTGGATAGTCATAAAATAGAACAAAGAATTTACAGAGATAATTTATCCATTAGGCCTCGTTCACACTGGCATACTACAGCATGCACCCATGCAAGGCATTCCGTGCCAGCTGTCCTATTCATTTCAATAGGGCACAGCAGCTGCTCCCAATCTGACAGCCGTTCACCTTCATTCAGGGCTGTGCACCTGCATGGTTGTCAAAATGGAAGCAGTGGCTGTGTCCATTTAGCCACTGCGTCCCAAATGAAATGAATGGCATGGACTGCATGGTGATGCATGGAACACCCGTGCATCCTGATGCAGACAGACACGCTATAGTACTCCTGTGTAAACGAGGCCTTAGCCAGTATGGTGTCTGATACAGAAGTTCCCCTGTATCAGCTCTTACGGGCATACATATTGGCCAAGGTCCCATAATTCCCTGGGGCCGTATGCAGACCTTTGCCACCCATTGTGTGGCTCTCGTGAGCTCCTGTAGACAGTGTTTTCCTTACCTAGATGCTTACTCAGGCCAGTGAAGGAAAATAGTCTTTAGATTGGCATCTAGTGTCTTGGTTGGTATATTTCTTAATTAATTAATATATATATATATATATATATATATATATATATATATATATATATATATATATATATATCATATTTTTTATAATGGATTTTGCAGAGAGAAATATTTAAAATGAGGAACAAGTATTTTTTAAGGGGCTGTACTGAGCACAAATAGCAGCGATTCCTAGCCATCTCATGTAATGTGTCTTCTAAAACACATCTTCAGTCTAATACTGTTGCTTGACGTATTTCCTCAGTCTACAACAACTTTACACAGGTTCATTCTCAGACTACTTCCCGTCTACAGTTTTTGACCATCTCTATATCATTGCCTATAGTCTCGGACAGCTTTGCATAGCATTACAGTTACCAAATATTATGTGTGTCTCTATGGTCATGTCACGGGCTGCACTAGAAGGCTCCAATGTCATAACAATTAACCAATGCTGCCAAAGCCACTTGAGCACACACACACACACACACACACACATAACTTGTTATTTCCTGTTACAACCATTATTTTCATCATAGAGTGGAAAACAGCAGTCACATGGTTCTAATCAATATGACAAATAATGTATTTTAGCTTGGCAGGATAACATTTTCTCATGTACTCAAGCTTCAAGGCACTAACATGATACAATCTGGCATGCCAAGTTCTACATTGGCAGAAAAGTTTCACAAATTGTTGAATTGACATGTTCAAGTGCCATGTAAACACTAAGAGGAAATGGAACCATAAAATGGGGTCAAGTGCTATCTGTTTTGTGATACTGTTAAGTATCTGCTTCCTTTCAGCAGCAGAATAGTGTACTCATGCCCTTATAAAAGCTTATGTAAAGCACATGGGTCAAGATTTGCTAATGCGTTGATACCATGTTAATTATAGAGTGGCGTAAAAGCAAAAGTTCTTGAGGATTTAATACTACATGTCAGCCATAGTAAAAAAAAAAAAAAAAAAATCAAAAAAAAAAAGACTATAAAATGTTATAATATATATATATATATATATATATATATATATATATATATATATATATATATATATATATATATATATATATATATATATATATAGATATATATATATATATATAGATAGATAGATAGATAGATAGATAGGATAGATAGATAGACATTCATACATAGCCGAGTGTACTCGGCTAGGTTCGGCTAGCTCCGCTCACAGTCACGCCCAGTCCCGCTCTATGATGGGCATAACACAGGGACTGGGCGTGACTGAGCGGAGCTAGCCGAGTACACTCGGCTATGTATGAATGTCGGCGGCTCTCGGCTCCACCCACAGGGCTCCGAGAGAAGCCGAAAAGCAGCAGAGAGCCGCTGAGAGTCACGGGACCGGCTCTGTCTCTCTCGGCGGCGCCATATTTAAAAACGCCAGTGACACTACAAGGCTGCAGTGTCACTGGGCAAGGCTGCAAATGTCACAAGGCTGCAAATGACACTGGACAAGGATGCAAATGACACAACAAGGCTGCAGATGGACACTGATGGGCATTTAAATGTAAGTTTTTTTTCCTTAACCACTTCATATCCGGGCCATTTCTGACACTTCGCTCCTACATGTCAAAAATCATCATTTTTTTGCTATAAAATTACATAGAACCCCCAAACATTATATATGTTTTTTTAGCAGAGACCCTACAGAATACAATGGCGGTCATTGCAACTTTTTATCTTGCACGGTATTTGCGCAGCAATTTTTCAAACGCGTTTTTTTTGGAAAAAAAACAGTTTCATGCTTAAAAAAAAAAACAAAACAGCAAAGTTAGCCAAATTTTTTTGCATTGTGTGAAAGATGAAGTTACGCCGAGTAAATAGATACCTAACATGTCACGCTTCAAAATTGCACACGCTCGTGGAATGGCGCCAAGCTTTGGTACTTAAAAATGCCCATAGGCGACGCTTTAAAATTTTTTACTGGTTACATGTTTTGAGTTACAGAGGAGGTCTAGGGCCAAAATTATTGCTCTCGCTCTAACGTTCGTGGCGATACCTCACATGTGTGGTTTGAACACTGTTTTCATATGTGGGCGGGACTTGCGTATGCGTTCGCTTCTGCGTGCGAGCTCACGGGGACAGGGGCGCTTTAAAAATTTTTTTTTTTTTTTTTATTGTTAATTTTACTTAAATTTTTTTATTTTGACACTTTAAAAAAATATTTTTTTTTTGATCACTTTTATTTCTATTACAAGGAATGTAAACATCCCTTGTAATAGGAATATGACACGATCAGTCCTCTTTACAGTGAGATATGGGGTCAATAAGACCCCACATCTCACCTCTAGGCTGGGAAGCCTAAAATAAAAAAATAAAATAAAACGATCGCCGCTTCACAACCGAAGCGGCGCCGTTTTTTTGAATGCAGAGGCCGGGCGTGACGTCATAACATCGCGCCCGGCCTCCGAACGATCATAGAGACTCCGGCGACCATCTGGTCCGCCGGAAATCTCTATGGTGAACATCCGGCGCCGGCGGATCCGCTATCCGACTCACCGATCGCTGAGGTGAGTCGGTAGTAGCACCGGAGGGCGGCGGGAGGGGGGGGGTGTCCCCTCCCGCCGCCCGTAAGAACGATCAAGCGGCGGAACAGCCGCTATGATCGTTCTTATGGTGTACGGAATCGCCGGCTGAAAATGCCGGTATCTGAATGATGTCTGTAGCCTCAGACATCATTCAGATATAAGCCCTGAAAGTGGAGGCCGTCATATGACGGCCTCCGGATGTCAAGTGGTTAAAAAGTTTTTTTCCTTAAAATTCTCTCCTAAACTTGGGGTGCGTGTTATACGCCGATAAATACGGTATATACACACACACACACACACACAGTTGTGCTCATAGGTTTACATACAGAATTTATGATTTCTTGGCCAATTTTCAGAGACTATGGATAACACAAACTTTTCTTTCACTCATGGTTAGTGTTTGGCTGAAGCCATTTATTATCAATCAACTGTGTTTACTCTTTTTAAATCATAATGGCAACAGAAACTACCCAAATGACCCGGTTTGAAAGTTTACATACCCCAGCTCTTAAAATCGTGTATTGCCCCCTTTAACATTAATGACAGCTTGAAGTCTTTTGTGGCATTTGTGGATGAGGCTCTTGATCTTCTCAGATGGTAAAGCTGCCCATTCCTCTTGGCAAAAAGTCTTCATAAAATGTAAATTCTTGGGCTGTCTTGCATGAACTGCATGTTTGAGATCTCCCAGAGTGGCTCAATGATATTGAGGTCAGAAGACAGAGATGGCCACTCCAATCCTTCACTTTATTCTGCTGTAGCCAATGACAGGTCGACTTGGCCTTGTGCTTTGGATCATTGTCATGTTGGAATGTCCAAGTACGTCCCATGTGCAGCTTCCTGGCTGATAAATGCAAAATGTTCCTCCAGTATTTTTTGATAACATACTGCATTCATCTTGCCAACAATTTTGACTAAATTTCCTGTGCCTTTGTAGCTCACACATCCCCAAAACATCAGCGATCCACCTCTGGACCTTTCATCATAGGCCTTGTTGACTCCTCTCCAAATGTAGCGTTTATGGTTGTGGCCAAAAAGCTCAATTTTGGTCTCACCACTCCAAATGACTTTGTAACAAAAGGTTTGAGGCTTGTCTCTGTGCTGTTTGGCGTATTGTAAGTGGGATACTTTGTGGCATTTGCATAGTAATGGCTTTCTTCTAGCGACTCGACCATGCAGCCCATCTTTCTTCAAGTGCCTCCTTATTGTGCATCTTGAAATAGCCTCACCACATGTTTTCAGAGTCCTATATTTCACCTGAAGTTGTTTGTGGGTTTTTCTTTGCATCTCGAACAATTTTCCTGGCAGTTGTGGCTGAAATTTTAGTTGTAACTACCTGACCGTGGTTTTGTTTCAACAGAACCCCTCATTTTCCACTTCTTGATTAGAGTTTGGCATTCTCAATTCCTTGGGTATCTTTTCGTACCTCTTTCCTGTTTTATACAGTTCAACTACCTTTTCCCGCAGATCCTTTGGCTTTCCCCATGACTCAGAAATGTCAGTGCAGCACTGGATGAAAGATCTACACACATACATACATATATATATAGATTAGGGTTGTCCCGATACCGATACTAGTATCGGTATCGGCACCGATACCGAGCATTTGCCCAAGTACTTGTACTCGGGCAAATGCTCCCGATGCTTCCGCCGATACTATGACAGTCAGCGGTGATCGGCGTGTAGGGGAGTTACAAGTTCCCCCCCGCGGCTTTCAGCTGCTTTTAGTGACAGCGGTGATCGGTGCTTGTAACTTCCCCACGCGATCACCGCTGACTGTCACCTCATCCTCCTCCATGCCCCCTCCGTTCCTCTGTCCCCCTCTCCTTCTCTGTCCCCCTCTCCTTCTCTGTCCCCCTCTCCTTCTCTGTCCCCCTCTCCTTCTCTGTCCCCCTCCGTTCCGTTCCTCTGTCCCCCTCCGTTCCGTTCCTCTGTCCCCCTCCGTTCCGTTCCTCTGTCCCCCTCCGTTCCGTTCCTCTGTCCCCCTCCGTTCCGTTCCTCTGTCCCCCTCCGTTCCGTTCCTCTGTCCCCCTCCGTTCCGTTCCTCTGTCCCCCTCCGTTCCGTTCCTCTGTCCCCCTCCGTTCCGTTCCTCTGTCCCCCTCCGTTCCGTTCCTCTGTCCCCCTCCGTTCCGTTCCTCTGTCCCCCTCCGTTCCGTTCCTCTGTCCCCCTCCGTTCCGTTCCTCTGTCCCCCTCCGTTCCGTTCCTCTGTCCCCCTCCGTTCCGTTCCTCTGTCCCCCTCCGTTCCGTTCCTCTGTCTCCCTCTCCTTCTCTGTCCCCCTCCGTTCTGCTGTGTCTCTCTGCTGTCCCCTCCGTTCCTCCATCCCCCTCCTCCTTCCTTTGTGAATGGACAGAGTCAGCTGACTCTGTCCATTCACATAATTGAAACATTGTAATCTCCTGTGATTACGATGTGTCAGTTTATGAATGGAGAGGAGCCGCTGTCTTCTCTCCATTCATTCTCAGTGCAGCTGAGGCTGCAGAGAAAGGGACTGGGGAATCTCTATCCTCTGTGTCTTTCTCTGTCTCAAGGGGTAGATATCAGAGGTCTGTTAAGACCCCTGATATCTCACCAAAGCCCCCCAACAGGGCTGATAAAAATAAAAAAAAAAACATATTGCAAAAATGAATAAAAAAAATATTATTGTAAAAAATAAAAATTGTAAATAAAAAAAAAAAACAAAAACACACACAGACACCGTTCACCCCCCCCCCCCGAAAACAAAACAAAACAAAAAAAAAACTATCACGTGACATTAAAAAAAAAAAAGTATCGGTAATCGGTATCGGCGAGTACTTGAAAAAAAAAGTATCGGTACTTGTACTCGGTCCTAAAAAAGTGGTATCGGGACAACCCTAATTATATATATATATATATATATATATATATATATATATATATATATATATATATATATATATATATATATATATATACATACACACACACACACACACTACATTTACGTAGGGTTCAATATTAAGTTGGTCCACTCTTTGCAGCTATAACAGCTTCAACTCTTCTAGGAAGGCTGTCCACGGGGTTTAGGAGTGTGTCTATGGGAATGTTTGACTATTCTTCCAGAAACGCATTTGTGAGGTCAGGCACTGATGTCAATAAGAAGGCCTGGCTCGCAGTCTCCGCTCTCATTTATCCTAAAGGGTTGAGGTCAGGACACTGTGCAGATCAGTCAAGTTCCTCCGCCCCAAACTTGCTCATCCATGTCTTTATGGACCTTGCTTTGTGCACTGGCCCAAATCATTTGGTGGAGGGGTGGGGGGGATTATGGTGTGGGTTGTTTTTCAGGGGTTGGGCTTGGCCCCTTAGTTCCAGTGAAGAAAATTCTTAAGGCGTCAGAATACGGAGACATTTTAGACAATTTCATGCTCTCAACCTTATGAGAACAGTTTGGGGATGGACTTTTCCTGTTCCAACATGGCTTCGCAACAGTGCACAAACAAGGTCCATAAAGACATGGATGAGCGAGTTTTGAGTGGAGGAACTTGACTGACCTGCACAGAGTCCTGACCATAACCCAATAGAACACCTTTTAAGGAAATTAGAACGGAGAATGCAAGCTAGGCCTTCTCGTTCAACATCAGTGCCTGACCTTACAAATGCGCTTCTGGAAGAATGGTCAAACATTCCCATATACACACTCCTAAACCTTGTGGACAGCCTTCGCAGAAGAGTTGAAGCTGTTATAATTGTAAAGAGTGGGCCAACGCAATATTGGGATGCCATTAAAGTTCATGTGCATGTAAAGGCGGGTGTCGCAATACTTTTGGTAATATAGTGTATACACAATCTAAATTTTCTGTATGGAAATATGCGCTCAAACAAAACAGTCTATACAATGACATCAGAGAAATTTTGAAATCCTTCCAGAATAAACAGCACCGCTGACGGGGTTTACATTACGTCATACAACCTATGGCGGTGCCTTTGATACTCGCATTATTGCAATGTCTGATCGGGTACATAATGCACAACCAGAGAGTATGCATCACTTCATACATTCACTATAATTGGGGGAGATTTCTGGTGATAGTCATGAATCCCCCCCTTTTTTTGAGGGAGGTTCCTGATGGTTGTCAGGAATTTCTTCCTTTTTTTTCCGATTCACATCTCTATTACCCACTAATATAGTGCATGATACATGTTGAGATCAGAGTATCGATTTTTTCGACACGACTTTTTAGATAGAGTTTGCTGAAGTAAATGTTTGGAAGGGAATTTTTTAATTAGAATTATTTTTTCATTTTTTGATTATAATTTAGTTTATATCAAACCTTATAAGCTTTTCACCAATTAAATCACACATTTCGGGTATTGACATACTATTATAATCTTGTGAGAGGACACGTATTTTAAGATCGGTTTCCTCCAACTATTATCACAGTACAGGATTGTTCCTGTTGATGCATGATGATTAATACACGTCTACTTATTTGTTATTCAATAAGGGATGGCAGCGTTTTTGTTTTTTATTTTGGTATTTCTTAGGATTTATATCACAATTTTTGCATCTAATTTTACACTTACACCGTTGCGGCAGGTATCAATGTTGTGCTCAACTGTGTTAGGTTGCTGCCCGTTCTGGGAGGGATGTGTGTAGCGACGCTCTCCCTTCCATGACGTTCGCAGGTTAAGGGATCTTTTCCCATACTTAATATGGCGCCTTGATGCTCGGGGTTCAGAACGAGGCTTGGCTTCCTTTCCCCATTGACAACGTCAGATGATGACGAAACGCGTCTGGGAAGGTACGCACTGACGTCACCACGCTTTCGGAGTAGAGGACGGGCTCCGTTTGTTTGTATGCCGGCCGGCTCTTTGTACACGCTATTTTACTAACCTAACTGTAAGTTACTACTTTTTTAAAATAAATATCAGAAAGATTTTACACTATGGTGAGTTCTTCTTCCTTCTGGGTCATCCGTGGTTTTCGTGCTGAATGGTGACATGTGGCATCGCAAGTGAATCTGGAGTTTTACCCCCCACACGAACACCGGGAGTGCCAGCAAGCTAAAAGGCCTTGGCTGGGCTATAGCCACCTGCCCTTTGATGCTTGCCATCTGGTAAGCAGGTTTTACTACTAGGGTGGATTGTCACTACTGCTTCAAAGTACACGGTGGCGGTGCTGTTTATTCTGGAAGGATTTCAAAATTTCTCTGATGTCATTGTATAGACTGTTTTGTTTGAGCGCAGCTTTCTCCTCTTTGAACTATTATTTTGGTGTGATCGCACTATATGCTGCTGCTAATTACATACGCATTTTTAGGTCAAGCGCGGTTCTCTCTATTTACATACTGTATGGAAATATGCTTTATAAAAATCATGTTTAACAAACTTTGGTAATTTTATATGCCATTGTGAATCATTGTTTGTATGGAGAATTATTCATTCTTCTTTGTGCCTCTAAAGTCCCCTTGGTCGCCCTTGTCACCTTGGACAGAAACTTCATATGACAGTTCAAAACTCTAACAGCCTCAGGATCATGGAAAAAGGAGAGGAGTTATGCATACAGTGGGGCAAAAAAGTATTGTCAGCCACCAATTGTGCAAGTTCTCCCACTTAAAAAGATGAGAGAGGCCTGTAATTGTCATCATAGGTATACCTCAGCTATGAGAGACAAAATGTGTAAACAAATCCAGACAATCACATTGTCTGATTTTTGAAAGCATATATTTGAAAATTATGGTGGAAAATAGGTATTTGGTCACCTACAAACAAGCAAGATTTCTGGCTCTCACAGACCTGTATCTTCTTCTTTAAGAGGCTCCTCTGTCCTCCACTCATTACCTGTATTAATGGCACCTGTTTGAACTTGTTATCAGTATAAAAGACAACTGTCCACAACCTCAAACAGTCACACTCCAAACTCCACTATGGTGAAGACCAAAGAGCTGTCAAAGGACACCAGAAACAAAATTGTAGACCTGCACCAGGCTGGGAAGACTGAATCTGCAATAGGCAAGCAGCAATCAACTGACCACTAATAATCTCCCTCGATCTGGGGCTCCACGCAAGATCTCACCCCGTGGGGTCAAAATGATCACAACAGTGAGCAAAAATCTCAGAACCATACGGGGGGACCTAGTGAATGACCTGCAGAGAGCTGGGACCAACATAACAAAGGCTACCATCAGTAACACACTACGCTGCCAGGGACTCAGATCCTGCAGTGCCAGACGTGCCCCCCTGCTTAAGCCAGTACATGTCTGGGCCCATCTGAGGTTTGCTAGAGAGCATTTGGATGATCCAGAAGAGGATTGGGAGAATGTCATATGGTCAGATGAAACCAAAGTAGAACTGTTTGGTAGAAACACAACTCGTCGTGTTTGGAGGAGAGGGAATGCTGAGTTGCAACCAAAGAACACCATAACTAGTGTGAAGCATGGGGGTGGCAACATCATGCTTTGGGGCGGTTTCTCTGCAAAGGGAACAGGACGACTGATCCGTGTACATGAAAGAATGAATGGGGCCATGTATCCTGAGATTTTGAGTGCAAATCTCCTCCCATCAGCAAGGGCATTGAAGATGAAACGTGGCTGGGTCTTTCAGCATGGCAATGATCCCAAACACACCGCCCGGGCAACGAAGGCGGTCCACACCATAGGGAGGGAGTTGAAAGTCCGTCTTGCCCAGCGACAGCCCCAAAACATCACTGCTCTAGAGGAGATCTGCATGGAGGAATGGGCCAACATACCAGCAACAGTGTGTAACAACCTTGTGAAGACTTACAGAAAACGTTTGACCTCTGTCATTGCCAACAAAGGATATATAAAAAAGTATTGAGATGAACTTTGGATATTGACAAAATACTTATTTTCCACGATAATTTGCAAATAAATTCTTTCAAAATTCAGACAATGTGATTGTCTGGATTTGTTTCCACATTTTGTCTCTCATAGTTGAGGTATACCTATGATGACAATTACAGGCCTCTCTCATCTTTTTAAGTGGGAGAACTTGCACAATTGGTGGCTGACTAAATACTTTTTTGCCCCACTGTATGTGAAAGAGAATTGTATTGGGAAATTTATGGAGGCTGCCAATACTGACCATCTTCTGAATATGCTATCTACCTGTCCACCTCTGACTTCAATACTTTCTTAATCACTTACCAGAAACATGCAGGTCAGTAAAGAGCACCTGCTCAGCAAAGCAGGGAACTTGTATTTTCAGGAAGAGCGGTCAGGAATGGCAGACTACATGCTTTCCAGGTAAAGGTTTGCTAAAAAAACGCATTCTGTCAGGGGTAAAGTGTAACAATTATGTCCAAAATGCAGTAACCCACAGCAAACCAATAGGGTTTCAACTTTAATCAGTTTACTGGATTAAGGACAATGAAACAGGATTGCTAGTTGGGTGTAAAGTGCAAAAATTACTGCTTTAGGGAGAGAGGAGCATGGTTGTTGTATATCACACACTTACGTCTACATAAAGACAATTTTATAAGAAAATTAAGGAAACGGAGGGCAATACACTTCCAGGTCACATCAAACACATTAACATCCAACATGAACACAAACATCACTGCTTACCATCTTCATTCAGAAATAGTTTGTTAAACCGTAATCCGCTGGGTTCTTTCCCAACATATCGGTGTACATATTCTGTACTAAGGTCATTCACCGCAATGGCATATTTCAGAGGCTTCACACAAGATTGTAGGCAGAATGGTACTTTGGTATCACCCACTGAATGCCTATTAAAAAAAAGGAAATTTTATCCACATTTTATATAACCAGGCATAAATGTTAACTTCAGTTCATAAATCCAATATCGTTTGCCTTATGTCTACAAAGAAAGAACTAGAAAATAAAATTATTGGCCAACACAAAAATTCTGTACAATCCAAATGTTAAAGCTGAGCACACATATTGTAATATGTACAGTCTACAGTTATGTAGTGTAAGGGCCTGACTGGATATAAACAGCAGATTGTCTAGATAGGCCTTCTTACTACATAGTAAAGCAAACCATAGATGGATGGAAAGTCATCAGAGCCATAGTAGTTACTATGTGGGATGTCCCACAGCAATGCCAACTGAAGGGAGGGAGACACAACAAAAAGTAGGGCACCAAGAGACTAGAGGACTTATACTGCAGCCTGCAGTACACTGCGCCCAAAAGTGATATCCTCATGACCTTTTACATCTACTTGATAGAATCTGGTAAATGTATGGACTGAAGACCAAGTTGCGGCCTTGCAGATCTGAGTCATGGAGGCTTGGTGATGCACTGCCCAAGAAGCATTAACAGCCCTGGTGGAGTGCGCTTTAATATGAAAAGGAGGAATTTTCTTCTTTAAACCATAAGCTTGAACAATCACTTGATGAAGCCATTTAGAAATAGTAGATTTCGACGCTGCCTGTCCTCTTTTAGGACCGTCTGGCAACACAAAAAAAATCTGTTTTACGAATCTGAGCGGTCACGTTCAAATAGACCTTGACCGCTCTCACCACCTCAAGAGAATGTAGTGACCTCTCTTCCACAGAAAGGTTCTGGAAAAAATGAAGGCAGAACAATATCCTGGTTTAAATGAAAACCTGACACTACCTTCGGTAGGAATTTAGGATGAGGCCGCAATACAACCTTATCTGGCTCTTTACAAGAAAGAGTAGCCAATTCTGATGCTCTTCTTGCAGAAGATATGGCAACCAAGAAAATTATTTTCCTCGTCAAGAGAACTAAAGGAATATCTCGTATTGGCTCAAAAGGCTGTTTTTGTAATGCCGACAGAACTAAATTTAAGACCCAAGGGTTCAGGGGTGACCTCACTGGAGGATTAATCCGTGTTACCCCCTGAATAAAGTTATGAACCAGAGTGTGTGAAGCAAGTGGACGTTGAAAAAACACAGATAAGGCCAACACCTGGCCTTTGATAGTACTCAAGGCCAGCTTCATTTCTAATCCCATCTGTAGGAATTCAAGGATCCTACCTATGACATATTTCCTGGCGTGTCAACCCCTGGATTCACACCAGGAGACATATGCCTTCCAGACTCTATAGTATATGACTCTGGAGGCCGGCTTCCTAGCATTATCCAAAGTAGAAACTACTAAAGCTGACAGCCCACGGTCTTTCAGAATGTGGGTCTCAATAGCCAAACCGTTAAATTTAGCGTTTGTAAGGTAGGATGGAATACCGGACCTTGCGAGAGAAGGTCTGGCCACAGTGGTAGTGTCCAAGGGTCCCCTACCGCCATCTTTATGATCTCGGCAAACCAAGATCTCCTGGGCCACAAGAATCACCTTCTTCCCTTCTTGCTTGATCCTGCGAAGAAGGCGCGGAAGCAGCCTGTCAGGGATACCCTGTGGCAAGGCAGATACTCGGGCATGCGCACATATGTTCCTACGAGAACGCGATGTACTGGGCAGCATCACGTGAATGTTCCCCTTCCCCTCGAGCAGCTGCTCTAGTACAGTGCTGTCTGATCTGCAGCTTTACCTGAGTCTGATCCTGTACCTGCTGTTATTACCTGACCCTGTTCCATTTGACCACTGCTGCCTTCTCTCCTGACCCGGCCTGCCTTGACCCTGCTGTATCTGAACCTGTTGATCTTCTGTTGCCAAACCACTGCCTGCCTGCTAACTACTCTTTGCTGCTGAATTAACTACCCGTTACCCGTGTTGACCCGGCTTGTCTCACTCTGCTTTAGTCTGTTCCTGATCTAGTTTCCGCCTAGATCATGAGGTCGATGACCCACACCTGTAACCACCGTTTCCAACTGCTTCTACAGTCCAGTCCGTCCGGTAAATCAGCTCTACTCATCTGTATCAGCTACCATGGATCATACAGGTGCTCCTACCTCACTGCGCTCTTGTACCACTGTTGCAACCCCAGCGGTCCCCGAGCCAGGGCTGTAAGCGAGGTCTCCTTCTACGGTTGGGCTCTGATACCAGGTACATGACAGTATCAGACAGCCATGACTGAGCCTACAGAAAGAGCCTCAGAGATGGAGGAGGTGAAATGTAATAAGAAAATTCCTGCGCTACCCAATTGGAAAAAGAAAAGAAAAGAAAACAAAAAAACTCAGAAAAAGCAGTAAAAACGCACGTATGCGACTGGACAGCTGCATGCACCGAAGCAAGGGTCAGACATAAGCCCAAAATCAAACTGAGGTATAGGGGGGAGGTGCTGCGCTAACCAAAAGAAAGCTGTAAATCTCTGTCTGTGGTCAATTAATAAAATGACATAAAATCGCATAAAAAAAAAAAAATCGCATAAATAAGTGTCGACACTAAAAACATTCAAGTCTTAATAATCAGCATCCTGTGTATGTGAAAAAAGTGCATAAAAAATCCTTTTCAGTTGGTATATATTTTTTTTTTTTTTTTTTGGAGGAGGTGGGCCTCCACCTTGCAGCCCTCACGCAAGCTGTACAGTCCCTACATGAGGGGTACCTTAAGTTGGAAGGACAAATTCAGACACTTCCTGTCAGCTCAGTTCCAGTATCCTCCGCAACACCTCCACCTGAGCCCAGAGTTTCCGTTCCTGAGAGGTTCTCTGGGGAGCGCATCAAGTTTTGGGCCTTCCGCAACGCATGTCAACTGTATTTTGCTTTGCAACCCTGGACTTTCACACTGGAATCCACCAAAGTGGGTTTTATAATTTCACTACTGCAAGGGGATCCTCAAGCCTGGGCTCACCAGTTGCTGGAAGGAGACGACTTACAGACGCATACCATGTCATCTTTTCTTGATGCTATGTCACAACTTTACGACGATCCTTTACGTACTTCCACGGCAGAAGCTGCTCTCCACGCGCTCCAGCAAGGCCGCAGAGCGGCTGAGGACTACAGTGGGGCAAAAAAGTATTTAGTCAGCCACCAATTGCGCAAGTTCTCAGACTTAAAAAGATGAGAGAGGCCTGTAATTGTCATCATAGGTATACCTCAACTATGAGAGACAAAATGTGGAAACAAATCCAGACAATCACATTGTCTGATTTTTTAAAGAATTTATTTGCAAATTATAGTGGAAAATAAGTATTTGGTCAATATCAAAAGTTCATCTCAATACTTTGTTATACATCCTTTGTTGGCAATGACAGAGGTCAAACGTTTTCTGTAAGTCTTCACAAGGTTGTCACACACTGTTCCTGGTATGTTGGCTCATTCCTCCATGCAGATCTCCTCTAGAGCAGTGATGTTTTGGGGCTGTCGCTGGGCAAGACACAGACTTTCAACTCCCTCCAAAGGTTTTCTATGGGGTTGAGATCTGGAGACTGGCTAGGCCACTCCAGGACTTGAAATGCTTCTTACGAAGCCACTCCTTCGTTGCCTGCCCGGGCGGTGTTTTTGGGATCATTGTCATGCTGAAAGACTCAGCCATGTTTCATCTTCAATGCCCTTGCTGATGGCAGGAGGTTTGCACTCAAAATCTCACGATACATGGCCCCATTCATTCTTTCATGTACACGGATCAGTCGTCCTGCTCCCTTTGCAGAGAAACAGCCCCAAAGCATGATGTTGCCACCCCCATGCTTCACAGTAGGTATGGTGTTCTTTGGTTGCAACTCAGCATTCTCTCTCCTCCAAACACGACGAGTTGTGTTTCTACCAAACAGTTCTACTTTGGTTTCATCTGACCATATGACATTCTCCCAATCCACTTCTGGATCATCCAAATGCTCTCTAGTAAACCTCAGACAGGCCCAGACATGTACTGGCTTAAGCAGGAGGACACGTCTGGCACTGCAGGATCTGAGTCCCTGGCAGCATAGTGTGTTACTGATGGTAGCCTTTGTTACGTTGGTCCCAGCTCTCTGCAGGTCATTCACTAGGTCACCTTGTATGATTCTGGGATTTTTGCTCACCGTTCTTGTGATCATTTTGATCCCACGGGGTGAGATCTTGCGTGGAGCCCCAGATCGAGGGAGATTATCAGTGGTCTTGTATGTCTTCCATTTTCTAATTATTGCTCCCACAATTGATTTCTTCACACCAAGCTGCTTGCCTATTGCAGATTCAGTCTCCCCAGCCTGGTACAGGTCTACAATTTTATTTCTGGTGTCCTTCGACAGCTCTTTGGTCTTCACCATAGTGGAGTTTGGAGTGTGACTGTTTGAGGTTGTGGACAGTTGTCTTTTTACTGATAACAAGTTCAAACAGGTGCCATTAATACAGGTAATGAGTGGAGGACAGAGGAGCCTCTTAAAGAAGAAGTTACAGGTCTGTGAGAGCCAGAAATCTTGCTTGTTTGTAGGTGACCAAATACTTATTTTCCACCATAATTTTCAAATATATTCTTTCAAAAATCAGAGAATGTGATTGTCTGGATTTGTTTCCACATTTTGTCTCTCATAGTGGAGGTATACCTATGATGACAATTACAGGCCTCTCTCATCTTTTTAAGTGGGAGAACTTGCACAATTGGTGGCTGACTAAATACATTTTTGCCACACTTTATATTATGGACTTCAGATGCTGGAGCGCAGACACCCAGTGGAACAATGCAGCTCTGCGGCACCAGTTCTGCATGGGTTTATCCGAGAACTTGAAAGATTAACTCGCCCGAGTGGAAATACCTGATACCTTGGAAGGACTCATCAGTCTGGTAATTCAGATTGACCGGCGGCTCCATGAGCGCCAATCAGAGAAATACACCCAGCAGAACCACTCAGCTCCAGTTTGGCCCCTTGCCAGTTCAAGTCCTATCAACCCCGCATCTGCCGCTCCAAGGCCCATGCAACTCGGAGTGATGCGCCACACATTATCCCCAGAGGATCGATCACGCCGCCGGCAGAAGAATCTTTGCCTTTATTGTGGAAAAGCTGGCCATTAAGTTCATGGGTGTCCTGCAAAGATGAGTAAGTTTTCTCCTACTAACCTCACAATGCTACCTGCCCAGGCAACCCACCTTACTCTCTCTGTTAGTCCAGCTTCCAGGAAAGACAATCCCAGTTAACGCTATTGTGGACTCCGGAGCATGCAGTTGCTTCATTGATTTAGACTTTGCCGCTCAGCAACATATTCCCTTGCGATGAAAGATGCATGGACTGTCTGACTTTTTAGCTGACGGCTCATGTATCAGATCTGGACCAGTAACCCAAGAAATACCTCCTTTACCCATTACTTCTTCATCTCAACATAAGGAACTATTGAGCCTTGACACTATCACTTCCCCCTTGTTTCCTGTCATTCTGGGTCTACCTTGGCTCCAGGCCCATAACCCTCAGATCAACTAGTTGTCCAGGGTGATCAAATTTTCATCACCATATTGTCAAAAGCATTGCTTGCCAGAGCCTATGAGTACAATCGGCAACCCTACTTTGTATGGACTCTGATCAAGATTTTCTTCAATCTGTACCTAAATCCTATCACCAGTACCTTGATGTTTTTAGCAAACAAGGAGCAGATACCTTGCCGACCCACCGCCCATATGACTGTCCTATTGATCTCTTGCCCGGAGCTGCAATTCCATTTGGACGTGTGTTCCCATGGTCAGAACGAGAACAAGAATTTTGAATATATTAATAGATATTGAAAGAATATGTAGATGAGAACCTCAAGAAGGGGTTTATCCACCCATCCACCTCCCCGGTAGGAGCAGGGATATTCTTCGTAACTAAAAAGGACCACTCTCTCCGTCCCTGTGTGGATTATCGGGAATTAAATAAAATTACGGTTAAGAACCGCTATCCCCTACCCCTAATGACTGGGTTATTCCAGAAACTGAGATCTGCACTCATTTTTAGTAAACTGGACTTAAGGAGGTGCCTATAACCTAATACGTATTCGAAAAGGGGATGAGTGGAAGACGGCCTTTCGTACCAGATTCGGGCACTTTGAGTATCTGGTCATGCCTTTTGGGCTCTGCAACGCCCCAGCCACCTTCCAACATTTTATTAATGACATGTTCCGAGACCTACTGAATATTCGTAATTGTCTATTTGGACGATACCTTAATCTTCTCAGGATCCCTTGATCAACACCGAGAGCACATCAGTATCGTGCTAGGCCGACTCCGTCAACACAAACTGTACGCAAAACCAGAGGAGTGTGAATTTGAGCGGCAGAGCATTCAGTTTTTGGGATTAGTAATTTCCCCAGCAGGAGTGGAGATGGATCTCAAAAACGTGCCCGCCATACTGGAGTGGCCTGTACCCACAGACAAAAAGGGGGTACAGCACTTCGTAGGTTTTGCAAACTTTTATAGAAGATTCATTAAAGGCTTCTCTGCCATAATCATCCCAATAACACAAATAACTTAGAGCCCTTTCACACTGGGGCGGTTTGCAGGAGCTATTGAGCTAATAATAGCGCCTGCAAACCGACCCGAAAGTGCCGCTGCTTGCATTCCAGTGTGAAAGCCCCGAGGGCTTTCACACTGGAGCGATGCGCTGGCAGGACAGTAAAAAAAGTCCTGCCAGCAGCATCTTCGGAGCGGTGAAGGAGCGGTGTGTATACCGCTCCTGCCCATTGAAATCAATGGGACGGCGCGGCTATACCGCTGGCAAAGCGCTTCTGCAGAGGCGCTTTTCGGTGGTATTTAACCCTTTCTCGGCCGCTAGCGGGGGGTAAAACCCCCCCACTAGCGGCCTCATACCGACGGTAAAACGCCGCTAATAATAGTGGCGTTTTACCGCCGACGCCGCCCCCCGCCCCAGTGTGAAAGGGCTCTAAACAAAACTTGCGTTTCTGCTGGAACTCCGAGGCGCAGAGCGCCTTCGAAACGCTAAAGAAACTCATCACTTCGGCTCCTATCCTCAGTCACCCTGACCCATCCTTACCCTATGTCCTCGAAGTGGATGCCTCCGAAACAGCAGTGGGGGCAGTTGTCTCCCAACGTCAAGTGGTTAAGGCCTTAATGCACCCTGTGGCCTTCTTCTTATGCAAACTTTCTCCAGCAGAGAGAAATTACGATGTAGGAGATCGTGAACTATTGGCCATCAAAGCAGCACTGGAGGAGTGGAGATATATGTTGGAAGGCGCTAACCATCCCATACTAATATATACTGACCATAAAAATTTGGAGTATTTAACCGCTAGCTGACCGCCGGCTGTCTATTGACGGCCAGGCGGCGCAGCTCTCGTTGCGGGCGGGCGTCATATGACGGCCTCGCATTCCTAGACCACCAGGGGGCGCGATCGAGCACGCCCGCCGTGTCACTAGGCACCCGGTGCGCGTGCCCGGCGGTCGCGATGTCCGCCGGGCACCCGCGATTACCGGTAACACAGTAGGACCGTGGATCTGTGTGTGTAAACACACAGATCCACGGTCCTATCAGAGGAGAGGAGACCGATGGTGTGTTCCCAGCACAGAGGAACACCAATCGGTCTCCTCCCCTAGTGAGTCCTCTCCCCCTACAGTTAGAATCACTCCCTAGCAACACAGTTAACCCCCTCGATCACCACCTAGTGTTAACCCCTTCCCTGCCTGTCACATTTATACAGTAATCAATGCATTTTTATAGCACGGTTCGCTGTATAAATGTGAATGGTCCCAAATATGTGTCAAAAGTGTCCGATGTGTCCGCCGCAACATCGCAGTCACAATAAAAATCGCAGATCGCCGCCATTACTAGTAAAAAAATTAAAAAAAATAAAAATGTTATAAATCTATCCCCTATTTTGTAGACGCTATAACTTTTGCGCAAAACAATCTATATACGCTTATTGCGATTTTTTTTACCAAAAATATGTACAAGAATACATATCGGCCTAAACTGAGAAAAAATTTGTTTTAAAGAAAAAAAAAATTGGATATTTATTATCGCAAAAGATAAAAATTATTGTGTTTTTTTTAAAACTTCTCACTCTTCTTTTGTTTATAGCGCAAAAAATAAAAACCGCAGAGGTGATAAAGTACCACTAAAAGAAAGCTCTATTTGTGGGGAAAAAAATGATAATTTCATTTGGGTACAGTGTTGTATGACCGCGCAATTGTCATTCAAAGTGCGACAGCGCTGAAAGCTGAAAAATGGCTTGGGCAGGAAGGGGGCGAAAATGCACTGTATTGAGGTGGTTAAGATCTGCCAAAAGACTGAAGCCACGACAAGCTCGATGGGCCCTGTTTTTCACTCGTTTTTCCTTTCATATAACATACCAAACTGGATCAAAAAGCCGGACGCACTCTCTCATATGTGCGATGACTCCAAGGACTTGTCAGCACCGGATACCATCCTGCCTACAGGGAACTTCCTACTTTTGCAGATGGATCTTTTGTCACAAATCAAACAGGCTTCTATGAACACCCTCAGCCCCCCTGGAGTTATACTAACCCCTAGAGATGGCCTGCTTTGGAGAGGAAGCAAAATTTCTGTCCATGAGAGTGTGCGAGTAAGGGTCTTGAAGATGATCCATGATCATCCGCTGGTAGGCCATTTTGGCATACATAAGACTCGAACTCGTACGACGAACATTTTGGTGGCCTGATCTAGAAGTTATTCTGTAAGAAATATGTGAACTTATGCTCTGTTTGCATTCAGAACAAGACAGCGAGAAGTCCTGGGGCCTGCTGAAACCTCTACCCATTCCTGATAAACCATGGCGGATGAGCTCCATGGATTTTATAGTGGAACTTCCACCTGCCAAGGGATGCACAGCAATCTTTGTAGCAGTGGACAGATTAACCAAGATGGTCCATTTTTTGCCCTTAAAGTGTACCCCATCTGCTATGGAGACGGCCCGAGTGTTCATTAAAGAGATTGTTAGGTTGCAAGGGGACCCTGCAAACATCACGTCTGATCGTGGTGTACAATTCACCTCACGTTTCTGGAGAGCCTTATGTAAAGTGTTGAAAATTGAGTTGGCATTGTCCTCAGCATACCATCCCCAAACGAATGGGCAAACAGAGAGGACTAATCAAACGCTAAACCAGTACATCCGGTGTTTTACATCCTTTGCTCAGGATGATTGGGTATCTTTACTGCCACTAGCAGAATTTGCCTACAACAATGCCAATCACTCAGCTACAGGTCAATCCCCTTTCTTTTCTAATTATGGTTTCCATTTGTCATTTCTGCCCGATTTCATTTCAGAGTCTACAGTTCCAGCAGTGCAAGATACCATGGATTTCCTCATCCGAAACAATAAGATCTTGCAGGAAACAATGGCCAAAGAGCAAGCGGACAACAAGAAGGCTTTTGATAAGAAAAGGAGAGGAGAACTGAACCTACAGCCGGGTGATCAGGTATGGCTTTCTACAACCAATCTTAAGTTAAAATGTCCATCAAAAAAGTTGGCACCCAAATTTACTGGTCCCTTCCCGGTGAAGAGGAGGTTAAATGAGGTATCATATGAACTTTCTTTACCTGACTCATTCAAAATACATCCTATATTTCATGTTTCGCTACTAAAACCTGCAGTACCTGATCCCTTCCCTGACAGAGGACCTAAACCACCGAAACCTGTTTTGATTGATGGGAATGAGGAATACGAAGTGGAATCTATCCTGGATTGCAGGAGAAGGCAAAATCAGGTACATTTTCTGGGGGGGGGGCAATGTCAGGGATACCCTGTGGCAAGGCAGATACTCGGGCATGCGCACACATGTTCCTATGAGAACGTGCCGTACCGGGCAGCGGCGCGTGAACGTGTGCAGAGACACGCGGCAGGCGCGCGGGAACACGCGCCAGGTGCGCGTGTGCTCGCGCTAACTCTGCTCTAGTACAGTGCTGTCTGATCTGTAGCTTTATCCGAGTCTGATCCTGTACCTCCTGTTAGTACCTGACCCTGTTCCGTTTGACCACTGCTGCCTTCTCTCCTGACCCGGCCTGCCTTGACCCTGCTGTATCTGAACCTGTTGATCTTCTGTTGCCAAACCACTGCCCGCCTGCTGACTACTCTTTGCCTGCTGAATTAACTACCCGTTACCCGTGTTGACCCGGCTTGTCTCACTCTGCTTCAGTCTGTTCCTGATCCAGTTTCCACCTAGATCCAGGGGTCGCTGACCCACATATGTAACCACCGCTTCCAACTGCTTCTACAGTCCAGTCCGTCCGGTGGATCATCTCTACTCATCTCTACTCATCTACTCTACTCATGTATCAGCTACCACAGATCATACAGGTGCTCCTACCTCACTGCGCTCTTGTACCACTGTTGCAACCCCAGTGGTCCCCGAGCCAGGGCTGTAAGAGAGGTCTCCTACGGTTGGGCTCTGATACCAGGTACATGACACAGCCGAACAGGAGGGAACGCATAGATTAGTGAAAACTTATCCCATGGAAAAACCAAGCCATCTGTTCCGTATGCCAACGGACCCCTTGTCCATGACACAAAGTTGTCGATTTTGTTGTTGAACCTGGACGCAAACAGATCCATGTCCGGAACTCCCCATCTTTGACATACTGACAGAAAGATGTTGGGGTGAAGGGACCATTCTCACGGGAACAATTGTTGGCGACTCAAGTAGTCCGCCTGCCAATTCTCTATTCCTGGAATGAAAATTGCTGATAGGCAAGGAATGTAGTTTTCTGCCCAAGATAGAATATGATTCACCTCTCTCTGGGCCGCACGACTTCTTGTGCCCCCTAGGTGATTGATATAGGCCACTGCTGTGGCATTGTCGGATTGGATTCTGACAGGACAATTCCATAGTCTGAGCGTCCAGGCCTCTAGGGCCAGGGGTACTACCTGAATCTCTAGAATATTGATGGGCAAGGTCTCCGATTTGGACCATTTCCCTTGGACAGATGCTTCGTCCAGGACTGCTCGCCAGCCCAGAAGGCTGGCATCTGTTGTTACCACCTTCCAGGTGACTGGTAGAAAGGATTTTCCTTATTGAAGACTCCTGGATATCAACCACCTATTGAGGCTCTGACACACTTCGGGGGATAAGCGCATTGGGAAGTCCAGAGCTTGGACCTTCTAGTTCCAAGTTGATAGGATACTGTTTTGCAGCAGTCTTGAATGAAACTGCGCCACCCTCTCTCCCAATAACTTCATGCAAAGTCGAATAGAAGGATTCTTCTTTGTTTTGACCAACTGAATCAGTTCCTTTATGGAATCGATCCTTTCCTGGGGCAAAAGCACCTTCTTCTGAACTGTATCTATGATCAGCCCCAAGTACTGCAATCTCCTTGATGGTTTTAAGGAGGATTTCTCTAGGTGAGAATCCAACCTAGGGATTCCAGGTAGCTGACTGCGGTGACCAAACTTTGGTTTAAGCGGGCTATTGACTGATCTATCAAGAGTAGATCGTCTAAGCAGGCTAGTATCGTTATACCTTGAGCCCCTAACCTGGCTAAAGGAGGAGCCAGGACATTTGTATATACTCGAGGTGCAGTAGCTAGACCAAAAGGCAGGGCTACAAACTGAAAATGAAGATTTTCTACCTCAAAGCGTAGAAATTTCTGGTGAGCGGGAAAAATTGGCACATGGAGATAAGCACCCTTGATGTCGATTGATGCCAGAAATTCTGCCCCTTGTAGGATGGGGACTACTGATCAGATTGACTCCATGCGAAAGGAATGGATATTCAAAAACTGGTTTAGATCTTTGAGATCTAAAATGGGTCTGACACACCATGTTTGGTTTTGGAACCGTAAAAAGGTTTGAATAAAACCCTAATCCTTGCTCTTCCAAGGGGCCACTGATATCACTCTTTGAGACAAGAGATGATCCAAAGCTAGAAAGAGAGACTTCTTTTTAACTGGATCTCTGGGAACGTTTGATCTGAGAAAATGAGGTGACGGGAACTCTCGGAACTCTGATTTGTAACCTAGAGAAATTAAGGAAGCCACCCATCTGTCTTGACATTGTTCCTGCCAGACCCTTGAAAACTGTAGAAGCCTTCCCCCCACTCGAGCGAGCGGGGGCGCCCCTTCATAAGGAGGCTTTAGTATTTTGTTTTGTTGGTTTCCTCCCCCAGGTCCTCTTTTGGCCCTGGGACTGACCCTGAGGTTTACCTCTTGAACCTGATGGTAGAGGCCGTCGGGACTGTCTGGAGGCTGATGCCCCCGGCACCGGAGAAGAAGCACGTTTAAAAGAAAAATGCTTAAACTTCTTCTTAACCGTTAAAAGGGAACTTTTCCCATTGGAAATTCTTTGGATATACTTATCCAGATCGTCTCCAAAAAAACGGCCACCATGAAATGGGAAACTGGCCAAGAGCTTTTTGCATGGCGCTTCGGCTGACCAATTTTTCAACCATAGGATTCTATGCACATGTATCAGACCTAGCATGAGCCATGAGGCCTGAAGAATAGAATCTTTCATAGCGTCTACTCTAAAACACAACGCTTCTGATATCCTGGCTAAATCCTGGGCCTGCTGATCAGGAATAACCTTAAGCACCTCTATAAACTGGTCCTTTAAGGACTGAGATACACCGATCGCTGCCAGCGCAGGCTGAATGACTGAACCTGCGAGCAAAATCTAGTTTTTAAAAAGGAATTCCAACTTCTTATCTGTTGGATCCTTTAGCATATGAGCATTGTCTACTGGACAAGTCAGGTTTTTGCTTACAGAGGATATAGCAGCATAAATTGCTGGAATTCCCCATTTCTTATAGAATTCTTTCTCCATAGGATAAAGTATTGAAAACTTTTTCGGAGGAAAAAAACGTTATCTGGGTGCTCCCACTCAGAATACATAAGCTTTTTTAGCCATGAATGGATAGGAAAAGCATGAACAGATTGGGGAGGCTTTAGTAAACCCAAACCAGAAGTGGGCTCATCGACTGACTGTTATTGGCAGTAAAAAAGTGGAGTGGCCAATTCAGTGAGAGACTATACCAACAACCTTTCCTGCGAACCTGATACTGTCTGTATTAGGTTCTTCGGAAGAGGAGATATCAGCCTCTTCCTGGTCCCTTGAGAGAAATTCGTCATCTCTTGCCCCTTGTTCCTCAGCATGAGGGTCCTGAGCAATGGACGGGGACCTGCTACGCTTAGTCCCACTCTGGGATGCGATTAAAGCATCAATTTTTTGCTCCAAACTTATAATGGTTGAAGAAAAAAACCTCCTTAGTAATACACAGGGGCTGCAGTGTTAAGAGCAGCTGCAACACTTGCCCCTCCTGATGGATCACTCTAACCAGCCATATTACTCTGAGGGGAGGATGCCATCTTTTTTGAGATGGTTCTAGGCTTTTGTGTGACTATAGTCTTTCTAGAGCCCTTTTTTGAGGTATTTTTTTACCCCCCTTCCCACCATAGCCCGATGCACAAAGCAGAGGTACTAGCAGAAGGAATGCATCCACTGCTTGAGCAATAGTCCAGCTCTGCGGCTGCTATTAATGCTCAGCCTGATGCAGTAGTAAATGTGTCAAAAGGAATCCCTCCGCAGCTTGCAAAAGCAACAATAGTGCCTTTTAAAACACCCCTTCCCGCACTGGATGTTAGAGAACGCCAACGCCGCGCTAGCCCCCCCCCCCCCCGTTGTCTACAGCCCATACTATTTCCTTCAAAAAAGAGCTTTTCCCGCGCGAGAGCGGGCTTCGATCCTATGCCGAGCGGCGTGCCGTTAGCGCCCTTTTTTGAAGTGCTCCTTCCTTGAGAAGAGGGGAAGAAAAAAAACGCACAGGGGGGCGTCTGGTGGGGGAGGAAAACCCCCCCCAGACTTACTGGAGGTCTGCTGCCGGCTGGAGGAAGAAAACTGCTGTTTCCTGGACACATTGTGAGCTCTCTGAGAAGAATGAGACGGTAAGTGCTCTATACAACCCCCAGTGGTGACACATAGGAATGACAACATTTACAAAATTAAAGGAGACATTCATAAGAAAATTTTGAAAATTTCTTAGAAAACTCCACTTACCTTTCCTGCCGCAGGGTTTTCTATGGTAAACCAACAGACCCAATCTTCACCCTTGACGGTGGGTTCCGTTAAACCTTCAGGAGCTGGGGATCCTCGAGGAAACCACAATCCTGGACCTGTATTAGCACCACCGCCAGTAAAAACTTTATGGCGTTAATACCAAAAAGTACTGGATCCCGGGGTCCAGCTCTCTAAAAAGAGAAGCGTTACAGGAAAGACCTCATTTCTTTGGATACAAAGCCCGGGTACCATTCAATTCGGCCAAAAAGACACTTTGAATGGATCCGGGTGCATGGCTAGCCGCAGCAAGGATTGCTCCAGTGGAGCTCAGCACAGCACATCTTAACTCGTGACCAACACCTTCGACACTGGCGAAAAAACTGAGGTACTCCCAGTAATGGGAGGGGTTATATAGGGAGTGCACTTTTTGTCTTAGGGCGTGCCAGTGTCCATCACCTGAAGATGGCCTATAACCCACATAGTATCTACTATGGCTCTGTATCCCGTGATGTACGATAAATACTTTTTTTCCCTCACTGTACCTCTTGTGTGGATGGAGGAATCTGTTCCTTTTTTTTTCATTCAAGCTGCTGGCTGAAAAAAAAAATCCACCTATAGCCTTCTTAACACAGACAACAGAAACAGAAATAAAAATTGTTGTCTTTCGTAGATAAGATGAAGGCTAGAATTTCCATCAGGTTTTTCTTTTTGCCTGTCTCTGTTGCAGATTTTCCCTCACTTACTGTCTGGTGAAGCGACTGTCAGAGAGACAGAAAGTGAGGGAAAATCTTTCTAATAGAGCCCTGGACAGCAATAAAAAACCAACAGGCATTCTAATCCTTCCCCATTCTATCCAAAACTAGAAAAAAAAAAAGTTAAAGTCCATTTAACATGGTTTCCTATGGGACACGTTCACATCTATGCGTTTTTCAGCTCCTGCATTTTTGGAAAGGGTCAGGGACTTTTTTCCCCTCAGCAGGTTGCGTTTTGCATGTAATAGACATCAATGCGCTTTTTATTTTCCTAAATAAGAAAACACGACAGTTCCTGCACTACTTTGATGCTACTTGAGTGCCAGAGAGTGTATGCACTACTGTACATGAACAGAACTGTCATACTTTCCTATTAGCAAAAAATAAATAAAATGCAAAACGTATGAAAAACCCATGCACAAAAAATGCAAAACACGCTAGAATTGCATCAACCTCAACCTGCATAGATATGAACCTAGCCTTAGAGAGGGTTAGGAGGGAATGATTTCCATGTGCATCCTATTTCGCACATTTATAATCAAGTCTAATCATGTACTTATCCTTTAAACTGCTCAGCAATACGAAATGTAAGGCTGTGTGTTCTGCCTCTTAAATAACACACAGCACCAGCGCTAATTTATAATGAGAAGAAAAGGCATTTTGGGACTTTCAATGAGGCAGGAACCAAAGGGTAACTACCTCCATCCCTATCATTGATTAAAATTGAGAGCAAGTGGTGGGACTTTATATGAAGTCCCACCACTTGCTCTCAATTTTAAGAGCTAAATTATAGGTAATTTGTTCTTGTGTACTGTAAACACAGAAGGTCTCCTCTATTCTGGAATGGAACAGAAAGTATTAATAAAAATATGTTGTAGCTTGATAATAGCAATAAAATAATAAACTTTACCTTTGACCATCCACTGTACAAATGGAAACACCCCAGAGATCCGGGCTAAATTTTGCCAGTTGAGGAATGTAATCTGCAACCTGTTGGGAAATTAGTACATATTGCATTTACACTATTAATATTATTACAGAAAAAGCCATTGACATTTCATTGTCAAAGACATTCATTTTATTTATCAGACATCCCAAGATGCAAAAACGAATTTCAGGGAGGTGGCACTCCACGGCCGCATAAATCCCCCCGGAGAAATTTTTTTTAAATCACATTTTCAATATTTTTTTTCACAGTGCTTTTAGGGAAGGGGGTGGGGGTATGTGGCAGAGGATGGTGTCCGTAGTTTATTTCTACATACTGATTTTTTTTTTTTACAATTTTTTGGGGGGAGGGGGTTGAGGCAGTGGACAGTGTTGGTAAGGCAAGGGGGAGTGGTGTCAGTTTATTTTATTTTACAGTTGAATTTTTTTACAATAATTTTTTTATATTTTTTGGGGGGCTTTGGTGAGATATCAGGGGTCTAAATAGACCCCTGACATCTCTCCTTTGAGACAAAGGATTGAGGACACAGATTCCCTAGTCCTTTTCTCAGCACTGAAGATGAATGGAGAGGAGACAGAGGCTCCTCTCCATTCATAAACTGAAGCAGAGTAATCACACAGTTTACTCTGCTCAGTTATCACAGGACACAGGAGTGATCTCGCTCACTGTCCAATTCAGAAAAGGAAGGGGTCGGTAAATGACATTTACCCAGCCCCTTCCTCCGCTTTCCATCCTGACATGTCCCCCTCAGCTGGCAGGAGAGGAGGGAAGCTGGCTGCGGGGGACGAGGTGGGGGACAGGAGGACACGGAGGGGGCAAAGGAGGACAGGGGATCAGAGGAGCAGCACACAGGGAACAGCTGTGAACACCTATCTCCCTGTATAGATTTTTAGCTGACAGCCCAGGGAGGGAGAGAAGGAGAAGCGGCTGTCAGCTAAGAATCTATACAGGGAGATCGGTGTTCAGTTGTTTCTTCTGCCGCACCGATCATTCCCGGGATGTCGGGAGGGGCTTGCAGGTGTGCGGGAGCCGCCGCAGAAATGTGGGAGACTCCCGCACCTTGTGGGAGACTTGGGATGTCCGATTTATTTATATGGGACAAACATGATATTAGAACAAACATTACTTTATAGAAATTCATCCACGGCAGTCCTGATCTCAGAAAGAGCTTAAGGTATTGTTATGTGGCCCGCCAACAGATGGAATGGAGAAATCACCACTGCTGGCTATTATACTCAGGCAGCCGTACAGTTACTACATTTGATAGGATGCAGGTCTGTGTTCAGCCAATAATTTTCCAATTGGAAAGGTGAAGTGGAATACAAACACCTTCCCCTTTCCTCATCTCCATTATATAGAGGAGAGATGATCTGTAGTTCACAGAAGAAAGCAAAGAAAGTTGATAACTTGGTTGGTAATTTAATTTCAATGCACAAGAAGTTCAGACACAAGATTTTTGACAGGATCGACTGGAATTTTCCTGTAAAGGAAGGCAAAAAAAACGGCCAGCTGCAGCTACGTTTAAAAAAAAAAAGTCCTGCCAGCGACACCTGTAAAAGGCGTTTTAGGAGCACCCCTGCCCGTTGAAATTAATGGACAGCACCGCTGCGGCGCTTTGAACCCTTTATTCGGCCGCTAGCGGGGGGTTAAAAGTGCCCCTATAGCGAGTGAAAAGAGCCTCTAAGACGACAAAGCGCCGCTAAAACTAGCTGCGCTTTACTGCCGATGCCCCCGAGCTTCAGTGTGAAAGTCCCCTAAGAGCTTACTCCTAACCTACGTAAGTGCCTGAGCTTTCCTCCTGATATACATGCACATAAGGTTTTTACCCAAAAATACATAAGCAACCAGAACATGGATCAAAAACATAAAACAAAGGAACCTGTAAGTATAGTAAATATAACCTGCACTACACATGGTTCGCCCTCTCCTACAATCCATACAATATTAATCATGTAGGTGGTGGAGATTAAACAAAATGTATGTGCACAAGTCAAAACTACATCTACAGTGCCATGAAAAAAAGTATTCACACCCCTTGAAACTTTCCACATTTTGGTCATGTTATAACCAAAAGCGTAAATGTATTTTATTGGGACTTTAGGCGATAGACCAAACACAAAGTGGCACATAATTGTAAAGTGGAAGGAAAATGATAAATGGTTTTCAAAATTTTTTACAAAATAATATCTAAAAAGTGTGGCGTGCATTTGTATTCAGCCACTTTTACTTGGATACCCCCAACTAAAATATAGTGGAATCAATTGCCTTCAGAAGTCCACCTGTGTGTAATTTATTTCAGTATAAATACAGCTGTTCTGTGAAGCCCTCATAGGTTTTTTAGAGAACCTTAGTGAATAAACAGCATCATGAAGGTCAAGGAACACACCAGATAGGTCAGGGATAAAGTTGTGGAGAAGTTTAAAGCAGGGTTAGGTTATATAAAAATATCCCACACTTTGAACATCTCACGGAGCACTGTTCAATCCATTATCTGAAAATGGAAAGAGTATGGCACAACTGCAAACCTGCCAAGACATGGCTGTCCACCCAAACTGACAGGCTGGGCAAGGAGAACATTAATCAGAGAAGCAGCCAAGAGGCTCATGGTAACTCTAGAGGAGCTGCAGATCCACAGCTCAGATGGGTGAATCTGGCCTTTATGGAAGAGTGGCAAGAAGGCCATTGTTGAAAGAAAGCCATAAGAAGTCCCATTTTCAGTTTGCAAGAAGCCATGTTGGGGACACAGAAAACAAGAAGAAGGTGCTCAGGTCAGGAGACCAAAATTGAACTTTTTGGGCCAAAAGCAAAATGCTATGAGTGGCAGAAAACTAACACTGAACACACCATCCCCACCGTGAAACATGGTGATGGCAGCATCATGTTGTGGGGATGCTTTTCTTCAGCAGGGACAGGGAAGCTGGTCAGAGTTGATGGGAAGATGGATGGAGCCAAATACAGGGCAATCTAAAGCCCTGTACACACGATCGGATTTTCTGACTGGAAATGTTGGATGTCAGGCTGTTGGCAGAAAATCCGACCGCGTGTATGCTCCATCGGACAATTGTTGTCGGACTTTCCCCCAACAAATGTTGGCTAGCATGTCTTCATATTTTCCGCCAACAAATGTGTGTCGTCGGATTTTCCGATCGTGTGTACACAAGTCTGTCTGACAAAAGTCCAAAGTGCAAACACGCATGCTCGGAAGCAGAACCGGTCGGTCTTGTAAACTAGCTTTTGTAATGGAGAATTAACATTCGTGACGTGGCAAATTATGAAATCTCCAAATGCAGCGCACAATTCTCTTCTTCTATAATGGGATAATAATGAAGCTACTTTGCTGGTGATACTGATGGAGTTACTGCAAACAAATTTTCAAATGCTTTTTTTTCCTAGTGATAAAGAATAATATTATGTTTTTTTTATTTGTGCAAGTTACCACAACACCATTATCCTGTAGTTTTTAAGAACAAAAATACAACAAAGTTGGTGTCCCTTGTCAATTTTACATTGTATTTTTTAAAATGTAACTGCCTACTCCCAAACTGTCATTTGAAGTAAAACACATAGCCAAGTATTATTCTCCACAATTTTTTTATTCTGCATTGAAAAAAAAAATTAAACAGGCTATCTGCCAATAGAACTTAACAAAAAAGTGCATTCTATGCATCCAAAAATATAGAAAATATACCAAATCAAATCATTATTATTCAACCAAAAAAATAATGTCAAAGCAAAAACTCCAAGGCCAATAATAAATAACACGTTATCTCCTCCGATTCCGCAACATGGCTGGTTGACGAACGGCCTTTCAGAAACAAACTGAAAAGCACAAACTGAAAATCGCTAAAAATGAAAAACGCGAAAAGAAAAGTGCGAATCAACACTCAAACTTCTACTAACACGAAATTAGCAGAAGGAGCCCAAAGGGTGGGGCTAAAGAGCTGAAAAACCACGTAGTACGTCTAGTACGTCCAGACCTAGATCCAATTGAGAATCTGTGGCAATACTTGAAAATTGCTGTTCACAGGCACTCTCCATCCAATCTAAAGGAGCTTGAGCTATTTTGCAAAGAAGAATGGGCAAAAATGTCACTCTCTAGATGTACAAAGCTGGTAGAGACATACCTAAAAAGACTTGCAACTGTAATTGCAGTGAAAAGGTGGTTCTACAAAGTATTGACTCTGGGGGGGCTGAATACAAACGCATGCCACACTTTAGATATTTATTTGTAAAAAAAAAAAATAAAAAAAAAAAATTGAAAACCATTTAATCAATTTCCTTTCACTTTACAATTATGTGCCACTTTTTGGTTGCAACGTGACAAAAATGTGAAAAAGTTCAAGGGGTATGAAAACTTTTTCAAGGCACTGTATACAAAAAAACTGCATATAAAAAGATCCATGAGAATCCCAACACAAGACACCTTGCATCATACTATGGCAGAATACCGCATATACCTTGTCATAATAAAGGAGTCAAATCTAGGGTTGCCACCTCATCCCTTTAAATCCGAACACATATGAATTACACAGGTTCTGTGGTTTATCTGCATTAAATTAGCATCAGAACCTCTGTAATTCATATGTGTTCGGGTTTAAAGGGATGAGGTGGAAACCCTAGTCAAATCCCACTCAGTTTAAGCTCCCTGGAATTCTTGTTTGGAACTATCCAGAAGACTTCACTTCCCAAACACATGCCCTGCTCTCCTAAGGGAGGGCAATAACCTTTCCTTTGCCCTATATCTGTAAGGCTGGGAGATCACCTCCATGCACAACATTAAAAGTGTCTCACCACATTTGTAGAATGCATCTTCTCTATATTATAAATGCGATTATGGTGGCGATCTTGCAGCTTTCTAGTTTTTCTCCCTGCATGATGTACGGAGTATATTTTACTGTGATTAAATAATGTACCGAGCACTGCATTTAATAAATCCTTTTATTTTAAATCTTCTGTTCACGGTTGACACAAACGCATCGCTCCCAGAAATATGAGGACAGGGGGAGCACTTGTCTTCCCCACATCTATAATTGCCTTTAAAGTGGAGCGTAGTGTGTCCCATTATCACACTTGAAGAAAAATAACTCAAGGAGAGGAAGGTTCCCAAGGATGGGTCTCGTTGAAAAAGTCCCCTATTCTTGCTATACCAATGGCCATAACACAGTATATATTCAGACAGGGGTCACACATAAAAACCATTAAATTGTTTATCCCTTTCATGACTAAGCCTATTTTTGAAATTTGGTGTTTACAAGTTAAAATCCATATTTTTTGCTAGAAAATGACTTAGAACCCCCAAACATTATATATATATTTTTTAGCAGAGAACCTAGAGAATAAAATGGCGATTGTTCCAATATTTTATATCACAGGGTATTTGTGCAGCGGTGTTTTAAACGCAAATTTTTGAGAAAAGGGACACTTTCATGAATTTTCAAAAATTCAAACAGTAAAGTTACCCCAATTTTTTTGCATAATGTGAAAGATGATGTTACGCCGAGTAAATAGATACCAAACATGTCACGCTTTATAATTGCACGCACTCGTGGAATGGCGACAAACTACTAGAATTTCCATAGGCGACGCTTTAATTTTTTTTTTTACCATGCTTACCAGGTTAGAGTGACAGAGGAAGTCTAGTGCTAGAAGTATTGCTCTCGCTCTGACGATCGCGGCGATACCTCACATGTGTGATTTGAACACCGTTTACATATGCTGGTGCGACTTCCGTATGCGTTTTCTTTGCTGCGCGAGCTCGTGGGGACGGAGGCCCTTTAAAAAAAATTTTTTTTCTTATTTTTATTTTTATAAACTGTGTTTAAAAAAAAAATTTGATCACTTTTATTGCTGTCACAAGGAATGTAAACATCCCTTGTGACAGTAATAGGTGGTGATAGGTACTCTTTATGGAGGGATCGGGGGTCTAAAAGACCCCCAATCCCTCCGTTGCACTTCACAGTATTCAGATCGCTGAAAACGGAGATTCTGAATACTGTGTATCTTTTTAAAGCTGGCGCCATTGGCAGCCGAGTAAACGGGAAGTGATGTAATTTCCGCGTTTACAATTAGAAGGCTGGAACGAAGCCGCCCACAGCTTCGTTCCAGCCCGCCCCCAGCCGCCGGAGGCATCCGATTGGTCACCGGGCCTCATGATGGCACGGGAGGCCCGGTAAGAGCGGCGGGAGGGGGGGGGGGGGGGACGTCCCCTCCCGCTCCTCCGGTATAACAGCCGAGCGGAATCATCCCGGTATAACCCCGGAAAGCCGAGTACGCACATCTGCGTACGCTCGGCGGGAAGGGGTTATTAGTATTACTCAAATATAATAAATGTCTGGTGCTGCAACCCACATCAAACATTGGAATAACAGGACAAAGTATAGTTGTCCGCGCCAGGACAAATGCTGCACATACCGTCCAAAACTGTAGAAGTAGTAGTAAAAGTCCGGCAGCCTGAAACAACTTGGATACAATTCATAGAGGGTTTATGAATAATCCAAAAAACAAGGATAACCCATAGTAACAGCAAGGTTGACTCGTTTCAGCCCTAGTTCACACTGGTGCGTTTTGACATGCAATTTGACATGTCGAATCGGCGGCAATTGCAATCAATGGCACCGTCCTAATCGGCAGAACTGCACCGATTTCAAAAAGTAGTTTCTGTACTACTTTTTGCGATTTCGGGATGCGATTTCCATTGACATCTGTGCAGAAACCCACACAGATGTCTGTGAAATTGCCACCGAAATCGGGACTGACATGCTGGAGTGAAAACGTGTGAGTTCAGCTGAACTCGCCCAGCTTCATTCCACAGCTCAGTGTGAACCAGGCCTCAACCTTACTTTTACTATGGGTTCGCCTTGTGTTTTATTGGATTATTAATAAAGCTTCTACGAATTTTATCCAAGTTGTCTCAAGCTGCCAGACTTTTACTTCTTCATCTAAATGTTTTTATTACATTGCATGTGAAACTAAAACTAAATATAAAGTAATATTTTTTGCTTTACCGCGTCTCCTAAAGTATGCCCAGAGAGTAACAGCTTTGTGGTAAAATTATGAATAACATTTAAAGGACGACATTGGTTGTAAAGCAGTACAATATCAACTGCAGCTGGGTAGCAAGGTGTTAACAAGCAGAAGCCATGTTCTTGTTCTCATTAACACATTTATTATTATACATGCATAAATTTGAGTGAAATGGAAAGATCTTATAGGTCATTCGGGAAGCTTACATGCCAAATAGCTCTAACTAAAGAGAGTAAAGGAATAAAGTAACACTTGGCATTTGGGGAATGGAGTAGAGTACTGTATGTGTTTGAATACTTGGCTAGCCACACAAGTGTCAAAAAAAAAAAAAAAAAGGATCTACTGGCATTAGGCAACTAGCCTCACTATAATGAGGGATATCCAAAAGTTGTACACACCGATCATATATTGGGGGAATTTATCAAAACTTGAGCAGACTTAATCTGGAGATACTGTGCATGGCAACCAATCTGCTTCCATCTTTAGCTAAGCTGTTAAAATGAAATATAGTAGCTGATTGGTCGCCATACACAAATGCTCCAGATTCTGTCTGCTCCAGTTTTGAAAAGTTCTCCTCATTGAACTGAAACAGCATAATAAAAAGGTAAACAGGTATTTTGCAGTTCAGTAAAGGAATTCAAAAACAGTGCTGATATAAAAATTAGTCATACCCAGGAACAGCCACTCTACTACAATTAGCAGGCACTTTTTACGCTTACAGTGAGCATGAGCATTTTTGCACTAAAAGTGCATGAACCTTCTGAAAAAAAAAAAAAAAATCCAAAAATGCATGGTACTTTGTCACCATGTGTTTTGACACGCACGAACAGCAACGAGGTGCACAGAATCATTATCCTAGGAAGACTTCATATGATGTCCTCCCACTTGCCTTGGGGTCACGCAGCATACTCTGTGACAGAACGTTGTACCGGGCTGGCCCTGGTACCATGTGATCGCTGTGACCAAATCACAGTGATCACATGTCTGTTGTACACAATGGCTTTTATACATTGTGTATTATTGTGATCGATGTGATTTGTCCCAGTGAACACATTGTAGAGGGAAAATCACAGCAGACCTGTATCGTGATAGCTGTGGCAAATCACAACTGTACACAATGGCACATGAATGGATTACAATCATAAAAATTATTGCTTATAACATCACAACATAATCATCACTAATAAGCAATCATAGTGTAAAAAAAATCATTATCACCTCCCTAGAGCACTGTACTGCGCTGTATACCGTATGTGAAAAATAAATTAAAAAATTGTCAAAAAAAAATAAATTTAAATTTTCTAAAAAATGTTGACAAAAAAAAATAAAAAAAAAATGAATTGCATCTCCAGAAAAGAAAAAAATCACCATGCCTCTTAGACCCCTTTCACACTGAGGTGCTTTCACGCTAAAAAAAGCGCCGGAAAAGCTCACGAAAACCTATTTTCATTAAAATCAATGAATGCTTTCACACTGGGGCAGTGCGCTGGCAGGGTGGTGAAAAAACGTCCCTCTCCATTGAAATTAATGGAAAGCACTTCAAAAGCACCTGAAAGGCTCTTCAAAAGTGCTCAGTGTTTTACTGGCAATTTACAAGCGCCTTAGTGTGAAATGGGCCTTAAATACTTCAGACTGTCTACTTTCCAAAAACAGGTCATTTGGTGGTTATTTGTACTGTCCTGGCATTTTAGGGCCTCAAGAAATGCAGCTGTCAGTACATCAGGACTGACCAATATTTATTTTTTTTATAATATATAGATATCATATCATATCATATAAGATATCACATACATATATACACACACACCATAGTTTTATAACTTTCATAGACTAAATACACATGGATTTGGGTTATTTTTTACCAAAGAAATGTAACAGTATACATTTTGGTATAAAGAAAAACATGGGTTTTTTTCCAACGTTTTCAGTATTCAGTAGGCAAATGTTTATCAACATTCCTAAGTGCTGAGAGATAGATAAGTGGAGAGATAGATAGGTGAAGAGATACAATGTAACATTTAGTCCTTTTAGAAAGGGATGAACTTCGGTTTGTAAATGAAGTCAGTTTAACCACTTAAAGCTGTTTTATACCCCGCATGCACATTTTTACTTACAGGTAAGCCTATAATAAGGCTTATCTGTAGGTAAAATGAATATCTCCTAAAATTGTACGGTTTGGGAGATATTTACCTTGAATGTAGCCGCTGACATCAGCGGCGCAAGTGCTCTGAAGGTCCAGCAGATGGTGCCAGACCTTGCCGGAACCAAGGACTCCTGCACGTCATCACAGCTCCAGCCACTCAGAGCCGCAGCCGTGAACCAGGAAGAAACGGCGAGGGAACATGTCAGCTCCCTCAGCAGTGACCGGGAGGCAGTGCGGGCACTTCGTTCTAAGGTAAGTATTTCATAATAAGCTAGTATGCGGTGCATACTAGCTCATTATGCCTTTGTCTTACAGGTTTGTTTTTTTTTTTGTGTCAGGGCGTATACTCCGCTTTGTGATTTTTACCTACAGGTAAGCCTAGAACAATATTGTGCCGGAACTTCAGAGCTGCTTGCCGGAACTGTAGGCTCCCGCACGCATGCCCTGGAGTGATGTCATCGCGGCTTCTGCCACTCATGTCGGCCCGCTCAGAGGTGACCGGGCGATGCTGCGGAGGCTTCGTTCTAAGGTAAGTATTTTTTTTAAATTGAGCTAGTATGTGATACATACTAGCTCATTGTGCCTTTGTCTTACAGGTTTAAATTTTATTTGTTTGAAAAAAAACATTTTGGGCATACAACCTCTTTAAAAACTAAACCTTTTTCCGGACACTTGTTGCTTACAAGGCAAAATCAGTATTTTTTGCTAGAAAATGACCTAGAACCCCCAAACATTCTAAAAAAAAATATTTTAGAAACCCTAGAAAACAAAATGGCAGTCGTTGGAATATTTTAATGTTACACAGGGATGGGCTTTATGTTCGGGTCGAACATGAGTTTGACTCGAACATTGGCTGTTCACCGAATAGTGAACAATTTGGGGTGTTCGCGGCAAATTTGAAAGCCGCGGAACACCCTTTTAAAGTCTATGGGAGAAATCAAAAGTGCTAATTTTAAAGGTTAATATGCAAGTTATTGTCATAAAAAGTGTTTGGGGACCTGGGTCCTGCCCCAGGGGACATGTATCAATGCAAAAAAAAGTTTTAAAAAACGGCCATTTTTTCGGGAGCAGTGATTTTAATAATGCTTAAAGTGAAACAATACAAGTGTAATATTCCTTAAAATTTTGTACCTGGGGGGTGCCTATAGTATGCCTGTAAAGTGGCGCATGTTTCCCATGTTTAGAACAGTCGGAGAGCAAAATGACATTTCTAAAAGGAAAAAAAGTCATTTAAAACTACTCGCGGCTATAATGAATTGTCGGTCCTGGCAATACACATAAATGTCATTGAAAAAAACGGCAAACGGGGAAAAAGGGCCTCATCCCCACAACCCTTGCCCGGTAGTTGTGGCGGTCTGGGGGCGGGGGGGCTTATCAGAATCTGGAAGCCCTCTTTAACAAGGGGACCCCCAGATCCCGCCCCCCCCCGTGTGAATTGGTAATGGGGTACAGATGTACCCCTACCATTTCACAAAAAAAGTGTCAAAAATGTTAAAAAAAGCCAATAGACAGTTTTTGACAATTCCTTTATTAATGTATTCTTCTTCTTCTGGTCTTCCTTCGGTGTTCTTCTTCTTCCCCTGCTTCTTCCTCTATCTTCCTCTGCTCTCCCCTCCGGTCTTCTCGTCTGGCATCTCATTCCCAGTTTCGTCCTCCGGACAATCCGCCTCAATGGGAGTCTCCCACTGTGTGACGCTTCTGTTCTTGTGACCTCGCCCCCCTCTGACGCACGGGGACTTCTCTATGGCTTTCCCCTGGTGTCAGAGGGGGCGGGGTCAATCGTTTACGTAAATGGGTGACCCCGCACCCCTCTGACACCACGGGGAAAGCCATAGGGAAGTCCCCGTGCGTCAGAGGGGGGGCGGGGTCACCGGGTGGCCCCGCCCTCCGTTATATAAGAGCTGTCACAAGAACAGAAGCGCCACACAGCGGGAGACTCTCATTGAGGTGGATCGTCCGGAGGACAAAGCGGGGAAGAAAAAGCCGGAGGAAAAATGCCAGACGAGAAGACCGGAGGAAGCAGAGGACGATAGAGGGAGAAGTGGGGGAAGAACAAGATGGAGGAAGAAGAACACCGAAGGAAGACCAGAAGAAGATGGAAGAAGTGGGGAAAGAAGAAGACATTAATAAAGGAATTGTCAAAAACCGTCTATTGTCTTTAACATTTTTGACACTTTTTGTGCCATGGTGGGGGTACATTTGTACCCCATTACCAATTTACACAGGGTGGGCCGGGATTTGGGGGTCCCCTTGTTAAAGGGGGCTTCCAGATTCTGATAAGCCCCCCGCCCACAAGGGTTGTGGGGATGAGGCCCTTCTCCCCCTCAACATGGGGACAAGGTGCTTTGGGGGGCTACCCAAAAGCACCCTCCCAATGTTGAGGGCATGTGGCCTGGTACGGTTCAGGAGGGGGAGCGCTCTCTCGTCCCCCCTCTTTTCCTGCGGCCTGCCAGGTTGCGTGCTCGGATAAGGGTCTGGTATGGCTTTTGAGGGGGACCCCCATGCAATTTTTTTTTTAATTTTGGCATGGGGATCCCCTTAATATCCATACCAGACCTGAAGGGCCTGGTATGGAATTTGGGGGGACCCCCACACATTTTTTTAATTTTGGTTCGGGGTTCCCATGTGGGGGAATCCCATGCCGTTTTTTTTCAATAAATTTAATGTGTATTGCCGGGACCGACAATTCATTATAGCCGCGAGTAGTTTTAAATTACTTTTTTCCTTTAGAAATGTCATTTTGCTCTCAGACTGTTCTAAACACGAGAAACATGCGCCACTTTACAGGAATACTATAGACACCCCCCAGGTACAAAATTTAAAGGAATATTACACTTTTAGTGTTTCACTTTAAGCATTATTAAAATCACTGCTCCCCTGAAAAAACGTCCGTTTTTAAAACGTTTCTTTGCATCGATACATGTCCCCAGGGGCAGGACCCAGGTCCCCAAAAACTTTTTATGACAATAACTTGCATATAAGCCTTTAAAATTAGCACTTGATTATTCAAGTTCGTGTCCCATAAACTTTAACGGTGTTCGAACAAATTTTTGCCTGTTCGCATGTTCTGGATGGAAAAAATACACTTCAATGAATAAAAAAACAAAAAACAAACACTTAACAATAAAGTTAGCCCAATTTTTTTGTATAATGTGAAAGATGTTACGCCGCGAGAATCGTGATCTTTATTCTTAAGCAAAAAAATTGTGATTCTCATTTTATCCAGAATCGTGCAGCTCTAGCGGGAAAGTGTGCAATCTTTTTATTGTTCCCACAATGCACAATGTGAACCTAGCTTTACCCTCCAATGTAGCTTGCGTCACTTGGCATGCCAAAGAAATCTGCTGAGAAGCTGATGAGCTGAAAGTATATCTTAAAGGGGACCTTCCCAAACTCTATAAACTCTAATGGGGAAATAATCATACTTACCTATATCCTTATTACTTTTTCTATCTATTTACTTCTATTTTGTGCTGCCTCTATGCTGACTGGGTCCCTGTGCAACCATTTTGAAAATGTCACGATACTGTGCATTCTCGAGATGAAGCTTCATTGCACGCATGCAGGGCCGGTCCTAGACGGGGTGCACGGGGTGCAGTGCACCCGAGCGCCAGAGAGGTGGGGGCGCTGAAGCGCCAGAGTGCTCCCTTCCCTCCTCCTCCTCTTGTTTGTGTCCGGCGGCGCCTCTCCGCCGGTGTTCTAAGAAGAAAGGCGCCGCCGTATTAACTGCTTAAGCCGGAGATGAGAAGGGAGGCAGAGCGGCTGGTCTCTGTGTGGAGAGAGACCAGCCGTGCAGTGAGTGATGTCGCGCGGGGGGGAGCGGTCCGTGCTGACACATTCTCCTCCTGTCTGTGTCTCTCACTCCGGCTGCCTGCTGTGTACTGTTCTGTTCTCCACCCGGGCGGCGCGGCTGCACACTCTCCTCTCCTCTCCAGCTGCTGCCCGGGTGTTTTTTTTTTGTACTGTACCCTAATGGAGGGGGGAGGGGGTCTGCCCTGGAGGGTCATTACTAATAGAGGGGGGTCTGTACTAGTGGAGGGACTGGGAGGCTCTGTCCTGGGGGGTCTGTAGTAATGGAGGGAGGGTCTGTCCTGGGGGGTCTGTAGTAATGGAGGGGGGTCTGTAGTAATGGAGGGGGGTCTGTAGTAATGGAGGGGGGTCTGTCCTGGGGGGGTCTGTAGTAATGGAGGGGGGTCTGTCCTGGGGGGTCTGTAGTAATGGAGGGGGGTCTGTACTAATGGAGGGGGGTCTGTCCTGGGGGGTCTGTACTAATGGAGGGGGGTCTGTAGTAATGGAGGGGGGGGTATGTCCTGGGGGGTCTGTAGTAATGGAGGGGGGGTCTGTCCTGGGGGGTCTGTAGTAATGGAGGGGGGGGTCTGTAGTAATGGAGGGAGGCTCTGTCCTGGGGGGTCTGTAGTAATGGAGGGAGGCTCTGTTCTGGGGGGTCTGTAGTAATGGAGGGAGGGTCTGTCCTGGGGGGTCTGTAGTAATGGAGGGAGGTCTGTCCTGGGGGTCTGTACTAATGGAGGGGGGTCTGTCCTGGGGGGTCTGTAGTAATGGAGGGGGGGTCTGTCCTGGGGGGTCTGTAGTAATGGAGGGAGGCTCTGTCCTGGGGGGTCTGTAGTAATGGAGGGAGGGTCTGTCCTGGGGGGTCTGTAGTAATGGAGGGAGGGTCTGTCCTGGGGGGTCTGTAGTAATGGAGGGAGGGTCTGTCCTGGGGGGTCTGTAGTAATGGAGGGGGGTCTGTCCTGGGGGGTCTGTAGTAATGGAGGGGGGTCTGTACTAATGGAGGGGGGTCTGTCCTGGGGGGTCTGTAGTAATGGAGGGGGGTCTGTCCTGGGGGGTCTGTACTAATGGAGGGGGGTCTGTCCTGGGGGGTTTGTAGTAATGGAGGGGGGTCTGTCCTGGGGGGTCTGTACTAATGGAGGGGGGTCTGTCCTGGGGGTCTGTACTAATGGAGGGGGTCTCTCCTGGGGGGGGGGTTATACTAATGGAGGGGGGTCTGTCCTGCGGGGTCTGTAGTAATGGAGGCGGGGTCTGTCCTGGGGGGTCTGTACTAATGGAGGGGGGTCCTGTGCAGGGGGGTCTGTACTAATTGAGGTGGGGGTCTGTACTAATGGGGGGCTGAGCTAATGGAGGGGGGTCTGTACTAATGGAGGGGTGGTCCTGTCCTGGGGGATCTGTACTAATTGAGGGGGGGTCTGTCCTGGGGGGTCTGTACTAATGGGGGGTCTGTACTAATAGAGGGGGTCTTTCCTGGGGGGGTCTGTACTAATGAAGGAGGGGTCTGTCCTGGGGGTCTGTACTAATGGAGGGGGGTCTGTCCTGGGGGGTCTATACTAATGAAGGGGGGGTCCTGTCCTGGGGGGTCTGTACTAATGGGGGGTCTGTACTAATGGAGGGGGGTCTGTACTAATGGAGGGGGGGTCCTGTCCTGGGGGATCTGTACTAATTGAGGGGGCTCTGTCCTGGGGGGTCTGTACTAATGGGGGGTCTGTACTAATAGAGGGGGTCTTTCCTGGGGGGGTCTGTACTAATGGAGGGGGGTCTGTACTAATGGAGGGGGGTCTGTACTAATGGAGGGGGGTCTGTACTAATGGAGGGGGGTTTTCCTGGGGGGGGTCTGTACTGAGTAAGGTCTGTACTGAGGGAGGGGTTTATACTTAGTGCGGGTTCTGCACTGATGGAGGGGGTCTATACTTAGTGGAGGGGGGTCTGTACTGAGGGGCGACTATAGTTGGTGGAAGGGGGGGTGACCCCAACCCTAGTGATGCCAATGCAGCTGCGGGCTCTTCTTTCCCCCCTCCCTCTCCCCCTCCCCCCTCTCCCCCTCCCTCTCCCCCTCCCCCCTCTCCCCCTCCCTCTCCCCCCTCCCTCTCGCGCACGCTGCTGTACTATTGAGCAGCGCTTGCCAGCACAGCTGCCCACTATGTATCTTCCCCCGCCTTCATATGCCCAGGGAAGAAACAGAATAGAAAAAGGAGCAGAGAAGAGGATTGTGGGACATGTAGTCCCGAGGACTGGCAGCCCCACTGTAACACGGAAACTGGAGCTCACACAGCATGCTCAGCTGAATGGGAGAGAGAGAGCCAGGAGCCTGGGAAAGCTTTCAGGGAAGTACACCCAGGACAGTGCTGAGAGAACACCATCAGAGAGGGAACCCCACTGCCCTGCGCCACCAGAGGGAAAGCCACACAGCCTAGCGCCATCCTTGGCAGAGAAAGTAATGGAGTCATTGCCAGAATATAGATCTGGGCTCTACCAAGCGGAGTCACCACGGGCAATTCAGAGTGAGCTGACTCCTGATCAGAGGAACCGTTGCTGTATCGCTGGGTCGGGTGAGAGGGCCGATTGGCCATTATCTACTTACGTTCATAGGAAATGCAGTCTCTGACCATCTCTTGTACTAAGCCTGCAGTCTCTGATCATCTCCTGTACTATGTCTGCAGTCTCTGATCATCTCCTTTACTAAGTCTACAGTCTCTGATCATCTCCTTTACTAAGTCTGCAGTCTCTGATCATCTCCTGTACTATGTCTGCAGTCTCTGATCATCTCCTGTACTATGTCTGCAGTCTCTGATCATCTCTTATATCCTGTCTGCAGTCTCTGATCATCTCCTGTACTATGTCTGCAGTCTCTGATCATCTCTTATATCCTGTCCGCAGTCTCTGATCATCTCCTGTACTATGTCTGCAGTCTCTGATCATCTCCTGTACTATGTCTGCAGTCTCTGACCATCTCTTATATCCTGTCTGCAGTCTCTGATCATCTCCTGTACTATGTCTGCAGTCTCTGATCATCTCCTGTACTATGTCTGCAGTCTCTGACCATCTCTTATATCCTGTCTGCAGTCTCTGATCATCTCCTGTACTATGTCTGCAGTCTCTGATCATCTCCTTTACTATGTCTGCAGTCTCTGATCATCTCCTGTACTATGCAGTCTCTGATCATCTCCTGTATTATGTCTGCAGTCTCTGACCATTTCCTGTACTATGTCTGCAGTCTCTGATTATCTCCTTTACTATGTCTGCAGTCTCTGATCATCTCCTGTACTATGTCTGCAGTCTCTGATCATCTCCTGTACTATGTCTGCAGTCTCTGATCATCTCCTGTACTATGTCTGCAGTCTCTGATCATCTCCTGTACTATGTCTGCAGTCTCTGATCATCTCCTGTACTATGCAGTCTCTGATCATCTCCTGTATTATGTCTGCAGTCTCTGACCATCTCCTGTACTATGTCTGCAGTCTCTGATTATCTCCTTTACTATGTCTGCAGTTTCTGATCATCTCCTTTACTATGTCTGCAGTCTCTGATCATCTCCTTTACTATGTCTGCAGTCTCTGATCATCTCCTGTACTATGTCTGCAGTCTCTGATCATCTCTTATATCCTGTCTGCAGTCTCTGATCATCTCCTGTAGTATGTCTGCAGTCTCTGATCATCTCCTGTACTATGTCTGCAGAATCTGACCATCTCCTGTACTATGTCTGCAGTCTCTGATCATCTCCTGTACTATGTCTGCAGTCTCTGATCATCTCCTGTACTATGTCTGCAGTCTCTGATCATCTCCTGTACTATGTCTGCAGTCTCTGATCATCTCCTGTACTATGTCTGCAGTCTCTGATCATCTCTTATATCCTGTCTGCAGTCTCTGATCATCTCCTGTACTATGTCTGCAGTCTCTGATCATCTCCTGTATTATGTCTGCAGTCTCTGATCATCTCCTGTAATATGTCTGGGGGCTCTTTCTAACAGACTCTCTAACAGAAGCCCTCTCTGTGTGCATCAGAGATACTCCCCTCCAGGTCTCATTAGTGTACTCTCTTCCTGTATTTTCTTTATTAAAAGATCACAGGAGGATCCCAGGGTAACAAAGACTTCTTAGGGGAGCATCTCTGTGTTTGAGTCGTTGCCATAGAAACATTTGTAAAGGGGAGGAGTTGGTAAGATGACCACGCCCATGTGGGGGCGCCAGAAATATTTCTGCACCCATGCGCCGGTGACCCTAGGATCGGCCCTGCACGCATGCACCATATGACACTACATACAGTGAGGGAAAAAGTATTTGATCCCCTGCTGATTTTGTACGTTTGCCCGCTGACAAAGAAATGATCAGTCTGTAACTATAATGGTAGGTTTATTTTAACAGTGAGAGACAGAACAACAAAGAAATCCAGAAAAATGCATTTCAAGAAAGTTATAAACTGATTTGCATTTTAATGAGTGAAATAAGTATTTGACCCCTTCGCAAAACATGACTTGGTGGTAAAACCCTTGTTGGCAATCGCAGAGGTCATACATTTCTTGTAGTTAGCCACCAGGTTTGCACACATCTCAGGAGGGATTTTGTCCCACTCCTCTTTGCAGATCCTGTCCAGGTCATTAAAGGTTTCGAGGCTGACATTTGGCAACTCGAACCTTCGGCTCCCTGCACATATATTCTATGGGATTAAGGTCTAGAGACTGGCTAGGCCACTCATAGGACCTTAATGTGCTTCTTCTTGAACCACTTCTTGATGGCCCGTCCATCGTCCCTTTGATGCGGTGAAGTTGTCCTGTCCCTTTAGCAAAAAAACACCCTTCAAGCACAATGTTTCCACCTCCATGTTTGACAGTGGGGATGGTGTTCTTGGGGTCATAGGCAGCATTTCGTCTCCCCCAAACATGGTGAGTTGAGTTAATGCCAAAGAGCTTGATTTTGGTCTCATCTGACCAAAACACTTTGACCCAGTTCTCATCGGAATCCTTCAGATGTTCTCGGACACAGCCCATCCCAGATCCGTGTAAAGAGCCAATAAGAAAAATGGCTCTTTACCATGTGACCGGCTGTGTCCAATCAAAGCCGGTCACATGTACTGCCCACGTGCACAGCGCTCGTGCACGCCCCTAGGGCGCACACAGAGCGGCGATCAGGGACGAGGCTTGTTACCCTGACACAACCCAACCCCGATCGCAGTAAAGACTCAATTAAATTGGCTCTTTACCACGTGACCGGCTGTGTCCAATCACAGCCGGTCACAGAATGTCAACAAACCACGGTATCGAAATGTTACCGGGTTCTCCTTCTCACACACCGATCGTGTGTGAGAAGGAGATTGCGGTAACATCTCGTTACCGCTTACAGTGTACACCAATCACACTGATTGCCCCCCCAATAAAGAGGACCTGTCACCAGCCATCAAAGTACCTGTCACCAGCCATCAAAGTACCCGAGTACCGGTCACAGCCCATCCGAGTACCGGAGTACCTGTCACAGCCCATCTGAGTACCTGAGTACCTGTCACAGCCCATCTGAGTACCCGAGTACCTGTCACAGCCCATCTGAGTACCCGAGTACCTGTCACAGCATATCTGAGTACCTGAGTACCTGTCACAGCCCATCTGAGTACCCGAGTACCTGAGCACCTGTCACAGCCCATCTGAGTACCCGAGTACCTTAGTACCTGTCACAGCCCATCTGAGTACCCGAGTACCTGTCACAGCCCATCTGAGTACCCGAGTACCTGAGTACCTGTCACAGCCCATCTGAGTACCCGAGTACCTTAGTACCTGTCACAGCCCATCTGAGTACCCGAGTACCTTAGTACCTGTCACAGCCCATCTGAGTACCCGAGTACCTGTCACAGCCCATCTGAGTACCCCAGTACCTGTCACAGCCCATCTGAGTACCCAAATACCTGTCACAGCCCATCTGAGTACCTGTCACCAGCCAATCTAATGACCCGAGTACCTGTCACAGCCCATCTGCATACCCAAATACCTGTCACAGCCCATCTGAGTACCTGTCACCAGCCCATTAGGGTACCCGAGTACCTGTCACCAGCCCATCAGGGTACCCGAGTACCTGTCACCAGCCCATCAGGGTACCCGAGTACCTGTCACCAGCCCATCAGGGTACCCGAGTACCTGTCACCAGCCCATCAGGGTACCCGAGTACCTGTCACCAGCCCATCAGGGTACCCGAGTACCTGTCACCAGCCCATCAGGGTACCCGAGTACCTGTCACCAGCCCATCAGGGTACCCGAGTACCTGTCACCAGCTCATCAGGGTACCCGAGTACCTGTCACCAGCTCATCAGGGTACCTGAGTATCTATCTGCAGCCCATGCCTCATAGAAGAATATACGTTTGGGTGTTTGCTTTCCAAAATGGGGTCATTTTGTGGGTAATTCCATTGTCCTGGTGCTCCAGGGCCTTCAAAAGTGTAATAGGTCGTTAGGAAATTAGAGGTGTAATTTATGCTCCAAGAACGCCTGACGTTGCTCCCTGCATGTTGGGCCTCTGTATGTGGCCAGGCTGTGTAGAAGTCTCACACATGTGGTATCGTCATACTAAGGAGTAGCAGAATGTGTTTTGGGGTGTCATTTTTGATAAATACATGCTTTGAGTTAGAAATAACTTATAAACTGACCACTTTGTGTAATAAAAAAGGTTTAATTTTCTTTCCACGTTTTCCGAAGACTTGTGGGGAAAAAAAATGAACCGTTCAAAAGACTCATGCCTCATAGAATAGACGTTAGGGTGTTTGCTTTTCAAAATGGGGTCATTTTGCGGGTAATTCCACTGTCCTGGTGCACCAAGGCCTTCACAAATGTAATAGGTCGTTAGGAAATTAGAGGTGTAATTTATGCTCCTAAAACCCCTGATGGTGCTTCTTGCATGTTGGTCCTCTCTGTGTGGCCAGGCTGTGAAAAGTCACACACATGTGGTAATCGCCATACTCGGGAGCAGTAGCAGAATGTATTTTGGGGTGCAATTGGAAGTATGCATATGCTGGGTGTGAGAAATAACTTGTTATTTTGACAATTTTGTGAAAAAAAAATATTATTAATTTTCCCAAGAATTGAGGGAAAAAATTACAACTTAAAAAAACTCACCATGCCTCTTACTAAATACCTTTGACTGTCTACTTTTCAAAAAGGGGTCAGTTGGGGGGTATTTGTACTTTCCTGACATTTCAGGGCCTCAAGAAATGATAGGCCGTCAGTGCATCCGGTGTGATCAATTTTCAATGATTTGCACCATAGCTTGTAGACTCTATAACTTTCACAGAGACTAAATAATATCCACTAATTTGGGTTATTTTTACCAAAGAGATGTAGCAGTATAAATTTTGGCCCAAATTTATGAACAAAATGACTTATTTGCAACATTTTATCATAGAAACTAAAAAAAAGCGTTTTGGTTTTTTTTTTCAAAATTTTCGCTTTTTTCACTTATGTCGCAAAAAATAAAAAACCCAGTGGTGATTAAATACCACCAAAAGAAAGCTCTATTTGTATGAAAAAAAATGATAAAAATGTTGTTTGGGTACAGTGTTGCATGAGTACTTGGCATTCAAAGTGAGAGAGCGCTGAAAGCTAAAAATTGGTCTGGGCAGGAAAGGTGTATAAATGTCCTGTATTGAAGTGGTTAACCACTTGCCGACCGCCTCACGCCTATATACGTGAGCAGAATGGCACGGTCAGGCGAAATCACGTACCTAGTACGTGATTGCCTTCCCGCGGGCGGGGGGTCCGACCCCCCCCCGGTGCCAGCGGCGGTCGGCATTTGTCTGGGAGCGATCAGAGATGTGGGGGAGGCCATCCGATCGTGGCCCCCCTTCGCATTCGCTCCCAGCCAATAAGAAACATCCCCTGCCTCTGTATAGTACACAGAGGCAGAGGATGTGATGTCATCTCTCCTCGGCAGTTTCCGTTCCGGCGCCGAGGAGAGAAGACATCTGAGTAAGTGTAAAACACACACACAGTAGAACATGCCAGGCATACATTACACCCCCGATCCCCCCCCCCAATCACCCCTCCCTGTCACACTGACACCAAGCAGGTTTTTTTTTTTCCTGATTACTGCATGGTGTCAGTTTGTGACAGTTAGAAGTGTTAGGGCAGCGAGTGTTAGCCCCCTGTAGGTCTAGGGTACCCCCCTAATAAAGTTTTAACCCCTTGATCACCCCCTGGTCACCAGTGTAGCTAAGCGATCATTTTTCTGATCGCTGTATTAGTGTCACTGGTTCCGCTAGTTAGGGACGTAAATATTTAGGTTCGCCGTCAGCGTTTTATAGCGACAGGGACCCCCATATACTATCTAATAAATGTTTTAACCTCTTGATTGCCCCCTAGTTAACCCTTTCACCACTGATCACCGTATAACCGTTACGGGTGACGCTGGTTAGTTCGTTTATTTTTTATAGTGTCAGGGCACCCGCCGTTTATTACCGAATAAAGGTTTAGCTCCCTGATCGCCCGGCGGTGATATGCGTCGCCCCAGGCAGCGTCAGATTAGCGCCAGTACCGCTAACACCCACGCACACAGCATACGCCTCCCTTAGTGGTATAGTATCTGAACGGATCAATATCTGATCCGATCAGATCTATACTAGCGTCCCCAGCAGTTTAGGGTTCCCAAAAACGCAGTGTTAGCGGGATCAGCCCAGATACCTGCTAGCATCTGCGTTTTGCCCCTCCGCCCGGCCCAGCCCAGCCCACCCAAGTGCAGTATCGATCGATCACTGTCACTTACAAAACACTAAACGCATAACTGCAGCGTTCGCACAGTCAGGCCTGATCCCTGCGATCGCTAACAGTTTTTTTGGTAACGTTTTGGTGAACTGGCAAGCACCAGCCCCAGGCAGCGTCAGGTTAGTGCCAGTAGTGCTAACACCCACGCACGCACCGTACACCTCCCTTAGTGGTATAGTATCTGATCGGATCAATATCTGATACGATCAGATCTATACTAGCGTCCCTAGCAGTTTAGGGTTCCCAAAAACGCAGTGTTAGCAGGATCAGCCCAGATACCTGCTAGCACCTGCGTTTTGCCCCTCCGCCCGGCCCAGCCCAGCCCACCCAAGTGCAGTATCGATCGATCACTGTCACTTACAAAACACTAAAACGCATAACTGCAGCGTTCGCAGAGTCAGGCCTGATCCCTGCGATCGCTAACAGTTTTTTTTGTAGCGTTTTGGTGAACTGGCAAGCACCAGTAGCCTAGTACACCCCGGTCGTAGTCAAACCAGCACTGCAGTAACACTTGGTAAAGTGGCGAGTCCCATAAGTGCAGTTCAAGCTGGTGAGGTGGCAAGCACAAGTAGTGTCCCGCTGCCACCAAGAAGAAGACAAACAGGTCCGTCGTGCCCATAATGCCCTTCCTGCTGCATTCGCCAATCCTAATTGGGAACCCACCGCTTCTGCAGCACCCGTACTTCCCCCATTCACATCCCCAACCAAATGCAGTCGGCTGCATGAGAGGCATTTTTATGTCCTCCCGAGTACCCCTACCCAACAAACCCCCCCCCAAAAAAGATGTTGTGTCTGCAGCTAGCGCGGATATAGGCGTGACACCCGCTATTATTGTCCCTCCTGTCCTGACAATCCTGGTCTTTGCATTGGTGAATGTTTTGAACGCTACCATGCACTAGTTGAGTATTAGCGTAGGGTACAGCATTCCACAGACTAGGCGCACTTTCACAGGGTCTCCCAAGATGCCATCGCATTTTGAGAGACCCGAACCTGGAACTGGTTACAGTTATAAAAGTTACAGTTACAAAAAAAAAGTGTAAAAAAAGAAAAAAAAAAAAAAAAACAAACAAAAATATAAAATAAAAAAAAATAGTTGTCGTTTTATTGTTCTCTCTCTCTCTCTATTCCCTCTCTATTACTTTACTGTTTACTGTGTTTTATTGTTAACCATTTTTTTGTCTTCAGGTACGCAATTCACGACTTTGAGTGGTTATACCAGAATGATGCCTGCAGGTTTACGTACCATCTTGGTATCATTCTTTTCAGCCAGCGGTCGGCTTTCATGTAAAAGCAATCCTAGCGGCTAATTAGCCTCTAGACTGTTTTTACAAGCAGTGGGAGGGAATGCCCCCCCCCCCCCCAACATCTTCCGTGTTTTTCTCTGGCTCTCCTGTCTCAACAGGGAACCTGAAAATGCAGCCGGTGATTCAGCCAGCTGACCATAGAGCTGATCAAAGACCAGAGTGGCTCCAAACATCTCTATG
>JBBDGP010001840.1:0-116743 GCA_037952835.1 Lithobates septentrionalis | reverse complement strand
CAAAAAAACAAAAAGCAAAAAAAAAAAAGGTGTTCTTTAAAGGATAAGATCACCTAAAAATACAAAATAAATGTCTTTTGTCAACACTTTGGATGTTCTGAATAAACATTTTGATCCAGTATGGAGTGCGACCATTTCTTCTATTATCGGCTCCTTTGTGCAAGGAGGAACAGGGTGAGCACTGCTGGAGCCCTACAAAATTACCTCCAGCAGGCCACTGGTGTGAAAGTCTGACCAAACAATCAGAAACGGACTTCATGAGGGTGGCCTGAGGGCCTGATGTCCTCTAGTGGGCCTTGTGCTCACTGCCTGGCACCGTGGAGCTGCATTTGCCATTGAACACCAGAATTGGCAGGTCTGCCACTGGCACCCTGTGCTTTTCACAGATAAGAGCAGGTTCACCCTGAGCACATCTGATAGACGAGAAAGGGTCTAAAGAAGCGGTGGAGAACGTTATACTGCCTGTAACATTGTTCAGCATGACTTGTTTGGTGGTGGGTCAGTCATGGTCTGGGGAGGCATATCCATGGAGGGCCGCACAGACCTCGACAGGCTAGACAATGGCACCCTGACTGCCACTGAGTATCGGGATGAAATCCATGGACATATTGTCAGAGCCTACAGTGGTGCAGTGGGTCCTGGGTTCCTCCTGGTGCATGACAATGCCCTGCCTCATGTGGCGAGAGTATGCAGCCAGTTCCTGGAGAATGAAGGAATTGATACCGTTGAATGTCCCCCACGCTCGCCTGACCTAAATCCAATAGAACACCTCTGGGACTTTCTTTTTCGGTCCATCTGACGATGCTAGGTTGCACCTCTGTTCAGGAGCACAGTGATGCCCTGGTCCAGATCTTGGAGGAAATACTCCAAGACACCATTCGCCGTCTCATTAGGCGCATGCCCTGACGTTGTCGGGCATGCACACAAACGTGTGGGGGCCATACAAACTACTGAGTACCATTTTGAGTTGCTGCAATGAAATTTCAGCCAAATAGACTAGCCTGCTGCATAATTTTTTCACTTAGATTTTCGGAGGGTCTTTGAATTCAGACGTCTGTAGGTTGATGATTTTCATTTCCATTAAACAATGTGACATCCTTTCGTTCCTAACACATTACACAGTCCGGATCAGTATAGATATCCAGCATGCTATTCTTCCCCATTGAGATCTGATGTGTTTTCAAAGTGATCAGTTAAATTTTTTTTGAGCAGTGTACATGCATACATAGAATTGTGTATATTTATAATGTGTGTGTGTGTGTATGTGTGTATATATATATATATATATATATATATATATATATATATATATATATATATATATATATATATATATATATATATATATATTTATTATTATGCAAGTGGTTGTAGAGACCAGTGAGAGCCTGCAGGAACTGGGGTCATTAAGCCAAGAACAAAGGGACACTGGCTTATTGTATACCCAACTACTGCTGTGTTCCTCAGAGGTGCAAATGAGAAGGATAGGAGAGTAGAAATCAGTAGAGAAAGTGACTGTTTCCCTTAGGCCCCTTTCACATGGACAGCTAGAATGGTGCTTTTAGCTGCGGATTTTCTACCGCAGCTTAAAGCACACAATGCTTTCCTATGGCCCCATTCACACACTGCGTTTAGCTGCGAATTAGATACATGCGGTTCTGTGTGGATAGAAAAAATAGAATTGACTGCGTCCAGGAGCGATTTATCGCAGCTATCCGCACATAACCGCAGGTAACGGAGTGCACTGTGTGAGCTGCGGATAACAGCGCCAAGCTGCTCATCGGGAAAGGAAAAATGATTTTTCCTTTCCCAATGAGCGACAAGCACGGGGATCCGACTCGGATACCCGCCAATGCCCGGCACTGTTTGGTATGAATCTTGAGGAGGAACTCCACGCCAAATTTTAAATGAAAAAATGGCGTGGGTTCCCCCTTCAAGGGCATACCAGGCCCTTCGGTCTGGTATGGATGTTAAGGGGAACCCCCTACACCAAAAAAAACGGCGTGGGGTCCCCCCCAAAGTCCATACCAGACCCTTATCTGAGCACGCAGCCCGGTCGGTCAGGAAAGGGGGTGGGGACGGGCGAGCGCCCCCCCCCCCCTCCTGAGCCATACCAGGCCGCATGCCCTCAACATGGGGGGTGGGTGCTTTGGGGGAGGGGTAGCCCTGCGGCCCCCCCACCCCAAAGCACCTTGTCCCCATGTTGATGAGGACAAGGGCCTCTTCCCGACAACCCTGGCCGTTGGTTGTTGGGGTCTGCGGGCGGAGGGCTTATCGGAATCCGGGAGCCCCCTTTAATATGGGGGCCCCCAGATCCAGGCCCCCCACCCTATGTGAATGAGTATGGGGTACATGGTACCCCTACCCATTCACCTAGTGAAAAAGTGTCAATAAAAAAACACTACACAGGTTTTTGAAGTAATTTTATTAGACAGCTCCAGGGGTCTTCTTCCGACTTCGGGGTTCTCTCTGGTTCTTCTCCGAGTCTTCTGCCGGGCTCATCTTCTGCTTTTTTGCCGCTCTTTTGCTAGCGGAGGAGCCCGGTCTGCCCTTGAAGGGGGCAGACCGGGCAAGGGGTTCCCCCTTCAAGAGCCTGGTATGCTCTTGAAGGGGGAACCCATGCCGGTTTTGTATTTAAAATTTGGCGTGCAGTTCCCCCTCAAGATTCATACCAAACAGTGCGAGTCGGTACCCTGTTGGGTTGCCATGGAAATGGCAAACCGCAGCTAATCGCACTTTGCAAATGCAGCTGATCGCAGTGCCTGGAGTCTTGAATTTCACAGGAAAAAAAACATGCTTTTAACTGCGGCAGAATAGCCGTCCGTGTGAAAGGCGCCTTATACTTCATCTGTGATCACCAGGTTTGTCCTTGAAAAACATCCAGTTAAACACTTGCGCGTGTGTGTTTTTTTAACAAGTACTTTTTGTACATGTTCACATTAAAGCGGTCTTAAACCCAAAACCAAAAATGTATTCTATTGCAGTTCACCAATCCTAAGATGTGGTAGATGCATCATGTGTGGTTTTTTTTTTTTTTCCCTCCGTTTTCTCCTGGTGATCTGGCCAGTAACACACCTTTTTTATTGTGTGTGTGCTGCTTCTTCTTCTTCTCCTCTAACCGCTACTTCTGAAAGACAGCATGCTCTGTTGAAAAACAGACTTACTTGGCAGATCACCAGCTAAAAATAAGAGCTCAAAAAATGTAACTAATGCAGCCACCACATCTAAGAATAAGCATGCTGCAATATAATACATTGTTGCTTTTGGGTTTAATATTGCTTTAACTAAAGCCTAGTATGGTAATCCTTTGATTCAAGCTGCATTTGTTTGGTCAGGAAGAACATATTTGCTCTTGAGTGGTCTTTGGGGTTTTTTTTTTCTGCCCCCTTAGAACAAACTGTGCATTCTTTTTGTAATAGGTGTTTTGCTTTTTATGTTGGCCTTTGCCCTTTTGTGAATTTAATTTTTCATTTTTGTTTATTTTCTACTAGTGAGGTTGGTGGGATGAAAATAGTTGACGAATTTTGAATTTTTTTTTTTTTTTTTTTTTCCCCCTGTTGTACAATGAACTGGTGAACCTATAGTAATCTAAATATGTGGAACTTGCCATATGTATGAAATCTTCCGAAGTAGGATTGATGTCAGACCAGGTTATGGTGGATATATACCGCTTTATCCTTTTTTTCACTTTTTAAATATAGCAACCCAGTATAGCCTGCCTAGATCAATAAAAATAAATTCTATACCATACTATGCCAATGCTAATAATCCTGACAGGACTCTTGTCAGTACTTCCATTGCTGTGTGAGTTTATATAATCTGTAGTACCACAGCCAGTAAAGTCCTCATCATTGGGCAGAGAGCGCTACTGTATGTCAAGCTATGAACCAGAGGTTAGAGAGAGAGAAATATGAGAGTTGTAAAGTGTATTCAGGTGTATATGTGTATATATTTATTATATTATATTATATTTTTATTTTTTTATGTATATATTTATAAACATAATGCACATACATACTCTTGATAATCATTTTAATAGGTCTGTATGTAGTTGCAATCCTGAAGTTTAAATGATTTCCACAAGATGGCGATATTTAGCCAGAGTAAGTTTGTAGGTTCCATGGGAAGAAGGCTGGATTACCACAGTATTTCACACTGTCAACATTTGCTACTTTTGCCCTGTAAACCATTGCTGGCTTTTTATTTTTTCCAATCCAAGTTATAATTTAGAATGTTATACACTTTAAAATCTGATTGTACAATCTCATTTTTAGAGTTACCAAAACTATGTAATAAAACAAATCTGATCTATTCAATTTCAATTACAGTAAATCAAACAGGCTCTTGACCCACATAATTGATGGTAGATCCAAAGGAGTGTACAAAATAAAATGGCACCCCAGCTTGTAAACCAACCAAATTGACCCTGTCAAACCATTTACATTAAAAACAGAGGGTTTTGTTTGCACACATTTGTGAATATATGTGTAAGCTGCAGTGCCCACATCAAGGCTCTTCTGTGCATACTGTGGTCCTAACTACAGTTTTCAGAGTCTAAGTAAGGGCACATCTAGCAGTGAATAAATTAGAGGTAGGTGTACCTGGAGGGAGCCCACCCCTCCTTAAAGGCACAGGGACGCACGTGAAAACGTGGCAACCACCCCAACATATTACTAGCCTTTGCAGTAAGGCCAGTAAGTGTGTTGGGAAATCTTTTTTTTTTTTTTTTTTTTTTTTTTTATGATGGATCCAAAGGAGATTGTGCAATCAGATGGTCAGACTTAAGCTGGGTACACACACATCACCCAGCAGGTTGAATGATAAACTGACAGATCCCCACATCTACATAACTTCAGTGTCTCACAAGAGTGAGTACACCCTTCCATTTTTGTAAATATTTTTTTATATATTTTCATGTGACAACACTGAAGAAATGACACTTTGCTAAAATGTAAAGTAGTGAGTATACAGCTTGTATAACAGTGTAAATTTGCTGTCCCCTCAAAATAACTCAACACACAGCCATTAATGTCTAAACCGCTGGCAACAAAAGTGAGTACACCCCTAAGTGAAAATGTCCAAATTGGGCCCAGAGTATCAATATTTTGTGTGGCCACCATTATTTTCCAGCACTGCCTTAATCCTCTTGGGCATGGAGTTCACCAGAGCTTCACAGGTTGCCACTGGAGCCCTCTTCCACTCCTCCACAATGACGTCAGAGTTTTGTGGATGTTAGAGACCTTGCGCTTTTCCACCTTCCGTTTTGAGGATGCCCCACAGATGCTCAATAGGGTTTAGGTCTGGAGACATGCTTGGCCAGTCCACCACTATTACCCTCAGCTTCTTTAGCAAGGCAGTGGTTGTCTTGGAGGTGTGTTTGGGGTCGTTATGTTGGAATACATGCTTGCGGGCCAGTCTCCAAAGGGAGGGGATCATGCTCTGCTTCAGTAGGTCACAGTACATGTTGGCATTCATGGTTCCCTCAATAAACTGTATCTCCCCAGTGTCAGCAGCACTCATGCAGCCCCAGACCATGACACTCCCACCACCATGCTTGTCTGTAGGCAAGACACACTTGTCTTTATACTGCTCACCTGGTTGCCGCCACACACTCTTGACACCATCTGAACCAAATAAGTTTATCTTGGTCTCATCAGACCACAGGACATGGTTCCAGTAATCCACGTCCTTAGTCTGCTTGTCTTCAGCAAACGGTTTGCGGGCTTTCTTGTGCACCCTCTATAGAAGAGGCTTCCTTCTGGGATGACAGCCAAACAAGAATGAAGGGTAAATCTACCGAGGGGGACACTAGTTCTGGTGACAACTAGGGATTCTCTCGCTTCCTGTTTTGGCTGTAGGAACAGAAGAGAGGGGAACTCTCTCCAATGGAACACAGATGGCGAAAAAAAAAACAAACCAAAAGAGTTATAACCCTTCCTTACTCCATCCAAAATGGAAAACCATATAAACATATTTATTATATCATATTATTTTGTTTACTCTTTTATGCCGCGTACACACGGTCGGACTTTACGGCAGATTTTGCCCGGCGGACTTTTCGACGGACTTTACGACTGACTTTCTGAATGAACGGACTTGCCTACACACAATCCACCAAAGTCCGTCGAATTCGTACGTGATGACGTACGACCGGACTAAAACAAGGAAGTTCATAGCCAGTAGCCAATAGCTGCCCTAGCGTGGCTTTTTGTCCGTCGAACTAGCATACAGACGGCGGACTTTTCGACCGGACTCTATTTCGACGGATTAATTTAAAACATGTTTCAAATCTAAGTCCGTCCAATTTTTGAGAAAACAAAGTCCGCTGGAGCCCACACACATCGCATTGTCCGACCAAATCCTGTCCGCCGGGCAAAGTCTGCCGTAAAGTCCGCTCGTGTGTACGCGGCATTAGAAGAAATGTTTTAATCGCATGTATTATTGTTACTTCTATATGATCCCTCTAGGTAACTTTTTTTTAAATTAGAATTGTTCAATAAAAAGTTTGTAAACACAAAATTGAAAGCCATGTTTTTCCTTCAATTCTACCTTAAGTTCCTGACAATAAGGGCTGTGTTCTAATAGTGCTGAACCCACAAGTACAGAGATGAGTTGTTATCACACATTTAAATACACAAACGTGTAAATAGGGCCTACTTTTGCCAGTGGTAGAACAGCTCAATCAGCAATCTAGGATCTACAGTACCATGAAACATTTTACATTTTGTTCTCACCTTTTTATGATTGTGTAACTTACATAATTGTGTTTCTCTGCAGGACCCACCGAAAGGGGCAACTCTGAGTAATGTTCAGATTCTGGACGCACAGCTGAAAGATGTGAGTATATCAGTTCTTTAAATTTCAGTGTTCTTATGTATGATAACAAAGCACATAGACTGTGCAAATGTTAACAGGTGAACAATTTTAAATTATTTCTAAAGACTAAAGCAATGTAAACATTCCTTTTCCAGATGTGGTTGTGACCCACCTGACCTGCTGAATAAATGAGTTGCAGTAATCTCATGATTGCAGGACTGTCTGCCCTGGACTGAGACAGAGAAAATTTGACTTGATTGCTTTCCCATCTGGTTTTAGCTAGAGCTGGAAAGGATTTCTTATTGATGATCCCCCTTTGGACAAAACTGGGCTTAGATGTTACGTGATCTAGAAAGAATTGGGCTAAATCACTAGTTTGCTCCTGAAGAGTGTGCCCCCCCCCCCCCCCCCTCGCCAGGCTATTATATTCTGACAGCTAATGCTGGTGGCTGTCAATGCTGAACTGTGTGGTTGCATCTGATTGGCTGCAAGCACTGTGTAGATGACGATTTTCCATGCAGCTCCTTTAATTCCTCAGTCAGGCTGGAGGGGGCTGATGGGGCCACCCACAAGTGGATTTTGTTTGAATTTCATCCGGTTCCTGATAACCCACACAGCTTATGGCTAGCTTTAGGCTTCAGAAAGGTGACGCTACAGATAAGGTAGCACACAACTCATCAAAAACAGGTGTATGAGTATGTCAGGCACGCCGTTCTTGTCCCTATATTTTTGATGCTCCACATACATAATCCTATATACAGTATCTCACAAAAAGTGAGTACACCCCTCACATTTTTGTAAATATTTTTATATCTTCATGTGACAACGCTGAAGAAATGACACATTGGTACAATGTATAGTGAGTGTACAGCTTGTATAACATTATCAATTTGCTGTCCCCTCAAAATAACTCAATATACAGCCATTAATGTCTAAACCGCTGGCAACAAAAGTGAGTACACCCCTAAGTGAAAATGTCAATTTGGGCCCAAAGTGTCAATATTTTCTGTGACCACCATTATTTTCCAATACTGCCTTAACCCCTCTTGGACATGGAGTTCACCAGAGCTTCACAGGTTGCCACTGGAATCCTCTTCCACTCCTCCATGATGACATCACAGAGCTGGTGGATGTTAGAGACCTTGCGCTCCTCCACCTTCCATTTGAGGATGCCCCACAGATGCTCAATAGGGTTTAGGTCTGGAGACATGCTTGGCCAGTCCATCACCTTTACCCTCAGCTTCTTTAGCAAGGCAGTGGTCATCTTGGAGGTTAGTTTGGTGCCATTATCATGTTGGAATACTGCCCTGAGGCCCAGTCTTCAAAGGGAGGGGATCATACTCTGCTTCAGTATGTCACAGTACATGTTGGCATTCATGGTTCCCTCAATGAACTGTAGCTCCCCAGTGCCGGCAGCACTTGTCTTTGTACTCCTCATCTGGTTGCTGCCACACACGCTTGACACCATCTGAACTAAATAAGTTTATCTTGGTTTCATCAGACCACAGGATATGGTTCCAGTAAACTGTTTGGGGGCTTTCTTGAAGAGGCTTCCTTCTGGGATGACAGCCACGCAGACCAATTTTGAAGCAGTGTGCGGCGTATAGTCTGAGCACTGACAGGTTGAACCACCCCTTCAACCTCTGCAGCAATGCTGGCAGCACTCATACATCTATTTCCCAAAGGCAACCTCTGGATATGACACTGAGCACGTGTACTCAACTTCTTTGGTGGACCGTGGCGAGGCCTGTTCTGAGTGGAACCTGTCCTGTTAAACTGCTGTATGGTCTTGGCCACCATCCTTCAGTTCAGTTTCAGTGTCTTGGCAATCTTCTTATAGCCTAGGCCATCTTTATGTAGAGCAACAATTCTTTTTTTCAGATCCTCAGAGTTCTTTGCCATGAGGTGCCATGTTAAACTTTCAGTGACCAGTATGAGAGAGAGTGATAATACCAAATTTAACACCCCTGCTCCCCATTCACACCTGAGATCAATGTAGGTTTGCCAGAGATTATTTTAATTTAGCAGATAGGTTGAAAATGGGTTTTTCATTGTCCTATACCTTACAATACATCTCTTCAGCTTCCGTTATAATTAACGGTTTAAAATTTAGTTTTTTCCTATCTTTTCAGGCTCTAGAGAAGAACCAGCAGTGGTTGGTGTACGACCAGCAACGCGAAGCCTATGTCCAGGGACTGATGGCCCGAATTTTCGATCTGGAGCAGCAGGTGGCCAGCACAAAGCAAGACAAACAGCAGAACAAGGAGATCAGCAGTGATGGTGCAGTTCCTGATTTCTGCATGTATTGCCCCAAAAAAAAAAAAAAAAATGCAATGTCAAAGCAGCAGGGTGGATTTGATTTAAATCATAATTTTAAAAGAGCAACTGTCATCTCTGTGCCACAGCGGCTCCTCCTCTGACCCGCTGTTGACTCACCGACAGTCCCATTCACCTTAATGGGACGGCTGGTGATTCGGCAGTGACACAACAAGGTGAGGGGCTTGGAGGCAGCAGGTGAGTGGATGCCCGCTAACAGGCGCTGCCATGATGGTGGGAGGCCCGAGCCACCCTTCGGCGCGGCCGCCGCCCAGGCTGAGACACGCACAAAGTTGGATTTGGCTTCGATCGGGTCTCCGACCCCCGATCCCTCCATAAAGAGTACCTGTCACCACTTATTACTGTCAGATATTTACATTCCTTGTGAAAGCAATAAAAGTAATTTTATTTTATTTTTATTTTTTTTTTGGAACAATGTTAAAAAATAAATAAAAAAGAATCGTTAGAGCGAGAGCAATAACCCTGTTTCAATTGGGCACTGCTTTTAAACAATGTTTGTTCATTGACCATTTTGTCCTATATTTTTTTTGGTACTCTCCATTAGGTTTAGAAAATGATAAAAATTGCTCCGTTAATAATAAAGTGGCTGGTCTGCATACATCAATGGTTATCTCACTGTTTAGAGTTCCGGCATAGACCTCCATTTTCCTTGTGTTTTTATGCTTCCCCAGGAAACAAGCAAAATTTGTCAAGAATATTTCTTACATCTGTTAGCCTACTAATGACACCTAACTTGATCAGTCTAGCTAAACGGTTAAGTTCGCTAAACAATTTCCATGAGGTCCCTTTACCTGAAACAGAACACCATCCGAGCCTGATTGTGAGCTGTCCTGCTAACCAGCTGGCATTGCTAAGTTGTGTTGCAAGGTGTAGGATTTGGGTCTGCTGTCATGATCCTGGTGTATTTCTTGACATTCAGTAACCTGGGACATGCGTGGTCACTAAAGTCTAAACTCTTGTTCTTCATGCTTTTTCCAGATCAGTGACTTTCAAGTTGATGTGTTCAGGATAACATTCTCATTGCCACTACTTTAAAAAAAAAAAAAAAAATTTGGTAAATGGAAGCTCTCCCATATTTCACAGCTATACACTGACAGGCGGCCCTGGTGACAGCAACACTATTTCTTTGTTTTTGTTTTTTAACTTGGGAGCACTTGGTTTATTAGAGCAGAACATGCTAGGGCCACAGACGCCCCCCCAGAGGATTTTTCTAGCCAGCAAGCTCTAAGGGCTCTTTCACACTGAGGAATTTTTCAATTGCTTTTGCTTTTTACAAAAAAAAAACGCAAGAAAAATGCTTCCCTTTTTTAAAATCAATGAATGTTTTCAATGGGGGCGATGCACTGTTGGCAGTGAAAAAAAAATCCTGCCTGCAGCATCTTTTGTAACATGATTTTGGAGCTAAAAAAAACGCACCAAAAACACTTCTCCCCATTGAAATGAATGGGAACCGCCTCAAAAACGCCCCCACTAAGCATTTTTGGTGCAGTTTTTGAGTCACCTTGTCCTTTAAAAAAACGACGCTGCAAAAAATGCTCCATTAAACGCATAGGCGTTTTACTGGTAGTTTTAAAGCAAACCAGTGTGAACATGCCCTATGGGTGTTTTCACACAGGAGTTTTTCAAGCACTTTTGGGTAAAATAAAATGTATGACAAGCCCAAGAAAAATGCTTCCCTTTAAAATCTATGAATGTTTTCACACTGGGGCAGTGTGCTTCCATTGCAGTGTAAAAATTCTTGCTTGCAGCATTTTTTTAAGCATATTTGGGAGTTAAAAAAAAAAAAAAAATCTGCACAAAAAATGCTTCTCCTAATTAAAATGAATGGAAAAGTGCAGCAAAAACGCTCCATTACAGGCAGTTTTTATGCAAACCAGTGTGAAAGTAGACGAACGCTGAGACTGCTTTACAAAATAATGTATGTTGTGTGTTTTTTTTTGTTTTTTTACTACTACTGCCAGCAATCGCCATCATTCTGGCTAGTTTATCCTCTGTCAAATATTACCGTATATTGCTCTCTGGGTGGTTACAAGGACAAGAATGGATTGGAAATCTCTCAATGGGTTTGATGCTTCCCACAATGTTTGGCCTTATTAATTATGGCAAAAATGTAACAAGTTTTCCATTTTGGATAATGGTTTTTGTCTTTTTTTTTTTTTTTTTTGAAGATGATAAACAGAAATATTATGACCGGCTTCTTCTCGCTGCCAGAAAAGATCTTGATGGAGAACGTCAGATAACAGAGCAGTTAAATTCCGAACTCTCTGAAATGAGAATGAAACTTGAAGAGAAGAAGAGAGAGGCTGCAGATTTGTCAATCGCCTTGAAATCACTAACTGAGAGCGAACGGCAGCAGCGGGATGATGACCGCAGACATCTAAGGGACAAGATGCAGAGACTGAAGAGAGAAGTGGATGTGTATCGGGAAATGTATGAAGAGGAGAAGAGGAAGAACTCTGAGCTCTCTTCTCAGGTATAAACACTTTGATTTTTCTAGCTGGGATCTGAAGTGTAAAAATGGATGTTATAAATGTGAGCCCTTCTTTCTGCATCTGCTTAGTTATTGACTTTCTGTGCAGAGAAAGAACTGTGTATAGAATGCTGTTTGTGGTTGGTTGACACTTTATACTTGCGCTTATCTGGAACAGAATAGCTCCAATCGCAGTAGTGTTTCTTAAATAAAATAAAAATGACTCTGTCTGCTTAACCATCACTAATCACGATCTAGATTTCCAGGGCCCTGGGCAGGTTTGCTCCTTTAGCTCCTTCCCTTGTTACAATCTTGTGCATGTGTAAAGCTGAACATGGGGTCAGGCCACCAAGAATAACTATCAGGTTAACTATCGGGTATGACTGTTGTCGTTCTCCGTGGCAAAAGCTGGTGCATGTACATGCAAGACAATATAAAAAGAAGTGCAATATGTAAATAGTGCTGAAGCACTTGATGAGGTCGTTGTATGCCCACATTTGGAATCTAAAGAATCATTTTATTTGGGTGGTGGTGGGGGCTAGATCAGTGTGTGTGTTGCGCGCCCCCCCCCCCCCCCCCCCAAATACACTTATTTTTCCTGAGTATCCAGATTTAATATAAAACTTCTAGCAGTGACTGCTTCCTCTGGTCTCAACGCAGTGCCTGTCATTCATAAGCAACAATGGCCAGCTTATACAGTGCCGTAAAAAGTTTTTTCATACCCCTTGAAATTTTCCACATTTTGTCATTTTACAACCAAAAACGTAAATTTATTGGGATTTTATGTGATGGACCAACACAAAGTGTCACATAATTGTGAAATGGAAGGAAAATAAGTGTTTCTCAACATCTTTTACAAATAAATGTGAAAGAGTGCCATGCTTTCAATACTTTGTAGAACCACCTTTCACTGCAATTACAGCTGCAAGTCTTTTTGGGGATGTCTCTACCAGCTTTGCACATCTAGAGAGTGACATTTTTGCCCATTCTTTGCCAAATAGCTCAAGCTCTGTCAGATTGGATGGAGAGCGTCTGTAAACAGCATTTTTCAAGTCGTGCCACAGATTTTCAATTGGATTTAGGTCTGGACTTTGACTGGGCCATTCTAACACATGAATATGCTTTGATCTAAACCATTCCATTGTAGCTCTGGCTGTATCTGGAAGGTGAACCTCCGCCCCAGTCTCAGGTCTTTTGCAGACAGTTTTTGTTCTGAGATTGCCCTGTATTTGGCACCTTTTGCATTAATTAAAACTAAACTGGGGGAGGGCTGGTTTGGGGGCATTTGCAATCTTAAATCACCTCTGATGATTTAATGCAAGGAGTTGTATACTCCCCTCAATGCTGTAACATTGGTGCGATGTTGCAGTTCTCCCATGTGGACTCTAAAACCAAGAACTGAGCGATCTCGAGAACGCTGATGGCTCAGTTTTCAGAGTTCCCCTCGAGTACTCACTAGAGAGGGTGTGGGCACAGCTGACTTTGGCTCTTTGCCTTGTGTTGAGAAGCAAGCCAGCTGTCAATCGGGCAGTTGGGTGGCTTTTGACATGGTCAGGATCCTTCCAGATCCTGACGTGGTTCTGTGATGTCAGCTATAGGTTGCTGCTAGCTAATTCTTGGTCACAAAAGCGCAAATGTAAAGGCCCTCCTGTGACTCTTGAGAAAAGTTAACCCTAAAAAGCTTTACCCATACTTCTTTTTTAGATTTTTACTTTCAATCATCCTGGAGAGTTCTGTAAGGGCTGAATTTCTAACACAGAAATGTCCAGTGAAAGTACAGTGATAATCGGTCAATCTCCACTCATACGTCCACCTTGAATGCAAAACACATTGCATTATTCAAACCAAAAACAGGGCAGGGCATGATTAGACTAGAGGAGATTGTGACATTCAATTGACCCTCCCCTTATCCATTCATAGAACGCCCTGTATTCTGTGAAAAGAATGTTCCATGAATGGCTGTACTACCGTCAGAACTGTAAGCTTCAGCGCATGCAGTGCTATCTGGGATGTATGATAGTAAGCGTTGTAACTAACACAGCGCAAGCCACACATGCTATCACCCATTGTTAGAGGTGACTTATTTTTATTTAGCAAATCTCCTCCTAAAAAACTATATATTGGAAGATGGTTGTCTTTGTTCACACACCTTCTTGTCTGGTGAAATGGAATTTGGAAGGCATCCAGAACCACCCTTGTTGTTTTATATTGTAGCATGTCCAGTTCTAACTGTGTTTGCACATTACATCACCATGTATTTGTTATTTAACTTTGCTTTGTACATTAAGTACACCCTATTGTTCACACGTGTAATTACTTTAACACGTGATTTTAATTTTAGTAAGCAAACTGAATCATGTTAAACAAAAACGAATACTTTTATAGCACGTTGGCTCCTTTTAAAATATTCAGGGACAACAAGCAACTGCAAATAGACTGGGCTTGGCTAAGTTTTTATATAGGGGCTGCTTATTTCTAGCAGTTTGTGGTCTTTTGCCAGTGATTACATAGTTGCAGTGCATTACAGAAGCTATTGTGTATGTATATTGAATTATTCAGGCGTGTAGAACAGATAATTTCTGGTCTGCTGCCATGTTGTCCAGGGGTTGCACGAATACTGAGCAAATTTCTGATACTTGGCCCGATACCTGGACAATTGGGGATGATCGTTGCGTCGTGGGGGGGGGGGGGGGGGGTTACAAGCACCGATCTCCCTGTATAGATTTCAATAAAGAAGCTGACAGCCGCTTTTCCTACCGTTTCTCTCTCCCCGCTGCTTTATGGAAATCTATACAGGGAGATCGGTGCTTGAAACTCCCCCCACCGCCACACCCATCGTCCCCCTCTGTGCGCCCCTCCGGTCCCCCAATGTCCTGGATCTGTCAGGAGGGAGATCGGAGGAAGGAGCCGGTAAATGTCGTTTACCGGCTCCTTCCTTTTTCAAATGCAGAGTCGGTGAGTGATCACTGACTCTGTCCATTTATAACTGAGCATCGTAAACTATTTTCACGATGCTTACGTTTGTGAATGAACAGGAGCCACTGTCTCCTGTTCATTCATTCTCAGTGCAGCTGAGGCTGCAGAGAAAGGGACTGGGGAATCTGTGTCCTCAGTCCCTTTCACTGTCTCAAAGGGGGGGTTTGCAGGGGTCTGTTCAGACCCTTGATATCTCACCAAAGTCGGCTGATAAAAAAGAAAAAAAAAATAAGTGTGTGTGTATATATTGTACTTTGAAGTGGACAATAGAGTTGCACCGATACCACTTTAAGACCGAGTGCAAGTACCGATTTTTTTTTTTTTTTTTTTTTTTTTTTTTTTTTATGTGACAGTGGCACTAATGATATATAGATAGATATAAAATTATTCTCTCATTAGTGCCACTGTCACATGATATTAAAAAAAAAAAAACAGTATCGGTACTTGCACTCGGTCTTAAAGTGGTATCGGTGCAACTCTATTGTCCACTACAAAGTACAATGCTAGCTGCAAACAGGCTGAGTATAAACATAAAGATGTTAAAGCCCAATAAACCATTAATGTAAATCTGCTACATTTCAGATGCATCAAAACAAGTGTGTTCATATTCTTATAGTTTTCTTACTAAAGCAGTCATGCAGCCTGTGTAGAAAAGACTGTCCCTTGCCAGAATGCTGCACCCTTGCATTCTGTGGGGAAGCAATATTATTGCAGAGGTCTGTTGAGTCAGACATGCATAGTTCTACATTTAGAAAATCGCATGCTCTCTGCTCATTAGAGAGCTCTTGCTCAGGGGGGTGGCAAATCTCTGGAAAGAGGTCACTACTTCCCACAGAGAGTAAGGGTTCTTCTCCACACCAGGCTGGCCCATGTTAACACCTCTCAAGGCACAAAGAAAAAAAATAAGGCCCATTCACACTGGGAACTGCATGTGAATCGCACAGGAACGCTGCACAGTTCCTGTGCGATTTACATGCAATTCTGTGCAGGGCAATTCATTTATTTTTAATGGGCTGAAATCGCACTGCACCAAAAATAGTGCAGTACATTTTTATTATTATTATTTTTTTTTTTAACTTGGTACTTATGTACGGTGTGGGCAAAAGCACTGCGTTTGTGACCTGCTTTTGGGGTATCGTTAACTTTGAACTGACCCCTGCAGCAGATTGCAAGGGCAATGCAATTGGAATGCAGTACGGGAAGCCACACAGAAATGCAGCTCATCCACACTGCATTCTAGTGTCAACAGACCCTTTAAGATGTACTGATAGAGCCCTGGTTCACACTGATGTAGTGCGGGAAATGCAGCGTTTCCTGCACCACAACAATGGCACTGTGTTTATGTAAAAGTTAGACACCCCAAAAGCAAGTCGCAAAACGCAGTGCATTTGCCTGAACTGGATCGCATAGGTGTAAGTACCCATGAGATCTGGTTCCAGTGCGAACAAAAAAAGCTGCTGGCACCTTTTTTCATGCAGATGCAAAATCAATTTGAGCCATTAAAAAAAAAACCAATGGACTTAAATCGCACCGCATAGAATCGCATGTGATTTTCACAGAAATGCAGTGCAAAGGGAGCATTTATTATGTCAATTGTGTATCCATCCATGTGCATTTTGTGTGCAAAAATGTAAGCATTAATCTTTGTACTTGTTTTACACCAATAGCAACAGATTTTGTTTTTCATGATGCGGCCAAATAGCGACTATGCACCTATTTTCTTTTGTTGTGCCACAACTATCAGCATTTAATTAACACAGAAGTCTTTTTTTATTTTTCAAATTATCTAGATTGAGCAGATGCAGAACTCGCTGTTGAGGAAGCAGGAGGACCAGCAGAATGTGGCAGCTTTGGAGCAGCAGGTGAATGATTGTTCTGTTTCTTTGTATAAATGTTTACATTCTGTGTCTGTAATGCACAGGCTCCTGTAGACTCTTCCCTGGACCTGATTTGGAGCTGGAGGGAGTAAACCACAGACTTATAAGTGCCGTGGCATCACAGCACTTGTTGTTTATGGAGATCTATGCTGTATTGGCACATGGGGCTAGTAGTCTTTCAATTCAACCCCGTGAATGGATCTGGGACTGGATGACATGGCTGTGTGGGCAGAAAAACGTTGAATTCAAAATAAAGCAGTTGTGTATGGGGAGAAGAACCCACAATTCAGGCAAGTGTGTGGAGGATGGGGAGCTGTGAAAAGTGACCATGTGAGTGAGAAAGGTGGACTATAATTTTAAACTGGGGAAAGAGGAGAGCAGTCGGTGCTCAGTGGGGAAAAATAAAATCCTAGATCCCTAATTTCTAGGGATATAAAGCCTTAATTTGCAAAAGCTTATATTTACCTGACTAAAGATGGGGGGAGAGAGGGTTAAAAGTGTGTGTGTGTGTGTATGTATGTGTATATATCTATATATCTATATCTATATATCTATATCTATATCTATATCTATCTATACATACACACACATACACACACACACACACTTTTAAGTAATACACCCCAACAGATTTGTCAGAAAACCTTTCACTTTTCCTTTCAGAATCAACATTTTCTACGGGACACTATACTACAAAATGTTCCCAAAAATGTGGGCCGTTGATGTTAACCTCTTTCCGACTGCCCACGGTTTGACGGCGGCAAAAATGACACCCCTGCGTAAATCACTGTAGTTGTATGGCGGCCGCTTTAAGGGGTATAGGGGGCGTGTGCCGCTTAGCTGAGGAGCTGATGCACGTGGCCACGATGTCCGCCAGACATCCGCAATCGCTCCTGACAGAGCCAGAATGGGAGGGGGTGTGTGTAAACACACATACATCCCCGTTCTGGCAGGGGAGAGGAGACAGATCGTGTGTTCCTAGTATATAGGAACAACGATCGGTCTCCTCCCCCATTTAGTCCCATCACCCTACAGTGGGAACACATTTAACACCTTGATCACCCCCTTCTCTGCCAATGACATTTATAACAGTAATCAGTGGCTATTTTTAGCTTTGATCACTGTATAAATGTCAATGGTCCCAAAAGTGTCTGATCTGTCCGTCACAATGTCGCAGTCCCGATTAATAATCGCAGATTGCCCCCATTACTTTAAAAAAAAAAAAAAGCCATAAATCTATCTCGTATTTTGTAGACATGATAACTTTTGCACCAATCAATATATGCTTACTGCGATTTTTCTTTTTTTTTTTTTTTTTTTTTTAGTTTTTTTTTTTTTTTTTAGTTTTTTAAAGCGAAGCAGTGCCGTCAGGAAGGGGTTAAACCCTTAATGACCAGTGCATAGTTTGTGATTCGGCACTGCGTTGCTTTAACTGACAATTGCGCGGTTGTACCCAAACAAAATTTATGTCTTTTGTCTCTTTTTTTTTTTTTTTTTCCCACAAATTCTTTTGGTGGTATTTGATCACCTCTGCGTTTTTTTTTTTGTTTTTTTTTGTTTTTTTTTGCGCTATAAACAAAAAGACTGTCAATTTTGGAGAAAAAAGCAATATTTTTTACTTTTTGCTATAATAAATATCCCCAAAAATATAAAAGAAAACTACATATCGGCCTAAACCGAGAAAGAAATTAGTTTTCTTTTATATTTTTTGGTGATATTTATTATAGCAAAAAGTAAAAAATATTGCTTTTTTTTCTCCAAAATTGACAGTCTTGTTTATAGCGCAAAAAATAAAAACCGCAGAGGTGATCAAATACCACCAAAAGAGAGCTCTATTTGTGGGGAAAAAAAGACATACATTTTGTTTGGGTACAATGTCGCACAACCGCGCTATTGTCAGTTAAAGCAACGCAGTGCTGAATCACAAAATATGCACTGGTCATTAAGGGTTTAACCCCTTTCTGACGGCACTGCTTCGCTTTAAAAAAAAAAAAAATCGCAGTAACGTATATTGATTGGTTTGTGCAAAAGTTATAGCATTTACAAAATAGGGGATAGATTTTTTCGCATTTTTATTTTTTTTTCTATTGGTAATGGCGGTGATCTGCGATTTTTATCGAGACTGCGGCGGACAGATCGCACACTTTTGACACTATTTTGGGACCAGTGACATTTATACAGCGTTCAGAGCTAAAAAATAGCCACTGATTACTGTGTAAATGTCACTGACAGGGTAAGGGGTTAAACACTAGGGGGCGATCAAGGGGTTAAATGTTTTCCCTCAGCGTGTTCTAACTCTAGGGGGGGATGGGCTACCTAGGACATGACAAAAATCACTGTTCCCGATGACAGGGAGCAGTAGATCCCTGTCATGTCACTAGGCAGAACAGGGAAATGCCTTGATAGGCATTTCCCTGTTCTGCCTCTCCGCCACTGGCGGACATCGAGTCCGAAGGGATGTACAGGTGCGCCCTATTGGTGCACCCGTGCCATTCTGCTGATGTAGATCAGCATGCGGCAGTCGGGAAGCGGTTGATCTGCACACAGTATTTTTGCTCACAAATTCATTGAAGACCATGTTGCAAATATGAATACACCCCAATGAAAGTCCTAGGAGGAAAGTTAAATTTTAGACAACAAAATCCTAATTAACAACAATTCATCTACAGACGAGTATAATTATTCATGAAACAGGTGTCCAGCAGACAGTTTGATCATAAAAGGGCGTTACATTAAACGTTTGTTAACCCCCCTCCCCCCCTCCCCCCCCCAAAAAAAAATTGATCCTGCAAGGGACAAGTTGAGCAATTTTGTTCTCCTGTTCATTGAGATATTGATTAAAATCGTACTTTTTCAAAAGGGGTGTACTCTTATGCTGCACACATTCCCTTAAACGTAACCACCCTGATCCAGCTGTTCAGCCTGCTCAATTTAGTTTATAAAACCCCATTTCATTCTAGTTTTAAAATTAAAACTTAGCTTGGATGAACCTTTCATCTAGTGTATGATCTTTATTGCATACGCACATTGGTGCATCTAAGTATGCATGTCTCATACTTGAGAGGCTGCTCGGGAAGGAGACAATCACTGTAGTAGTCAGTGCTACTACAATGATGGCCACAATCTTCCTGGTCCTCCTCCGATTCTGTGTGAGTGGCTTTCCCTCTGCGCACTGATCACAGTGGGTCACTTGCCATCATTCATAGATATCCTTGTATTTTTTTTAAGGACTTATGCTTTTTGTGAGAGATTTAGATTGTGTTGTGCATAAACCCCATTTTGTTTTGTTGACCATGTTAAAAGAGGCATTTGGTTTATTGTAGATGAAAAATAAAGGCATCCTTTAATGGCTAACATTATTTTACAGCACCAGATTTTGCAGCATTGAGACTGAGACTTGGCGTCTTGGTACTTTAAAGCTTTGCATTAGACTAATGATGTTAGTTGGCATTAAAAAGTGTTTGCGATCACACATTTAAAATTCATATTATTTACCATTATACCTATATATCTGTCTTGCATGTTACCAGAATCTTTGTTTCTTAGCATGTGAATTATAACCTCATTCTCTCCTTTTTTTTTTTTTTTTTTTTTTTTTTCTTTCCCCTACCCCTTCCCCTTCCACAACATTTACTAACCTAGTATAATGTACATAGCATTTTGTAATGTAAGAGTTTTATGAATAACACTTTTAAAGAGGCTGGTTTATCACGTTGTTTCTTGTGTGATTAGATCCAGAGGTGCACCGCCGACTTGGAAAATGAGAAGGTTGACAGGCAGAACGTTCAGCACCAACTGTATAAAGTTCTAAAGGAACTGCGTAAGACTCAGGACCAGATAACAAAGCTGGAGCCGGGGGTAAGCCTAGATTCTATTTGGTTTCTTATTTCTATCATATAGATACAGCTAAAACAACTGCTAGCCTGGTCTGCAGGTGTTGTCTTAGTTTTTAACAATATACCCACCCCTGAGATTCAGCTGAGATGTTTTTTCCGCTGACCTGGAGAGTGGCGATCATCCGCTAGGAGACCTTTGTATAGCCGCCTCACCGGTCCAGGGCTTAGAAATCCCCTCGGCTTAATCTCCTAAACGTGCCTTGTCAGGAGGTATGTTTAGGAGCATATTCTAATTGGTCGTCGTTGACCAATCAAAACCCCCGTAGCCTGTCCTGTCACCAGGCAAAGAGGAGAGAAAGCTGTGGGGATTCCTAGGACCGATACAGCGGTGATACGAGTTGTCAGTGTGGGGGATCGCTGGACTCCAGGTTAGCAGGACCGGGGGGGGATGAGGAGGGGGGTCCAGTGTAAGTTCACCTTTCTGTAAAGGTGAACTTGCACTTTAAATAAACTCTTGCTAATATAGATGTTAAAATTGTGTTTTTCTCTTAATTTAGAAATGTAAAGCTTGTTTCTCCTTACACCCGTGCCACCTATTTCTGCTGTAGTAAGGAGGAACTATTGGCTAATAATCTTCAGAATCCAACGGTTTGGCAGTGTTGACGTCCTGGTCTCCTGCTGCATGCTTTGTTTCCTTGCACTAGCTAGCATGTTATTAATGAACATAGTTATGAAGTAGGACCTGGTGGATTGAACCAGTGAGCCCAGGGGGAGATGAGAAATGTGACACCCTGGGAAGTGTTGGATTCTTCAGCCAGCAGTTTCTTTCCAGTCCTGCAGAGATCAGTGATGCTTGGTGGCAGGAGGGGTAATAATGTGCAGAGACCTCTTTTATTCTTAAGTCCCCTAAAGCTGCCTATAAATATGTATTGTAAATACCTAGTTTAAGTTAAAATCTCATGAAGCTCTCCAGGTTCTCCCAAATGCCACAAGTGGCTTTTGTCAGAGAAACAATCAGTTGAACAAATTAGAAGACCTTTCCCAGAACAGAGCTAACTGTGCAAGGATATAGATTGCCCTGCATGTCATTAGATTGCCATCTATCGTTTATATGCATGCTAAAGCTGCCCATACATGGTTTAGTGTTTGTTCGTTCAGCCAGCCGCCTGAAGGAAAAAAATTTGAACAGATTCCTCCATTCACACACCCCCCGATGAGGGCTGCAGCCTATTGGCTACAGCCCTGATCGAACTTAAATTTTCCACCAGTCTCCTCCCAATCGACTTCTCGCGAATGGTAATGACAATACATGGATTGAAATTCGTCCTGATCATCAGACACTGGCCGAATTTTGATCCATGTAAGGGCAGCTTAAAGTGGAGTTCCGCCTAAAGAAAAAAAAAAATTTAAGTCAGCTACAAATACTGCAGCTGCATGTCCTCACCTGAAGCCGACCCGTCCCTCAGCTCCGGGTGGAGGCACTGGCATTGCTAGTAAGGAAATTTAGGAAGTGAAGCCTTGTGGCTTCACAGCCTGGTTCCCTACTGCACATGCACGAATTGCGCTGCGCGTTCTGAGTGGTCCCTCCTGTCTTCTGGGACCTGTGTGTCTCCCAGAAGGAGGGGGGGCGGACATGGCAAAGATAGATAGCTGCAGATACTGCGACGATCTATCACTGGAAGTGGGAGCAAATACCTGTATTAAACAGGTATCTGCTCTCCCCTCCCCCCTGAAAGGTGCCAAATGTGACACTGGGGGGGGGGGGGGGGATCCGGACAGCGGACGTTCTATTTTTGGGTGGAACCCCCCCCCCTTTTGCAATCTAGCAGACTGTGACCTTTCTGGTAATAAACAGCCTATCTACTTTATTAAGATAAAGTTAATGTCTAATTAGTGACTGCAATGGGCAGCAAACATAAGCAGTCTATATTGCCTGTTTCTGGTAATTACTTCAAACACTCTGAGATGTGCAGGAGATTTAAATTTTCACAGAAGTTAACAAATCTTTTAATCCATTTTTCTTTTTTGGTCTCTCACAGAAACGTGACTTTTATTTTGTCGATACATCTAACCATTTCGTATCTGAGTTTGACAAACTGTCCACGAGAGAGAAATACCCGTCTCCAAAACCCAAAAATCTCCTTGATGAAAGTTTTCTAGAGTGCCCGCGGTGTCAAGCCATGTACCCCACCAGCCAGCACCGCGAACTCCTTTCACATATTGACATTTGCACCAGCTGAGCAACTGACTGATGCTTTCCATCGCTGTCAAAGGGGGTTGGTAGTAATACACTCCTTTTTATATGTATAACGGTCATTTTTTTTATACTTGTGGTTTCCTTTTTTTCTTTTCTTTTTTTGGATTGACTAAAGTCATCAGACTGTTTCTGCCCATTCCTCAAATCTTTATGCCAATGAACAAAGTCCACACAACAGATATTTGGCAGGTCACATACTGTGTGTGTATACCTGCATACATTCTATTGTGTGTTTACTTGCTCTTGACATGTAACTTCTTGAGCTGACTGTACAGGAATCGCCCTTTACTCCTATCCTATTCTTTTATTTACATCTGTAAGGGTCCTTTCACACTGGGGCGGGGGCGTTGTCGGCAATAAAGCGCCGCTATTGTAAGCTGCGCTTTACCGTCGGTATGCGGCCGCTTGCGGGGCGGTTTTACCCCCTGCTAGCGGCCGAGAAAGGGTTAAAACCACCGCAAAGCGCCTCTGCAGAGGCGCTTTGCCGGCGGTATAGCCGCGCCGTCTCATTGATTTCAATGGGCAGGAGCGGTGAAGGAGCGGTATGCACTGCGCTCCGAAGATGCTGCTGGCAGGACTTTTTTTACCGTCCTGCCAGCTCATCGCTCCAGTGCGAAAGCCCTCGGGGGTTTCACACTGGAATGAAAGCAGCGGCACTTTCGGGTCGGTTTGCAGGCGCTATTATTAGCGCAATAGCGCCTGCAAACCGCCCCAGTGTGAAAGGACCCTAATAGAATGGGTGGGTTTTCAATCTAGTTACAAATGCATTTACTATCACGTTTGTGAACATATATTAAAGAGCTGTAAAGTATTAGCCAGCTAGAGAAATGTAAAGTATAATGTGTAAAAAGAATTTCTATTGCCCATTCCACTGCACTGCCAGCTTTTTTCAGCTGTAAAACACTCCAGGAATATCAAGGAGTGGAGTTGATATTCCAGCGGAGCAGCAGCTGAGATAACTGCATGAGCTGACTGTAGATGTGGCAGCCATGTGCGTTGCAGTCCACTGGTGCCCAGAGTCGTAAGAGTCATTGGTCAAACTGGCTGGCAGTCATCTCACGTCAATCATTTCTTGGTCAGTCTGTGCAAAAGGATAGCCTTGTACGGAAAGAACTGTAAGGCCTCTTGCACATTGCTGCCTGAAAACGCTCAGTTTTCCGGCATACAGCATTTTTTTTTTTTTTTTACTGATTTAAAATGCAGCCTATCGTTTTTCATTGTGCCTGTGCACACAGGTCCCTAAACTGGCTCTGTGTATTGATCAGTAAAAAAATTAAAAAGTAATGGAAATCTGAGTTGCTGGTCAGTATTTTTGCATGCATACTTACAAATATGTGCGAATGCCACATGTAAATATACGGTACTTTAAAAAAAAACGCAGTTCTCTTTATTTTGTAATCATGTACAAAATATAAAGAAAATTATATTTTTTCTTTTTTTAAAACATTTTAACACTCTTTAAGTATATTTACATAAGCTGAAAAACCTTTATTGGGGGCAAGAGTTTGTAGGTTCCATTTTAAGCATTGGTTTACACTGCTGTAACTCCATTGTCGTGTGATTTCCAGCACAAATTGCTTGTGACTTTCATGCTACATGAAAGTCACAAGAGTGTATGAGTGTATGGTACTCTAAGTCACATCAAAGGAGTGAAGGAGCCTTTTTAAAAGTCGCATTTATGGGACAGCCGCCATTGAAATTAATATTTTCACTCGTCATGTAACTTTGTGTCGGTGTAGAGGTTATCAATTCTTTCTTGTATTATTAGATTAAAGAACTGACAGGCCCTGAAGCTGCATTCACCATTGTTGGGATAAGTTATCAGGGTTAAAAAGACGCTATTATTATTTGTAAATGTTAAGTGTAGAAAATTTGTGTTCTTGTGGTGCACTGATTTTAGAAAGGGAACTCCACACTGGTTTTGAGTGGGATAATAATTTTGTTATAGTAATGTCACTCACTGTATGAAATGCTCTTTTAATTCTTGAAACTTTTAAGTTGAAAGACCATTGCTGTTACTTTGCTTGCACGTTGAGCATTTCTTTTATTGCTTTATTCAATAAAGTGCAGTTGCGTGTAGCAAACAGTCATAATTCACTGTGCCTAGGTCAGCGCAAGATGGATTCTGATTGGTTGCTGTGGGTTACTTCACATAATATGAATTCATATTATTGAACAGGGCTAGTTGGCTTGAGTTTTTTTATTTAAAAATTTAAAGCAGAGGTTTACGGTTCCATAGGAGAAGCACAAGCAACACTCCTACCCACCCTGAAACCTGTCCCTATGTCCTCTGCCTGTCTGCTCATTTGTTTCTATGGAACTCTCGTGTAGACAGTCATACTGCGAGTTTTGAGTGACGGCTGATTTGGCATGGAGCAAGTAGCAGCTAAAAAGTAGGGAAGTATCTTAGGCAAATAGTGTTCTGGGATGGGCCTCTGTGGAATGATGTGGCTTCTTTACTTCCTGCTCATTCTTAATGCAGGGGCAAAACTATAGATAGCCAGGAATTACTGCTACTGAATTGGCGTTCAGGAGCAAAGCATGGAATGAACATGACCTAGCCCAAAAAGTTCCTAAAGTACTAACAGTACTTATGTACAGATGTGGTACCTGCATTAATTTTTAAATTGCTCCTTGTAGAGTCAACTGGATCCAAAGTCAGGGCTCTACGCATGGCCTGAAATTTTTTCCTGGACGGAAATCGGTATCACTGTCCTCCCTGCTACGCCCAGACCGGTCATTCACATGTCTAATAGCAGAGCGCCTACTGTCCAATGAAGCTCTGGTATTTGAGAGTTTGATGAAATGGGATGGGCCTTGGTGCCAAGAGGGAGCATGGCTTTGGATTTGATCATATCAGCCTGCATGCTAAAACACTGGTGTACATTGTGTAGAGACAGTGAAGTATCGCATTGTTTACTTTTTTTTTTTTTTCAAAAGTAGTTCTAAAGCCTGAAAATGTATATACCTTCTTGCATTCTATATTTTAAAAACCTTCAATATGCAGCTCCCCTTGCAGCACCCCCTAATATTCACCTGAGCCCAATCCAGCAATGTGCATGAGAGTGGCTGCTGTCCTGGCTCTCTGCCTCCTCATTGGCTCAGAGGCAGCAGCAGGAGCCATTGGCTCCCGCTGCTATCAATTACAGCCAGTGAGGAGGAAGTGGAGGTGGGGCCGAGCCCTATTCTGTTTGTCTTATGGACACACAGAGCAGGGCTTGGGAGTGAGTGCACACAGCAGTAGGGAGGAGCCCAGAACACTGGCGAGGAACTCTAGAAGAGGAGGATCTGGGACTGCATCGTGCTAAGCCCTTGCACAGAGCAGGAAAGTATAACATGTTTGTTATTTAAAAAAACAAACTAAGCTTTAGTATCACTTTTAGTCAACTTTATGCACTGTAGGGTGTTGCAGTCACATGCAGTGAGGTGCAGTACATAGTCTTTTAATGCAGCACATGGCAAGCCACCTCAATGCAATGCTTTAGTGTGAACAGGGCACATAGAAAATAATTACTTATTATGTCCTTGCACTGTGTTAATCTACATTTACCAATGCAGCTCAATGGACATGGTATGAATGAGCCCTTAATCTTGACTTGCAGAACATCACAAGCCCTAGAATCACAAGTACCAAGCCTAAGGCAAAATCCAGTTAACATGGCTGAATTTTTCTTGTTCCCTGTGGGCTGAACAAGTGAAAAATAATCAGACCCGCCCCCCCATATCCATGCTAGACAGGGTGGATGGGGGGCATCTGTACTGCTGGCTATTGTGTGCAGACACCCAGGGCTGACTGAAAACCTGAACAGTAATTGCTTCTGATTGGATGCGGTCACTGTTTGGCTGACCATTTGTCATGCGGCTCCTTTGATTTTTCAGTTGACAATATCCACAGCTTGTATTTTGTCTGATTCTGCATAATTTGTCTGAAAATGTTATCTGTTTATCTGGTTAAACAAAGATCCGTGTGTACACTTTTCAGACCTAGTCAGGTTCACATCAATTCATACGATACACATACACTCCAATAAAGCGGCAGAGCTCCCCTTTAATCTGTCACAGCACTGGGCTAGGGCAGGGTGGAAAATGGAGGTTGGTTTCTTGGAGCAGAATGACTCTTTCTATACAGTAATTCCATTTTATGCAATGCCCTGTGATCCCATGTCTTCCTCTGCAGTAACTTGATCCAATGAGCTGCTGAACATGCTGTTTACCTCAAGATTGTGTAACTTTGTCCTTTTTAGCTTCTTGGAAACCAAGTCCCAGCTTGTATCCAACAGCTGGAGGGCCACAGGGTGTCCATGCTTAACAAATTGCACTTTTCTTTGCTATTAACTGTTTGTGCCATGGCTTGTAGATTTTGAGTTTTTACTTTTTTTTTTTTTTTTTTTAATATTCAGAGCCAGTAATATATTTGAAATGTAAAGTCTGTGTCTTTTTAAAAATATTAATTCTGTAGGAGATGTGGGGGGGGGGAGATTAAAATTAAAAATTCTATATAAACCGTGTTGTGTGTGCCTTTCTATGCAGAAATTGGGGCTGTTTTTTTTTCCTTTAAAGCATTGGAGGCAGTTGGTTCCTTATCAAAGTGATTGTTGGTGAATAAGCTGAATGTTTGTTTTGGAATCTCAACATGCAAGGTGCAAATGTCCTTTTTTTTTTTTTTTTTTTTTTTTGTTTTTTTTTTAAATTTCCCTTTAAATATGATTTGGCTATTTACAGTTAAAGTATACGTAAACTGTGGATACAGATTGCTGCGGTATACGTGACACTTTAAAGACTCGTAAGTGAGATAGCAATGATGTAAAAATAAAGTGCAAAATTAAGGAATATAAAATAATGTAAATATAAAAGTATCATTCCCAATTGTGTAGAAATCCACCACTGTGTAGGTATGAATACTGTGTTGATCCAATACTCGTGATCCCCAGGGGCACCATCTCCTTAATTAAGGAGGACTCTCTTCTCTTCAATATGTGTCAGATTAATGCCATCCACATGTCCTCAAATGGTTCACCATATCATGAAATTAGAGTAGGGCAACTCATAGTGTAAAACACTAACAGCCAATCCAAATACTTCCTGGTACAGACAAGCGTGGTGACGTCATCACGTGCCAATGCATGTGACCTCACCATGCTTGTCTGTATCAGGAAGTGTTTGGATCGTCTCTCGGGATTGGCATGTTTATACTAAGTGCTTATTCATTTTAAACTAACGAGTAGTTCATCTGTTCTTGGCTTTTATTAAAGTTTTACACTATGAGTTTGCCCACTCTAATTTCATGATATGGCGAACCATTAAAAACCCGTGGATGGCATTTAATCTGGCACATATTGGAAAGTGGGAGATATCATAGGATTTTCAGAAAATGGCTTCCATATAGATCCTTCAGGATAAAATTATGATCTACATGCAGATCTGACTCTGTAATAGGGTCCAAAGGTTTTGGTAAGAGTCCTTTTTTTAATTGAGGAGTTTTTAGAGCCCTTTCACACCGGGCCGCCGGCAGCGTCAGCGGTAAAACGCCGTCAGATTAGCGGCGCATTTAGGCCGCTATCTGGGCACTTTTACCCCCCGCTAGCGGCCGAGAAAGGGTTAAAACCGCCCGCAATGCGCCGCAATAGCGGCGTTTTGACGGCGGTATCCCAGCGCTGCCCCATTGATTTCAATGGGGAGCAGCGGTGGAGGAGCGGTAAACACACCGCTCCAAAGAAGCTGCTGGCAGGACTTTTTTTCCCATCCTGCCAGCGCAGCGCTCTGGTGTGAAAGCCCTCGGGCTTTCACACTGGAGACAATGCTGCAGCTGTTTGAGGGCAAATTGCAGGCGCTATTTTAAACGCTATAGCGCCTTCAAAATGCCCTCGGTGTGAAAGGGGTCTTAAAGTGTCACATTGTGTAGCAATCTGTATGCTATTTTAGATACAAAAAGTGATATTTGTTATGTATTCCTCTTGGTACCACTCTGTGTGTGTGTGTGTTTGTGGGGTAAAAATGTATAGCAAGCCTACCTCCTTCACTTAAATAGCTTATCCTTGACTATTCATAAATAAATTGTTGGAGTAGTGAGGCGCTGACCGTTAACTCAATCTAACCAATATGTGACGTGAACTCTTGTAGTAAACCTAGTTAGTCACTCCTAAGGGCCCTTTCACACAGGCGTGTCCATGTACGGGCTCCGCTTTTCTCAGCAGGGATCGATCTGTCGATCCCCGCTGGGCAGGCAGATGACAGGGTCTGTCTCTGCACGCTGTGCAGGGACCGACCTGTCAGAGCGCCGCTCTCCTCTATGGGGGGGTCAGATGAAGACGGACTGTAGAGTCCGTTTTCATCCGATCGACAGATGGAAAAATAGGGTTTCCATCCGTCACACTTTAGCGGGTCGGATGTCAGCGGACATGTCACCGCTGACATCTGTCGCTCCATAGACCTGTATGGAGCGTCCGTTCAGGTCCACCTAAAAAAAAACAAACTGACAGGCGGACCTAAACGGTCCGCCCATGTGAAAGGGGCCTGATGGATAACCATCAAAATAAATCTAAAGTGACTTCAGTGCATAAACCAATTGAATGTTACTGGGTGTAACCTCAAGGCTAAAAGCAATTACTCTGTGATGCCCCTAGTCATCCAGCGATCAGCACACTCTTCACACTGTGTTCAATCAGCAGCAATAGAAAATAGGTATATAAACATGCAATATAAATAATGATCCAAAACGTGTAATAAAAGTGATTCTAGTGCATAAATAATAACTTGTGTCTCAAGGCTGGACACCTAACACACAAATCTAAACAACAATATAATGGTGCAAGTCCTTATATAAAGTCATTTTTGTGAGGTATTGCACAATATTCCTACACCCCTTAGTGGTGATTATTCATAATATAGGTGACAATCTTGCTCCCACATCACCTCCATGCTCTCTAGCCTCTCACCTCAGGTAATAATTAAATCTGCATAGCCTATGGTTCCTTGGATGGTGTAGTCACCTCTTGGGGTCCTTTATAGAAGATTCCGATGTTCTGCTCTCGCATATGTTGTGTGTCTGGTTTCTCCCAGGCGGTTCCCTCTAATGTCCTCTTACAGGGGGGGAGATAGATAGATCTCTAAATATTTTTTTTTTTTTTTAGAAGATTGCTTTGAGGTTACACCCAGTAACGTTCAATTGGTTTATGCGCAATGAGTATAGTGGTCTCCATCATCCATAAATTGAAGAAGTTTGGAACCACCAGGACTCTTCCTAGAGTGGGCCGCCTGGCCAAAATGAGCTATTGGGGAGAAGGGCCTTAGTCAGGGAGGTGACCAAGAACCCGATGGTCATCTGACAGAGCTCCAGCGTTTCTCTGTGGAGTGAGGAGAACCTTACAGAAAAACAACCATCGCTGCAGCACTCCACCAATCAGGCTTGTATGGTAAAGTGGCCAGACGGAGGCTATTCCTCAGTAGAAGGCACATGACCACCTACCTGCAGTTTGCCGAAATGCACCTGAAGGACTCTCAAACCATGAGAAACAAAATTCTCTGGTCTCATGAAACAAATATTGAGTTCTTTGGTCTGAATGTCTGGAGGAAACCAGGCACCGCTGGAAAAAGTGAAGGGCTGTGAGTACTTTCCAGATGCACTGTATTTTTGCACTAGATTTAAAGTGTAACTCCACATTTTTTTTTTTTATTGGAAACCTGTGCTGAGAAAGCACATGGGTTCCCATTACTAAATTCTCCTTTTGAAAATTCCAGTCATCCCAGCTGTTATGTCCAAGAGATGTCCATGATCCAAAAGATTTGTTCCCTAAGGATCTGTTTCCACTACTGCGAGTTGTGCGACTTGACATGTGAAGTCGCATGACAAGTCAAAACCCATGTATTTCAATGGTCCCCGTTCTAATTGGTGTGACTAAAGTCGCAGCGACTCCAAAAAAGGTTTTTGCACTACTTTGTTCCGACTGGTTTTCTCCAGTCGCATGACATTGCATCAAAATCTGCATAGCAAAGTCGCAGTGTAAATCGCGTGACTTTGGGGACGCAATAGTGGAAACATAGCCTAAATCCCCATACACACTATCAAATTTTCAGCTGATTTTTGTCTTCAGATTTACCAAAACCATGTAGTGTAAGGGCCTGTCTGATTGCATACAAATTGAAACTCCTAAGGTTTTACCTCCTATTATATGGTTTTGGTAAATCTGAAGACAAAAATCAGCAGAAAATCTGATAGTGTGTATGGGGCTTTAGAGCACTGACCTGCAGAAAGTATAGTTCTGACTTGTTCCAGATCCGTAAGAACTTAGGTTAGAGACAGACAGGAAACTTGGATCATTTGCAGCCCCCATATTTCTTAAATATATTTTTAGATGTATTTTAAAAAAGCATCTCCATTTGTCATGAATTGGCCTCGTGACAACATTGTTGCCCAGTTTTCTTCCAGGTTTGTTAACTTGTCTCCTTTGTAATAAAAAGCCTGCTTGCTAGAAAATTTTGATTTGCTCCACAGTCCACTTTATTTAAATAGTTATCATTAGGGCACGATGGTCCTGGACTAACCAGTATTCTTTTAAAGGAGAAGTATAGCCAAAGCTTTTTTTTGGCTATATGTCTCCTATGGCTCACAAGAGTGCAGTTCCAGTGAGCGCTGGAGGGGCAGAATGTAGAGCCGGAGACTGACCATCCCCGGCTCCCTGCTCAGAGCGGAGGAGAACTGAGTGATCAGTGGTGTTTAATCGCTCTGTTCTCTCTACAGAGCTGGCAGCGGAGAGATGCCACATCAGAGCAGTATTTTTTTTTTTTTTGTTTTTTTTTTTTATAGAAAGCCATACTTCTCTTTTAGCTGCAGTAGGGAAAAGTGAGGTAAGTAACCTGGGTGTATGGCATGGGTACCCGAAATTAAAATCTGGCTGAACATAATTACAGGTTTTAAAACCAGTAAGACAGTTTTTTAAAGCGGATCTTCACTGCATCTGCGCACCACAAACTGAAACGCTGTTTAATGCTGATTACAGCCTGAGCATATACACCAATCAGCCATAACTTTATGCACACCCACCTAATATTGAGTAGGTCCTCTTTTTACCACCAAAACAACCCCGACTCGTCAAGCCATGAACACCTTTAGACCTCTGAGGGTGTGCTGTGGTAAATGGCACAAAATGTACACGTCCCCATCCTTCTCAGATAGGACAGTCAACCACCTGATGTTGAGAGAAACTCTCCATCATATTGTGTCACGCTCCTAGCCAGAGACCTCTATATTCAGAATAAAAAATGTCCACACATGCATGTATTTTCAGCGCTTTATTGCAACTTCTCATATTCACGTTACTTGCCGTGACATACTTGATATTACATGACCGTAGCAGAATCGGCAGAGCAGAACGCCACATCCAATGTTAAACATTCTGGAATAGTCATTTCAGTGCAGAGCACTAGCACACATCTTTAGTTAAGCCATCTTCTCTTTCCTCCATTCCTCTCCTTGGGAGCGCCAAAGTGGTGGGACCACTTGTGGGCAGCGCCGATTCCCCCCAATGCACATGGGGCCTTTTGGTTTCTTTGCTGTGTACAGGTGCCTCACAGTCCCACGAAACCTGTTCAGTATGCAACATTGTGAAGGAGACAACACATTGCAGTGTCCCGTTCCACCAGTCCAGCTAGACTCCGCCACCCATCTCCCAGTGACATAGCGGGTCCCGATAGGAACCAGCGAGGATCCCAAGCACACACATAATTAACCCTTCCGTACTATGCGGCTGGGTCCCTAAGGTCTCTGACACGCGGGGCCGGTCCCAGTTGCTAAGGCGCGACTGCTTCCTTCTCAATTAGACTCGGGTGATCACAGATCGGATTAAGGGGTCGATCACGGCCCCTTACTACGTGATCAGCTGTCCGCCAATGACAGCTGATCACTTGATGTAAGCAGAAGATCGGTAATCATTTCTTCTTTTCTCCTCACGCATACAGCGTGAGAAGAAAAAAAAGCCGATCACTGGCTTCTGTGCACGGGACATCCGTCCCGAAGAGGAAGAGGCAAAGCCGCCTCATCTGTGCCTGCCAGTGCCACGAATCAGTGCCCACCAGTGCATAACAGTGCCACCTATCAATGCCCACCAGTGGTGCCAATCAGTGCTGCCTATCAGTGTCACCTACCAGTGCCACCTGTTAGTGCCCACCAGTGCCACCTCATCAGTGCCGCCTATTAGTGCCCATCAATGCAACTTCATCAGCGTACATCAATGAAGGAGAAAAATTACCTGTTTGCAAAATTTATTAACAAAATATAAAACGTTTTGTTTTTTTTTAAATTCGGTCTTTTTTTAATTATTTTTAACAAAAACTAAAAAACCCAGAGGTGATCAAATACCACCAAACGAAAGCTCTATTTGTGGGGAAAAAAAAATGATTAAAATTTCATTTGGGTACAGTCAGTAGTGTATTTAGGTTATGTGCTGCCCTGGGCCTGACTAAACTTGTGTACCCCCTAATTTAAATATGACCCACCCCTTCCTGTCAAGGCCACACCCCTTGCTGTTTAAGACCTGCCCTGAAATTTTCGAGTGGGGACACTAGTTCTGAGGGCCTGGGGGGGGGGGGGGGAGGGCGCAATGGATTACCTTAATTTGCATAGATTTTCTCTTACTTCCTGTTTGGCTATGGGGCAGGAAGTGAAGGGATATCTCTGCAATGGAACAGGGATGGTAAAAAAAATTAACTGAAAACAAAATGGAAAAAAAAAAGTGTTGCCTATAGTTCTACTTTAACCGGTTCCCGACCGGTGCACACCGATGTACGTTGGCAGAATGGCACGGCTGGGCAAATGGGCGTACCTGTACGTCCATTTTAATTCCCCGCCGTACCATTGCGCGCGCGCCGGCCGGGAGCTCGGTGAGTCAGGTCGCGGGTCCCGCGGACTCGATCGCCGCGGGGATACCCGCGATCGTCTCACGTTCTGCCTAGTGACAAGTGTCACTGATCACAGCTCCCTGTCATCAGGAGCAGTGATCAGCGTAGTGACACACACAGCCCATCCCCCCTACAGTTAGAATCACTCCCCTAGGACACACTTAACCCCTTCCCGCCCCCTAGTGGTTAACCCCTTCACTGCCAGTGTCATTTACACAGTAATCAGTGGATTTTTAATCGCACTGATCGCTGTATAAATGACAATGGTCCCAAAAATGTCAGACATGTCCGCCATAACGTTGCAGTCACAATAAAAATCGCTGATCACCGCCATTACTAGTAAAAAAAAAAAATATTAATAAAAATGCCATAAAACTATCCCCTATTTAGTAAACGCTATAACTTTTGCGCAAACCAATCAATAAATGCTTATTGCGATTTTTTTTTACCAAAAGTATGTAGAAGAATACTATCAGCCTAAACTGAGGAAAAAAAATGTTTTTTTATAGATTTTTGGGGGATATTTATTATAGCAAAATGTAAAAAATATTGCGTTTTTTTCAAAATTGTCGCTCTTATTTTGTTTATAGCGCAAAAAATAAAAATCGCAGAGGTGATCAAATACCACCAAAAGAAAGCTCTATTTGTGGGAAAAAAAGGACAATTTTGTTTGGGAGCCACGTCGCACGACCGCGCAATTGTCAGTTCAAGCGACGCAGTGCCGAATCGCAAAAAACGCTCTGGTCAGGAAGGGGGTAAAATCTTCCGGGGCTGAAGCGGTTAAGCACAAATTTCTGATAATTTTATGGAGAGGACTAAGACCCCTTTCACACTGAGGCGCTATAGCGCTAAAAATAGCGCCTGCAAAGCGCCCTGAAACTGCGGCTCCTGTCTCATCAATGTGAAAGCCTGAGGGCTTTCACACTGGAGCGGTGCGCTGGCAGCGCGTCAGAAAAAGACCTGCCAGCAGCTACCTTGGAGGGCATTAAGAGCGTTGAACTCACCGCTCCTAAAAAGCCCCTGCCCATTGAAAACAATGGGGGAACGCTGCTATACCGCTGGCAAAGCGCCGCTGCAGCGGCGTTTTGCGGCCGGATTTAACCCCTTTTCGGCCGCTAGCGGGGTGGTTTTAACCCTGAATAGCGCCGCTAAAACTACAGTAAAGCGGCGCTACTGCTGACGCCCGGGAGCTTTCAGTGTGAAAGGGGTCTAAGAAGATATAACCATGCCAATGGTGCAGCAGAAAACATAGCACAGTGAGAAAGGTTTGTGGTCCAGGATGATAGGACAGTCAAAATTAGAAGCGGCGCCCCCACCCCCCCACAGTTATGGAATACCGGCCGCCCGTATACCCGAAGCAGTGCGGCCGCTTTATGGGGGCGCTAGACCAATTTCCCTCTCAACCCAGTCTGCTCCATAAGACTGCCGCTACACTAACAGTGTAGCACAAGCCGGTAGGGGACTCTTTCCGTGCTGCCCCTTAGCAAAGTACTGGCCTGGGCCTTGTCGGCCTAGGCCAGGATACAGCATTGGGTACAGTGTTGTGTGACTGCGCAATTGTCATTCAAAGAGTGACAGCGCTAAAAGCTAAAAATTGGTCTGGGCAGGAGGGGGGTTTAGGTGCCCAGTAAGCAAGTGGTTAAGTAACTTCAAACCAGGCATTCAAATGTTTCAAAAGCTTTATTGGAATAGATCAGCATGATGAGAAACACAAGATAACAGTTCAACATTAAGTGCAGTCTTTTCCTAACATCCCTAATCCCTAACTACAGGCTTGTGTCTCCCCCTGGCATACCTGCTGAGGAAAGAGACCATTGCTGGTGTCTTCAGGAGGACTGCAAGTCGCAGAAATCCCCAACAGGTGGAAGGCTCCAGGACACAGGATTGTAAGAGCTGAGCTGGAATCAGGACAGAAGCTCTCTGCCACACCTTGTTGGCTGTGTGTCTTTCCTTTCCATGCAGCCAGCTCTGTCCTCCATATGCATACATTGCTCCCAATGCATAGGTTGATTTCATCCTCAGCAAAACAATACTGTTGCCTGAACTCTCAGAAACCTCTCCCCTGCTACATGGTGTGTAGGGAGGGAGCTCTTGGAAGATGTAGTTCTGGAGACATGCTTATACCAGTAGGAACTGAATTCCCAGCAGCTGTTCCTCCAAGAATTTTAAAGAAAGTAATGAAAGCTATTTCTCGCTAAAAGAATAGGGTAAAAGAAAATAAAATCATGTCGGTGCATGCTCTAGAGGGGGAAAAAGGAGGTTTGAGGGTAAATATGGGGAATGTTTGGACATACTATTTTGTTTAAAGGTTAGCTTTGGGGGTTCAGTAAACATACCTGTCCTGTTTTAAAATGTTAAAAGCCAGCAGCTACAAATACTATAGCTGCTGACTTTTACCAGACACTTCCCAGCCCAGGAGTCCAGTGCTATCTTCACTAGAGCTGATCCTTCACTGGGCTTTGGATCCCTGGCACCTCCATCATGGATGTGTAAGCCAGCTGTTACTTCCTGCTGTTTCAGAGCCAGCACCCCACTGTGCATGCGTGAGATCACACTGTGCTTCCAGACTGGCCCCGCAGCCTCCTGAGATGTGTGACGTGTTCGAGGAGGCTGCAGGCCAGCTGATATCCTTTTCACCTATGAGAGAATTGTGGGAGCAGGTACCTGGCAGAAAAAGGTACCTGCTCCCAGAAAAAAAAAAAAAATTAAAACACTAAATATGTTGGGGAACCTAAGTGCTTTAATTCAGTCTGGGGTGTTAAAGTGGTTCTAAAGGCTCAAGGTCTTCTACCTTCATTCAAGTATTCTATGCATGAAGGTAAAGAACCTTCTCTGTGCAGCAGCCCCCCAATACTTAGCTGAGCCCGATCTTCCTACAGTGATGTGCACAGAAGCCTCGACTGCTGTCAATCGCAGCCAGTGAGCCAATGAGGAGAGAGAGGGGCAGGGCCAGGCCAGGGCCAGGGCCAAGCCGAACCTTGGCTCTGCGTGTGAATGGACACGCAGAGCAGCGGCTCAGGAGCGAGCCTGCCTGGGAGCACTCAGCAGGAGGAAGGGGCCAGGAGCACCGGCGGTGGACCTGAAAAAAGGAGGATTGGGACTGCTCTGTGCAAAATGACTGCACACTGCAGCAGGTAAGTATAACATGTTTGTTATTTTAATGTAAAAAAAAAAGGAAAGCTTTAATTGCACTCACTTTTTTAAGTTTATGCAAAAGTTTCTATTTGGGAATAAGATTCAGGATTAAGCAAAAGTGACCCTGCTGGGAAGTCAGTTGACATAAGCATGCCCCTAGAACCACATCTCCCAAGAGTCATTCTCTAGACACCATGATGCCCTCATAAACATTAAACTGGCGACACCCTGTAAAAGAAACAGCTAAATACTTTTATTTCGAGCAGGCAGCAGGTGTGTTGAATCTATGCTGTCTTTAAGAGCTCCACCTACTGCTGATATCTGACACTTCCGGGTGTGTCAGATCATTTGCACCCCTTCTCTACTCTTTGGATCCTCATGCAACCTGTCACTACAGGATAAAGTAAAACCACTACAGGGAACAGCAAACCCAAAAAATACACAATACTTAGTGAGTCAGCGCTCACTGACAGGGGATGGATTTACATGATAACAATGTCCATGCAGTCTATGGAGGGCAGTGTAGATGAAAGGACCCAATGGACAAATCCAGAGGTAGGCATGACAAACAACACAAGATCACCAGCAGCTCCTCATTAAGAGCCCTTGCACACTGGGGCGGGGGGCGGCGTCGGCGGTAAAACGCCGCTATTATTAGCGGCGTTTTACCGTCGGTATGCGGCCGCTAGCGGGGCGGTTTTACCCCCCGCTAGCGGCCGAGAAGGGGTTAAATACCACTGCAAATCGCCTCTGCGGAGGCGCATTGCCGGCGGTATAGCCGCGCCGTCCCATTGATTTCAATGGGCAGGAGCGGTAAAGGAGCGGTATACACACCGCTCCTTCACCGCTCCGAAGATGCTGCTGGCAGGACTTTTTTTACCGTCCTGCCAGCGCATCGCTCCAGTGTGCAAGCCCTCGGGGCTTTCACACTGGAATGCAAGGAGCGGCACTTTGGGGTCGGTTTGCAGGCGCTATTATTAGCGCAATAGCGCCTGCAAACCGCCCCAGTGTGCAAGGGCTCTAAGGTATCGGATTTTCTCAAGAGCAAAAACAAAACAATAGAAAAGGGCACCAGGTGAGTATGAGTAAAGAACAACAGTAGTTTATTCCGTAATCACTTACATAAAAGGTATCCTGTGTACAGCATGCAGAGCTAGGGTGGCATGCAGATGTACTGGCAGCGATCTCAGGTGAAGTGGAGGCCGGCTGCAGGGCACAAGCTCAGACCCGCCGCAGGATGTATAAAAGCATAGGTGGCGTCTATGACAGGCGCTGGTGACAGGAGATCATACACTAGCAAGCTGGAAAGGGGGGTGGCCCGCAATGTGTTTCTGAGGCCCCGCTTCCTTCATCAGGCTAGCCTGCCCACTGTGGGAGAAAGGATTATAACTGTCAGGCTAATAATGCATGAGCCAATGGAGACCAGGATAGGCAAAGTTGTGATGTTTATGACTGTCAGACTTGGCCGAATCACCTAACGGAACATTCTATCTGACTCATCCAAAAGTGACAGATAGCAGTGGTGTTGGGAGCTTTTTATGGCGATGAAGATTCAATACCCCATGCAATGGTAGGTTATGGTAAGAATTATGCTGTTTCTTAAAGAGGAACTTCAGTCCCCTTACTGCTGGCCCTACCCCCCTTACTGGTCATGCCATCTTTGGTGGTCTGGCACATGCCACCCATATTGTTGCAAGAGGAACTTCACTTCACTCCTTACTGCTGGCCTTGCCTCCCCTTATTGGCACCACCATCTTTGGTGGTCTGGCGTATGTGCTCCATGTTGTTGCTTATCTATCAAAGAGTTGTTTGACCTCCTTGGTGTCAGGGTCTGCCTTTCTGGTAAGAGTCCACATCGAGCACAGCAATGGAGTTTTTATCACAGGAGGAGATTTTCCCTGGAAGTTAGCAAAAGATTGTTCTTCTGCTTGTACAGTTCAATTTCAGGACGTTTGAGCTGAACTCATTTTTGTACACTTCATAATTTATTTTTTTTATTCAGGAAATACTTATATGAGTTTTGCAGAAATATTTTTTAAATACAGTGGAACCTTGGTTTACGAGTAATGCGGTTAGCAAGCGTTTTGAAAGACGAGCAACTTTCTTTTTTAAATTCTGACTTGATGTGCGAGTGTTGTCTCGCAAAACGAGCAGGATTGAAGCTAATGGGGTGTGCAGTACCGCATTTGGTCAGAGGTGCAGGGGCGCCGGGGGACACTTGGAACGGTTCGGAAATACTCGGAATCACTTGGAAATACTCAGTTTCCGAGCCTTTCCGAGTTCAGCCGAGCTGTCCCCGAGTATTTCAGAGGCTCTCCGGCGCCCCCCCCCCCACCTCTGGCCACATGCGGTATTGCATGTAATAGAAATGGGTGCGGAACAAATTATCTTTGTTTCCATTGACTTCTATGGGGAAACTCGCTTTGATATGCGAGTGCTTTGGATTACAAGCATTCTCCTGGAACGGATTATGCTCGTAATCCAAGGTTCCACTGTATTTGTGAAATATTTATACAAGGTTCATACATTTCACAATTTTTATGAGTTTTTGTATTTATTTGTAAAATGTTTATATTAGCACTATCTATGTGTTATACATTTAAAAGGGTAGAACTGCATTCTTTATATATTTATTACATATACAGTATAGCATGCCCATATGTGCCAAAGTACTCTGCCCATCCTTTGGGACCTGGCAAATCTGCGCATGCATGGGTACATGAATGCAGCACGCTTAGTAAGGTACAGGACTTTACGTTCAGTGCATGCTGGGTAATAGGCACCCAGAAACCACACTGGAAATGCAGCAAAAATGCATATGCATTTTTGCTGCATTTTTTCAGCGGGGCAATGTAAAAGCAACCTTAAACAAGGTACTGATGATTCTTAAAGTGGAAGTAGAACTTTACAATATTCATTTTTGTCTCTGGTAAATTAGTTTTTCTGGTGACAATTACTTGTGGTATAGATGTTGTCAGATATGTATGGATGATAAAACTTGACTCATGTACGGCAAAGTATTTAAAGAAGAAATTTCAACTGAAAAAAGATTACACATTGTGGAGAAAACAGCTTCAAAAACAATTCTCAGAAAAGACCAAATAGGTACGCCCAACAGTCATGTTTGCGGGATTTTTAAAATGTGATACGTGTAATTTATTGTATGAATACATTATTAAGGTAAATCTAAAGCCAAAACATTTTTTACATTTTGGATGGAGTAGGGAATGGGTACAGTGCCTTGCAAAAGTATTCGGCCCCCTTGAACTTTTCAACCTTTTGCCACATTTCAGGCTTCAAACATAAAGATATAAAATTTTAATTTTTTGTGAAGAATCACCAACAAGTGGGACACAATTGTGAAGTGGAACGAAATCTATTGGATATTTTAAACTTTTTTAGCAATTAAAAAACTGAAAAGTGGTGCGTGCAAAATTATTCGGCCCCTTTACTTTCAGTGCAGAAAACTCCTTCCAGAAGTTCAGCGAGGATCTCTGAATGATCCAATGTTGTCCTAAATGACTGATGGTGATAAATAGAATCCACCTGTGTGTAATCAAGTCTCTGTATAAATGCACCTGCTCTGTGATAGTCTCAGGGTTCTGTTGAAAGCGCAGAGAGCACCATGAAGACCAAGGGACACACCAGGCAGGTCCGTAATACTGTTGTGGAGAAGTTTAAAGCCAGATTCGGATACAAAAAGATTTCCCAAGCTTTAAACATCCCAAGGAGCACTGTGCAAGCGATCATTTTGAAATGGAAGGAGTATCAGACCACTGCAAATCTACCAAGACCTGGCTGTCCCTCTAAACTTTCAGCTCAGACAAGGAGAAGACTGATCAGAGATGCAGCCAAGAGGCCCATGATCACTCTGGATGAACTGCAGAGAACTACAGCTGAGGTGGGAGAGTCTGTCCATAGGACAACAATCAGTCGTACACTGCACAAATCTGGCCTTTATGGAAGAGTGGCAAGAAGAAAGCCATTTCTCAAAGATATCCATAAAAAGTCTCGTCTAAAGTTTGCCACAAGCCACCTGGGAGACACACCAAACATGTGGAAGAAGGTGCTCTGGTACGATGAAACCAAAATGGAACTTTTTGGCCACAATGCAAAACGATATGTTTGGCGTAAAAGCAACACAGCTCATCACACTCAACACACCATCCCCACTGTCAAACATGGTGGTGGCAGCATCATGGTTTGGGCCTGCTTTTCTTCAGCAGGGACAGGGAAGATGGTTAAAATTGAGGGGAAGATGGATGCAGCCAAATACAGGACCATTCTGGATGAAAACCTGTTGGAGTCTGCAAAAGACCTGAAACTGGGACGGAGATTTATCTTCCAACAAGACAATGATCCCAAACATACAGCAAAATCTACAAAGGAATGGTTCACAAATAAACGTATCCAGTTGTTAGAATGGCCAAGTCAAAGTCCAGACCTGAATCCAATCGAGAATCTGTGGAAAGAGCTGAAAACTGCTGTTCACAAACGCTCTCCATCCAACCTCACTGAGCTCGAGCTGTTTTGCAAGGAAGAATGGGCAAGAATTTCAGTCTCTCGATGTGCAAAACTGATAGAGACATACCCCAAGCGACTTGCAGCTGTAATCGCAGCAAAAGGTGGCTCTACAAAGTATTAACGCAAGGGGGCCGAATAATTTTGCACGCCCCACTTTTCATTTTTTTATTAGTTAAAAAAGTTTCAACAATCCAATAGATTTCGTTCCACTTCACAATTGTGTCCCACTTGTTGGTGATTCTTCACAAAAAATTAAAATTTTATATCTTTATGTTTGAAGCCTGAAATGTGGCAAAAGGTTGAAAAGTTCAAGGGGGCCGAATACTTTCGCAAGGCACTGTAAATACCCCAAGTTTTTTGTTTTTTTTCCATTAGTGTTCCTTTCAAGAGATTTCCCTTCACTTCATTTCTTGTAGACACTAACAGGAATTAAGTCCCGGCTCACACTGAATGCGGCTTTGAAATCGCACTACTTCATGTGCGGCTTGCCGACCTCTGTGCAACTTACACAGATGTCTATGCAAGTCGCGCATGAAATTGCCAAAAGATAGTGCAGGAACCTTTTTCATATCGGTGCAAGTTGGAGTCGCACTGATTTGAACGGTTTTTATAGGCACAAATAGGGTGCAACTTGTCATGTGATTTTAACCACTTATGGACTGCTGCACGCCGATATACGTTCTAACTTTGAAGAGGAATATCGTTGTTATGGTAGCAGGTAGCTGCCATAACCCCGGTATTCTCTTCTTCGGCCGGTGGTCTGCTTTCCGATAATAGTGGTCTCTGTGGCGGATTCGCCGCAAGATCACTTTTATCAGCGGCGGGAGAGGGCCCCCCCTTCCGCTGCGCTCCGGAGCCCTCCACCGCTTACCGGGTCCATCGGCAGCGGCGGTAGCGATCGGATGTTACCCCTTGCTGGGTATGGAAACAAGTGAGGGGAAGATGGCCCCCACCAGTCTCCATAACATTGCAGGGCGAAAGCGACGTCAAAACGTCACTTCCGCCCATAGCTATTAAAGGGCAATTTTTAAAATTTATTTATTTATTTATTATATTGCATTTTAGTGTAAATATGAGATCGGAGGTCTTTTTGACCCCAGATCACATATTTAAGAGGACCTGTCATGCTTTTTTCTATTACAAGGGATGTTTACATTCCTTGTAATAGGAATAAAAGTGACACATTTTTTTTTTTTTTTAAACTGGTGTAAAAATAAAAGGTAAAATAAATAAAATTATTATTTTAAATAAATAAATAAAATTTTAAACGCGCCCAGTTCCGCCGAGCTCGCGTGCAGAAGTGAACGCATACGTGAGTAACGCCCACATATGAAAACGGTGCTCAAACCATACACGTGAGGTATCGCTGCGATCAGTAGTGCGAGAGTGATAATTCTAGCCCTAGACCTCCTCTGTAACTCAAAACATGCAACCTGTAAATTTTTTTTAAACGTCGCCTATGGAGAGTTTTAAGGGTAAAAGTTTGTCACCATTCCACGAGCGGGCACAATGTTGAAGCGTGACATATTGGGTATCAATTTACTCAGCATAACATTATCTTTCACAATATAACAAAAAAAAAAAATGGGCTAACTTTACTGTTGTCTTATTTTTTAATTCAAAAAGTGAATTTTTTCCAAAAAAAGCGTGCTTGTAAGACAGCTGCGCAAATACGGTTGTGACAATGTATTGCAATGGCCGCCATTTTATTCTCTAGGGTGTTAGAAAAAAAAAATGTATAATGTTTGGTGGTTCTAAGTAATTTTCTAGCAAAAAAAATGTTTTTAACTTGTAAACAACAAATGACAAAAAGAGGCTCGGTCCTTAAGTGGTTAAAATGTCAAATCGCATAACAAGTCGCACAGGTGTGAATGGGAGCTAAGAATAATTCATCTCTGCAACGTTAGAAAAATCCCCTCTTGAGGCTCGCTCATATGTGCGGCAGCCCTTGCAGTGAGGAGGCATCGTATCACCTGTTCTAACTCTGAAAATGGCAACCCACCATGCCGCAACCACGTGCATTGCACACAGTTGCATTCATCTGAATGGGTTGTATTTGGCAGCAGTATCTGCCTGAAAATGTAACATACTATCTATAATTTTAAGGTGTGAGAGGGGATTTTACAGGTGCAAAAGAACCATATACACAGACCAAAATAATCTTATATATAAAAAAAATATATATATAAATTTTATTTTTATCAAAATTAAAAGAATATGCTATTTTAAAACCAACAACATAATTTTCATGCGGTCATGATGTAAGTACAGTGGTTTTGACTAGACATGTTTCACCAGAACAATGGCTTTTGAATGGAAACCACTGTACTTACATCATGACCGCGTGAAAATTATGTTGTTATTTTTTTTTTTAAACAAAACTTTTTTATTTGTTGATGCAGCAAGTAACCATACAAATACAAATCAAACTGTAATAAGGCTGAATACAGTCACAATCTGTCAGAAATAAACAGAGCATATCTTCAAACACAGCCAGATATGTTGCACTGCACCGTTCCATAGCTGTTAAAGCAAACTTTTAGCACTTTGGTTAAACATCTGGCGCATCAAAACACTGTCTTTCTTTTTCTTTCTTTTTGCTAGCGGATTTTACTATAACAAGCGTTTAACGTATCAAACCTAACGTTTTTACCTGTTTTCCCTTCTCCTTTCAACCCCTCCCTCCATTTGCTTCTCACTTTTCTTTATTAAAGTCGTAGCAATCTATCCATTACTAATTGTGCGGGGGGGGCAAGAGCTGGGTCAGAAATCCATGGCTGCCAGACAGCTTTAAATTTTTTCACGGGATTTCTATGGCGATAAGCCAGTTGTTCCCTGATCAAGAGTGAGTTCACATATACAATCTATTGTTTCCCCATTGGTACAGTAGGCGCCATCCAGTGTCTGGCTATAAGTTTTCTAGCCAGGTATAGCAGTCTAGTAATCATAGTGTATATTCCCCTCTGGTACATCTCCTCATCAATCGCACCTAATAGACACCCCAGAGGGGTGGAGGGCACCGGTACCTGCGCCAACCGGGATACGGTCTGTGTGACCTCAGTCCAAATACCTATTGAGTTTTGGACATCGCCACAGCATGTGGATGAGGTCCCCCTGGTGTATTTTACATTTTGGGCATAGGGGTGTATCCCTCAGGCCCCATGCAAACAGTTTAGTTGGCGTCCGATAGGTTCTATGCAGAATAAACAGCTGCGATAACCTATGGGAGGCCGAAATGGAGACAATAGGGATTGATTCCAATGCCATGTCCCATTGATCACTATCAATCTCTCCAATGTCTGTGGCCCATTTAGCTCTACATTTCAAGGAAGCGTGGTCCTGAATGGAGAGCAACAATGCTGAATAGATTGTGGAAATCTGTCCCTTTCTGACGGTCACATGAAATAGATCCCTTATGCCGCGTACACACGAGCGGACTTTACGGCGGACTTTGCCCGGCGGACTGGATTTCGTCGGACAATTCGATGTGTGTGGGCTCCAGCGGACTTTGTTTTCTCAAAAGTTGGACGGAATTAGATTTGAAACTTGTTTAAAATTTATCCGTTGAAATCGAGTCCGGTCGAAAAGTCCGCCGTCTGTATGCTAGTTCGACGGACTAAAAAGCCACGCTAGGGCAGCTATTGGCTACTGGCTATGAACTTCCTTGTTTTAGTCCGGTCGTACGTTATCACGTACGAATTCGACGGACTTTGGTGGATTGTGTGTAGGCAAGTCCGTTCATTCAGAAAGTCCGTCGGAAAGTACGTCGAAAAATCCGCCGGGCAAAGTCCGCCGTAAAGTCCACTCGTGTGTACGCGGCATTAGAAGCGGGGAGGAGGTCACCGATAGGGAGGTCACCTGGCCCTGAGCCTGTAGGGCGTGTCGGAGTTGTAAATACTGAAAGAAACATCTAGTGGGGAGTGTAAATTCTAAGCAGAGTTGTGCAAAAGATTTCAATACATTTCCTACATATACCTGTGAGAAAATACTAATCCCCTTACGTTTCCATAGGGTGAATCCCTCTAGTTTATTGAGTTCTGGGTATCTTGGATTATCCCACAGAGGGGTGAATCCTAAGGGGCCCTCAACCTTCAGTGCCTCCCGGACTGCCCCCCACACTTTTCTGAGGAAACCTGCCATCGGTGAGTTTGAGGGCAAACCAGGGAGATCCATTTCCAGATGGGAGCTGGCTTTCAAGTCCAGGTTGGTTCAGACCACTAGACGGACTATGGGATCGTCTAAGACTTCATCACTCTCCCACCCCATGAACTGCTGCATTTGAGAGGCCAAAAAATATAGTTTGGGATGCGGTAGCGCTAGACCTCCTCTATCTTTACTATATTGTAGGGTAGTTAAACTATATCTGGCTCCTTTCCGTTTCCAAATGAAGTCTCGCATCTGTGTATCTATTCTCTTGAACCATTTATTAGAGATCCACATGGGGGAATTCTGAAAGATATACAGCAGTTGTGGGGCCCAGATCATTTTTATTACGTTTATTCTCCCGACGACTGATAGAGGGAGCTTGCACCAGCTAAGGGACTTTTCTCTTTGTTTATCCAATAAGGGGCTCAAATTTAGTTCAAGGTATTTGGAAGTGTCTGGAGTCACCACAACCCCCAGATATCTAAATGAATCGGCAATAGTAATTTGTCCTGCCTCCTGGGGCATGGGTTTTGTCACGGGATCTAGGGGCATCAGGATAGATTTGGACCAATTTATTGAGAAGCCCGGGAATTCGCCAAACCTGGTTATAAGCGCCATTAGCACCCGCAGAGAGGTATTCGTATCTCTGAGATAAAGTAGGGCATCATCGGCGTAAAGAGGAATCCTTTCCTCCGAGAGGCCTCTACAGAATCCCACTATCTCAGAAGATCCACTGATTAGTATAGACAAAGGTTCTACTGCAAGGGCAAACAACAGGGGTAACAGCAGGCACCCCTGCCGAGTGCCCCTATGTAATGCAAATGACTGGGATAGAGTATTGTTAATGCAAAGTCTCACCCTGGGGGCCGAATAGAGGATCTTTACCCAGTTAACAAACCTTTCACCCAGGCCAAAACGAGCTAGGATCTCCCAGAGGAAGGGCCACTCCACACTGTCAAAAGCCTTAGCGGCATCCAGACACAGAATGGCCCTCCCTCCAAGATTGTCCACTGGGGTTTGTAGGTTCATGAAGAGGCGTCTAATATTATTGGCTGTAGACTTAGTAGGTATAAACCCAGATTGGTCTCTGTGCAGGAGCCCCCCAATCACTTTGGACAGTCTGTTCGCCAGTACCTGCGCCAAGAGTTTGAAATCCAAATTCAAGAGGGATATGGGTCTGTATGAATCCGGTAGAAGCTGATCCTTCCCCGGCTTGGGTATCACTACTATGATGACCTCTTGCATACTATCTGGTAGACATCCCTCCTCCTCCGCCACAGAAAAAGCCTGCAGCAGCTGGCACCACTATAGTGCAAATAAACCTCAGCAGGTAGGCCGTTCGAGCCCGGAAATTTATGATTCTTAGCCCCCTGAAGGGCCTCTGTCAAGTCCTCCATGGTGATTGGAGCACTCAACATGGTCCTATCCGCCTCCAAGACTTGAGAGAAGGTACAGTCACGTAGGAATGACTCCAGCTCAAAAGGAGCTGGTCGCAGCCATAGAGGAGTATAAATCTGTGTAAAATTGGTGAAATACCTGCAGTAAGTCAGCCCCAAGGGTGTGAGTCTCCCCTGTCCCTGACTTAATGGCCAGAATGGAAGCCGTGTCTCTTTGTTCTCTGGCTAACAATGCAAGAAGATGGCCCGTGTTCTCTCCCTCCTCATAATACTCTTGTTGTAAGAAAAATCTCCTCTTTTCAGCCGCTGACAACACTACTGAATTGTATAATGATTGGGCCTCAATCCATGCCTCTCTATTCTTTTGGGAAGGGTCTGTGACCACGTTCTGCTCTATAGTTTGTAGGTGGTTCCTGATTCTGGATTCCCATTCTCCTGACCTCCTCTTCACACCAGTGATCCCTTGAATTAAACATCCCCTTAGGAACACCTTGAGAGAGTCCCAGACAACAGCCGCCCTCGCAGAGCCCCTGTTGAAACTTAGGAACTCCCTCAAGGCACTAGTAATCCCATCCGGTGTTGGCATCAGTGTCAGCCAGAATGGATTAATCCTCCAAAGAGGTCGGACCTCCTGAGCCATAACATCTATCCGTACCCAAAAGGGAGAATGATCAGAAAGCAATCGGGATTCATAAGCTGCTTCTAGCACTCTCTGCATAAGGGAGACATTTCCCAAGCCCAGGTCTATGCGCGAAAGGCCACCATGCAAGGCTGAGTGACATGAATAGCATTTGACCGTTGGATGCCTCTCCCTCCACACATCTCTCAGACCCAATTCAGCCAACAAGAATGCAAATTTGGTTCTACCAGTGGAGTAACAAACTGGTTGGGGGTTTAAGGATAATCTGTCCAGTTGTGTGTCTAGGACATTAGTGAAGTCCCCCCGAGCGAGGACTGGTACATTGGGGAATAGGGCCATGAACTGGGCAAATTTCTTGAGAGGGTCCGAGGAGTATGGGGGAGGGACATACATGGCTGCCACAATACACAGAAATTCATTAAGCTTACATAATAAGAACACAAATCTGCCGTCCCTGTTAATCCTCTGTTGCAAGCACTCAAAAGAGATCCTCCCAGAAATCAGCACACTAATCCCCCTGGAATAGGAGGAGTGTAATGAGTGGAACTGTGCAGGATATTTGCGCGATTGCAACAGGCGGATCGAATCAGGCTGTAGATGCGTCTCCTGGAGACAGATCAAGTGTGGCTGCAGCCTAGAGAAATATTTAAACATTGCACTCCTCTTGGTTTTTTCCCCTAGTCCCCTTATATTCCATGAGAGGAGCATTAGCCCTTCAGCACCTTGATTCGCCATTCCCAGTCAGTTTGAGATGTAAAGCTAAGGGCTGAGGGGCCCACCATCACACAGGGTATCACCAGTCTGCCATTCATGTTATACACTAATACCCTTCGTATATATAGTATGCATCCCAGCCTGCCCATGTTGCCTCAAATACCAAACCCAGCACTATACGCCATCTCGTGGAGGGTACAGGTAATAATATCAGTAAACATTCACAAAAATGTCAAACCTGTAGGAAGAAGAGGGTTATACTTGGAGAGGGAAAAAGAAAATGTGTATCCTTAAAGTAAACAAAGTGTCTGACTAACAGGGTCGCACATAACCAAAGTAGTCCCAATCCACTCGGGGGGTTCAGTCCTCTCAGGACTCCGTGCAGGGGGCTCTTGCGTAACCTGAGGGGCATGAAGTTTGTTCAAACTTTGCACCAGTAGAAGTGACATCAGTATCCCATTGATGCCAGGGTACAGGCGTGCAAAGGTGACCTGCAGAGGGGGAGAAACAAATAGTATGGAAAACCATCTCTGCCATGATGAAAAAAAAGATCATATCTCAACAGAGCACCACTTGAACAAAGTGCAACAAAAGAGGGATAATATTATGCAGGACGTTGTGCTAGGGCTCGCTCTTCTCTATCCAGCAAGTGCATAGCTGCAGAAGGATTTTCAAAGAAATGCGAAGTGCCATTGGCAATCACTTTCACCTTTTCAGGATACAACATAAAATATTGAACATTAAGGGCCCTCAGCCTTTTCTTGAAATCAATGAATTTGGATCTTTGTCGCTGCACCTCCGCAGAAAATCCGGAAATAATGACACCTTGGTGTTGTCCACCTTTAGGATTCCGGCCGTTCTAGCAATACTCAGGATGGCATCCCGGTCCTTGTAGTTCAGCAGATGAAAAAGGAAGGGACGCGGTGGGGCTCCCTGGGGTGGTGGCCGCGAGGGGACTCAATAAGCCCGCAAACATAGGGGAAAATGCATTACTGCAAAATGTGTCCTTTAGCCAGGTTTCAATAAAAGCCACTGGGTTCTTGCCCTCTGCTCTTTCAGGGATACCCACTGCCCGTATGTTATTTCTGTGCAAGTGGTTATCCATGTCCTCTAAGCGGACTGCGTTAGTGGACGCCACTGAAGTTACATACCTGAAATCTCTCTGGAGGGGCTGCCATTTGCCCTCCAATGTACTCAGACGGCCCTCTAAAGCAGAAGTGCGTTCTCGCAGCCTCTGCATGTCATGCCGTATGAGAGAGATCTCTGTAGTGCTGTTATGGAAGAGCTGCATGATGTGACCGCAGCAAGAATATCTCTCAGCATGGGCTCAGGGTCAGTGTCATTCTGCTGAGATTTGGCCGCCATATTAGATGTATGTGGGAGAGTACTCACAGTTGTGGAGGCCGTGATGCCTGCAAGCTGGGGAGGGATCCCAGCCAGCGATCCCATGGCCTCCTCCATCAGTGCTTCCTCAGGATCAGGCATCAGGAGTGATGAGAAGTCTTTGTGGACCAGATTAATGCTAAAAAGGGCGCTGGGCTGCCTCCTTTGCTGTGCGGGGCGGCAGGCCGCCATCATGGTCGGGGGTGTCCGGCTCCATTCGTGAGGCCGCGTCTGGACATTGTGGGCCTGGAAATATCTACCTCCGTGGATAGCAGGTAGGTAGGGGAACACAATGAGCTAGGACCCGGGTCTCGGTGAGGCAGGATTGCGGTGATGTGAGGAGGATTCGACAGGATACTCGGTGGAGCTAGATTCTGCACGTCCTACTCCATTTCCTGCTTGGCCATGCCCCTTGTGTTGTTGGTTTTAAAATAGTATATTCTTTTAATTTTGCTAAAAATTACATTTATATGTTTTTTATATAAGATCATTTTGGTCTGTGTATATGGTTCCTTTGCACCTTAAAAATCCTCACTCACACCTTCTTAAAATTAGGATTCATTAATGGAATGTGGTGCGTTTGTTCTCAAAACTCAAGCTAACACCTTAAATTAACATACTATTTAATTTTTGCCGCAAAGCACCACAGATGCAGCATTTACACAGCCCTGAACGGCTGCATGTCCTTGTTTAGGTGGGCTATCAGGGGACGGTAAATCTACGACTCAACCACCTGCTTTTACTGTCCCCTGGCTACCTGTGTGAAAGAGCCCTTAGACAGTTGTCATTGTGTACCCATTGGACGATTTTACCTGTAATCCTGTTCTGGTGACAACTCAAAATGTAGGGTTTTTCCTCAATTTCAGCCCTATTTATTCCTCAAATAAATAGAATGGATCTCCCTAGCACAGTGGCGTCTCCAGCTTTCATATTTAGGGGGGGGGGGCACATGGGGGGACAGGGACAAAAGTAGGGGGGCAACTATAAAATGCAATTATATATATCCTGGGGCCCTTTACTACGATCCCACAACGGCCCTTTCACATGTTCTGCAGTGAGCTCCATTCCTAATGTATTGGGGCCCCCAGGGTGGCAGAAAACAAGAGAGATATGTCACCAGCATACCAAGAAAATATAAGGGTCCAAAGCAGTGGCAGAACTATCAGGGTTGCAAAGGTTGTCTTGCCACCAGGCCCTGGTGTTCTGCCACTGTGGGGTTCCCCAGCCTCCTCTTGCTGTCCTGCCCCTGCTATTGACAGCGCTGGTCTGGCATCTCTTGGAATTTACAGGCTGGTTCTCCTGTCCTAAGGACGGGAGAAATCAGTCTGTTTTTTCAGTAACTGAGAGTCCTGGTGGAGTCCTTCCTGCAACTCGCTCTTCTCCCTGCCAATGAGGATGCAGGGGAAGGAGCAGATCGGGCGGCCGTGGTTGTGTGAGCGCTCACATTATGCAGTGTCAGCGAGCAGAGGTAGGGGGGAGGAATCACCCGCAGGAGCTGACTGGGGACGCTCTCCCTCTTAGACATTGCCTTTTTTGTAAAACAAAAAAACAAAAAAAAATTTTGGGGGGGGGGCACATGGTGGGGCACAGCATAATGTTAGGGGGGTCAGGGCCCCCTCTGGCCCCCCCCCCTAGGGTCGCCATTGCCCTAGCAGAGACACAGACAGTGATAAAAACCTGACAAAGAATCTAACCACTTTGCGCCAAATAAAAAAAACAGTTTTGTGTCTTTAGAAACACTGTAAGGAGGAAGTATTGCCAAAAAAAAAGTTTTTGAATCCCTCAGGGGACCAAATACATGTAGTTCCCATTCTGATCAGTCCTGTGGTTTCTGAGTAGCATGGTTCTGACTCCTCTGTCACAATACAATGATCAGCACTGCAGCCACTGATGGAAATCTTCCAACACTCAAGTCAATAGTTAGACTGACTTCTGTGTAGTGGGAACGGCTATAGTTGGATTTTGATCAATCTATGGCCAGCTTATCCACTTGCTGACAATGCTATAGCCAAATGACAGCTACAGCGCAGACGAATTCTGTGAGGCTGTGATGACCTCTCGTGATCGCGCCCGCCGCACACCTGCTTCGGGGGCGCGGGCGACGGACTCTGTGATCACAGTGTCCAGAGCCAATCAGCGGCTTTTTACCACGTAATCAGCTGTGTCCAGCATTTTTATTTTAGATCTTATTTTGTAATTACCGCCACAGATCCTGGGACAGACTCTCCCAGCGGACCTCAGTTTACAGTATCGCATGTTGAACTTGGAGCTGGCTTGCAAGTAATTTAGGGATGGACATCTTTTTTCCTCCCTTTTTCACTTCCCCTTTGTTTGGGCTACCCATCAGATTATATTGGTATCCATATGTTTTTTGCAGAGACGCATCTTGCATTGGATCCTGAGGAAGTGGAGAGAATTCCACGAAACGCGTTTAGCTTTTTTGGATGCAGTTATATCCTAAACATGCAATTTTATTTTAGATCTTATTTTGTAATCTCTGCAGTTATGAATGATTTTTTATGACACGGATAACACATCGGCTCACAATACCATATACAGCAATGTGCTACGATAATATCTGTGTGTGTATATGTATGTATATATATATATATATATATATATATATATATATATATATATATATATATATATATATATATGTATGTATATATATATATATATATATGAATTGCAATATGCTATATTTTATCAGTATATATATGAATTAACCAATATCTGTGTGTGTGTATATATATATCTATATATAGATATATACAGTGGGGACAGAAAGTATTCAGACCCCCTTAAATTTTTCACTCTTTGTTATATTGCAGCCATTTGCTAAGATCATTTAAGTTCATTTTTCCCTCATAAATGTACACACAGCACCCCATATTGACAGAAAAACACAGAATTGTTGACATTTTTGCAGATTTATTAAAAAAACTGAAATACCACATGGTCCTAAGTATTCAGACCCTTTGCTGTGACACTCATATATTTAACTCAGGTGCTGTCCATTTCTTCTGATCATCCTTGAGATGGTTCTACACCTTCATTTGAGTCCAGCTGTGTTTGATTATACTGATTGGACTTGATTAGGAAAGCCACACACCTGTCTATAAAAGACCTTACAGCTCACAGTGCATGTCAGAGCAAATGAGAATTATGAGGTCAAAGGAACTGCCTGAAGAGCTCAGAGACAGAATTGTGGCAAGGCACAGATCTGGCCAAGGTTACAAAAAAATTTCTGCTGCACTTAAGGTTCCGAAGAGCACAGTGGCCCCTATAATCCTTAAATGGAAGACGTTTGAGACGACCAGAACCCTTCCTAGAGCTGGCCGTCCAGCCAAACTGAGCTATTGGGGGAGAAGAGCCTTGGTGAGAGAGGTAAAGAAGAACCCAAAGATCACTGTGGCTGATCTCCAGAGATGCAGTCGGAAGATGGGAGAAAGTTGTAGAAAGTCAACCATCACTGTAGCCCTCCACCAGTCAGGGCTTTATGGCAGAGTGGCCCGACGGAAGCCTCTCCTCAGTGCAAGACACATGAAAGCCTGCATGGAGTTTGCTGAAAAAACACCCGAAGGACTGCAAGATGGTGAGAAATAAGATTCTCTGGTCTGATGAGACCAAGATAGAACTTTTGGCCTTAATTCTAATCTAAAGCCTCATTTAAAGTCCCAAATTCCTTTCTTCTAATTTCAGATATAGGGATGGAGGCGTATCACTACAGTATGTCAATGTTCTTCATCTAAAGTCCCAAAACCCCCTTTTACCTGGTTATTTAATTGAGAACTACAAGCTTACAGTCACAAAGGACGTTGGGGCTTGTAGCTTGTTCACATACAGAGCTGTGTGAATGAATGACGCGGCCATGTGGTCAGAGCTGTTTTCAAAAAGAGACAGCTAATACGGGGACCTTCTCCCTATACTGCTGCCACAAGGAGAGGAGGGAACGGCAAGCGGTTGCAGCAGAGTGAACATGTTACATGTTCCACCCAAAAAATGGGTGAAACAACATGTTTCCAAAGGTGAACTTATCCTTTAAGATTTTTTACATTGTGACAATACAAGAAATTCAAGAAAAGCTATTGGCATAGATTGCACACAAAGGTTAGATATTTGTCCCTCACTTCCAGAATACAGAGTTGAATCTATTAAACAAAAATAATTGTTTAAGGTAATTTGTTATGATAAAATACTCGTATGGGAATGCTGTCATTATACTCTCCCAGACAATCATAGACTGCTCAGTCTTTATTTAAGTGGTCAATGAACTGTCCAAAAATGTTTTTGACCTCAAGATATCAATCAGGTGAATTTTTTTTTATTTATACAAATGGAACATTGTGACACTTGATCACATATAAAAAGATATGATCTCATTACCCTTAGCATTTATCAGGAACTAACAAAATAACAGTACAGGAAATGCAGTATCACTTCATCTTAAAAGTAGTCTTATTACAGAAACAGAAGACAGTTTAAACAAATTTATTTGCACTATGCAAACATTTCCAATTTTATAAGGCCATCAAACCTTTCTAATATTTGGTAGTGGAAGTGGATGGATCATAAAAACACAACACCTTCATCTTTGTTTTAGATGGGTGTATATTTACAAGAATGTTGTGTGACTTCCTTGTTTCAAATCAGTAAGTATATGGCTTTCTCTGCTGCTGGCTGAATCACACCATGCAGATCCTAGCTGCAGTTATCAAGGACTTCTTGGTGGATCTTTGTGGGTTTGGATGTTTGAACTAAGAGGCATTTTCTTGATTTGTTGTACCATTTGGACATCCCTGGTTTTAACATGTTAGGTTACTGATAACGGAATTTTCAAGAAATCTAGAAGACAATGGAGCAGCTGATTATTGCATACCAGGATACACAGTATGGTAACAATACCCAATTCACTTTCTACTCTGAATTTAACAAAACTTTGGAGGTGAAAGTGGTGGAGACCATTTTCTTGTGTTTGGTCTTTGTATTCTCCTGGCTCACAAATGTCTGTGCCATAGTGTTGCTGATTCGGAAGAAGAGACTGGTCACTTCCAATTGTTTTGTGTTGAACCTTTTCTTCTCCGATTTGCTCTTCGTCACCATGATACCTTTCATCTTGGTTGTCCGCTGGACAGAGAATTGGATCCTAGGGGACTTTGTATGTCACCTGCTGTTTTATGTCATCTGCCTCAGTGGCTGTGTCATACTGATCTCATTGTCTGCTGTCAGCCTGGAGAGAATGATCTGTATCATGAAGATGACGCAGACAACTACATGTAATGTGAAGGTGGTGGTGATGGGACTGGTGATAATCTGGGGGTTCTCCGCCATGACCGCCTTACCTTTATGCTTATTTTTCAAGGTGGTTGAAATTGACAAGGTGAGTCTGTTTTATTTTACATTATTTGATTTATTAAAGAAGAATTATAACAATTGTTTACACAATGCTGTTCCCCTTGGTACAACGAACATGTAGCACTTTGTGCTTTCTTCCTAGGTGCCCTGTAATGCTAGTTGTAATTTTGGACCGGCTGTGCTCCCTTGATGTTTGGCTGCCCAACACAAACACCAACACAAGTAATGCAGAAGGAGGTGAGGCATGTTTGTCTAAATTCCCTCTGCATTCCTCTTGACTGGATTTCCACCTTAATAACCTATATATATTCCATTGGGATAAACTAATATATCTTGCTTGGTGTCACAATGGAATAACTTCCAAGGGGAACCTTTGAAATAATTTTAAGGTCTTGGTCAACCCCTGCAAAAAAATTGTATCAAAAACTCATGATATATTTGCAAGAACAGTAAGTTGTAATTGTATTAATATTAATAATAATAATAATAATAAAAAAAATTGGCATACCTAGAATGTTTGACACCCAATGGAATTTTTTTTCAACACCCCCGCTCTATATGATAACATGATTTTCAAATAAAATGTAATTATAATAATATCGGCCAGAAAAGAAGCACATCAAGACCCTTATTTACCTGGTCACTGTAGAAATGTCTCCTTACATTGGTGTTCAGTAAAGGGTTCCTTTACATTAGTGGCCAGTGGTAGAAGTGTCCTCTTACAGTGGTGGTCAGTGGTAGACGTGTCCTCTTACATTGGTGGTCAGTGGTAGACATGTCCTCTTACATTGGTGGTCAGTGGTAGACGTGTCCTCTTACATTGGTGGTCAGTGGTAGACGTGTCCTCTTACATTGGTGGTCAGTGGTAGACGTGTCCTCTTACATTGGTGGTCAGTGGTAGACGTGTCCTCTTACATTGGTGGTCAGTAGTAGACGTGTCCTCTTACATTGGTGGTCAGTGGTAGACGTGTCCTCTTACATTGGTGGTCAGTAGTAGACGTGTCCTCTTATATTGGAGGTCAGTGGTAGATGTGTCCTCTTACATTGGTGGTCAGTGGGAAAAGGGCATCCTTAAAGTGGCTGTTAAGCCACTATATACTTTTTATATAATCTTCTCTGTTTCCTTCTCCTGTGTGCCCCTGTATGTGCGTTTTATATAAAGTGTGTGTAATATAAAGAATTCCATCTATACCTTATGTCAGAGCGCCGTTCAGCGCTCATGTGACCGGCCGCCTGTCTCCATCTGACAGTAGCAGCGGAAGGGGCCGAGAATCCCTCGCTGATGTCAGTCGAAAGGAGAGAGGCGGCCGGTCACGTGAGCGCCAAGCGGCACTCTGACATAAGATATAGACTCCATTTTTAATATAAAACGCACACAGGATTAGGAAACAGAGAGGATTATATAAAAATGTAAATGTTATTTTAGCTGCAGGAGAGGAGGGGTGGACACGGTCACTTGCTGACAGGCAGGGAAGGGAGGGATGCGGATGATGAAGGCACGTAAATTGACCGCGGTGTCAGGGCTCAGCGGTCATAATAAACCGTGGTCAGTTTACAGGAGGGAGGGCAGAACCAGGCAGGATCAGCCAGGTATTTCAGGTGATACGGGTTGCCAACTGACACAGCACAAGCACTGTGCTGTATAACATGCTTTAAAGGAACAGGATCCAATTTTTTTTTTAGGGTAACAAACGCTTTAAATTAAGAGTTAGTGAGAGAGGTGCCCCTTTACATCTATGTTCATTAGAGGAAGAATGACCCTTACATTGGAGGTCAGTAGAACAAAAATGCACCATTTCATTGGGGTCAGTGGAAAAACACTCCACTAATATTGGTGGTGGTCAGTGGGAAGATTGCAAACTTTACAGACTGCTAAATAGATCATTGATGTCATGCCTCTGACTCTGCCAAGTGACACTGGCCCCAGAACTATGCATGCACCATATGTTTTATATTAGATTCTTCTGAAATGTGCAAAAAGGAAGAACTTTTGACTCTGAAAGCTGAACTCCAGGACTAATCTTTATTGCATACTTACATTTATCCCACAATAGGGATAAATGATTTTCGCGGAAGGGAGTTTAACAAGACTCGTGGCCACTCATTAAAATTAGAAGAAAAGAGGATTAACCTTAAACTATGTAGAGGGTTCTTTACTGTAAGAGCGGCAAGGATGTGGAACTCCCTTCCACAGGCGGTGGTCTCAGCAGGGAGCATCGATAGTTTGAAGAAACTATTAGATAAGCACCTGAACGACCTCAACATACAGGGATATACAATATAATACTGACATATCACACACATAGGTTGAACTTGATGGACTTATGTCTTTTTTCAACCTCACCTACTATGTAACTGTGTAACGTTGGCCCTGTTTGGACCAATATAACCTCATATTCGAAGGACTGCTGTGGAAGCTGACAATCACTGTAGCAGTTAGCGCTACTACAGTGGCAGCAGTGATCTTGTAGGTCTTGTGCCAAGCAGCTACCCCACTAAACACTGACCACTTTTCAGAGATGCAGCAGGCCTGGCTGGAAAGTTTAAGCAATTCCCTTTCCTTTGGATATTCATCATTCGAGTAGAAACATTGCATTGGCAAGTCTTAAAATGGATTTGTTTGGATTATCAAAGCAAGCAACGCATAGAGTGTTTCTTGCAGTCATTTTACAAGCCACGCATTATTGAATATCTGTTGTTATAAAACAAATATCTCTTCTCTTCCTGTCCTGTCTGGATCCCATCACCTGGACAGGAAGTCATGAGAAATCTCCCATATGGGGACACAGTAAAATAATCCTGACAGTTGTTCTAAACCTTCCTCACAATACCCAAAAATGTGTTTCATGGCTGCCGGTTTCCCTGTTAGGGAGATTTTCCCTTGCCTCACTATCTTTCTGACACAAGTAAAAAAAAAAAGCTAGTGCTACATTGGCGATTAAATCACTTATTGAGAGATTTAACTGCCTGTCGCCATCTATGCACTTTGCGCACTCACCTGTACCTCTAGCATCTGCCTGTGCATCCTTTCCCCCCTTGCATCCAGCTACTGTGAGCCCTGTGCCCCTAGTGAGGTGTCTATCTCCAGCATTAATTGTCACTCACTGAACCCCGAGTATCCAGTATCACCCAGTGCCCTCTCTATATTCCTGTATTCTCAAATTCATGATTGCCTTTCTTTCCAGTTGCTGATTTCTGTTTGTATCTTACTACACTTGTTTGTTGTCATACGTGAGCCTGAGGGTTGCAACCTGGGAGCTGTTCTGCAGCAAAGTCTATCACATCTTGCGAGGTGCACTGGTAAATACAGGGCCGCTCCTTAGTCTCTGTTCCCCAGTACTTTTTACTCACACTTTCTCAAACCATGCAGGTGGCAGAGAGGGTTTGTAATTCTGTTTGCTTGTGACATCTCATTGATTTCAGAGTGCTGCAAATAAGGCCACTGTCAATGTAAAACTAGCCATAGAAATTCACATCAAAACCCCTGTAAGAGGGAGGACCACATCCTGAAAGGGAGAGAGGGGAGCCTCACCAACCACAGGGGAAGGGACCTTGAATGTGCCAATAAACGAGGGAAAACAGGACCATCGATAGTATAAAATCCTAATTTTATTGTATCGCATTAAAAGATGAAGTGCCATCCAAATAAAACCATATCATATAAAACCAGTACAGTGTTGAACAGTCAGTAGTGGATATTATAAGCATGTGGAATCAACGCGTTTCGCTATAATCACTTCCTCAGGATTCACGCTTTAGTGATGGGCACTGCAAAAACAAAGAAACACTTGCCAAAAATCAAAGAAAAAAACATGACACATATATATATATTGCAATAAATCATCCTGTTTAACCAGGAAGGACAGAGAGGGGGAGAAAAAAATAAATGTCTAGCCATAGACATTAAGTAAGGAGAAATGTCCCATAATAGGTGCTCAACAATTAAATTTATGTAAACCTCAAAACAAACGTAATATATTGCAGTTTTGCATTTTTATTTATTTTTTTAGTTTTTGCCCTTTTATTCTCACCTGGTATTTCTGAGAACAACACACTTCCCATCCCTGGGTGGCTACACTCACTTCTCCTCTGCATCTATGGAAGGAACTATTGTTTGCCACCCAGGCTGGAAACATGTCTGCTTAACCGCTTGCCGATCGTATAACTTATACGTATGTCGGCAAGGCGACTCTGCTGTGCAGGATCATGTACCTAGTACATGATCCTGCACTTCCTGGTCTGGGGCCCGCGGGTATGACAGACTCGATGGCAGATCGACGTTCTGTCAGTGCAGAAAGCATGGATCCTGTGTCTCTGCAAAGCAGGGGCACCGATTCATGCCTTCCCCTAGTATAAGCACCTCCTCCACAGTAGTAAAACACCAGCTAGGCACACAGTTAACCCTTTGATCTCCCCTGATGTTAACCCTTTCCCTGCCAGTGTCATTAGTACAGTGAAAGTGCATATTTCTTTAGCACTGATCACTGCATTAGTGTCAATGGTCCCCAAAAAGTGTCAGTTAGGTGTCCGATTATTCCGCCGCAATATCGCAGTCGCGCTATAAGTCGCTGATCGCCGCCATTATTGGTAAAACAAAATCCCATAGTTTGTAGCGGTTATAACTTTTGCGCAAACCAATCAATATAAGCTTATTAGGATTTTAACCAAAGCAGAATTTTAGCAGAATACATATTTGCCTAAATTTTTTGAAGGAATTTGATTTTTTTTTCATTTTTTTTTTATCTGGATGTTTAATAGCAGTGTTGCACGACCGCACAATTCTCAGTAACACAGTGCCGTATCGAGAAAATAGCCTGGTCATGAAGGGGGGTAAATCTTCCAGGGGTCAAGTGGTTAAACATGACTGTCTTTGTTCATCTCTATTACATAGTGGATCGATGGGATTAGTAGATTACATGTAGCGCTTACCCCCAGGAGGGGCCACTGAAAATATAACCAGGTATCCCAATGTAGCACAGAGGCTGCAAGTCACACAAGCCCCAAGTCACGCACACTGACAATTTAGGCTTGGTCTAGGAGATGTCTTTTTAGTATTGATTGCTGAAGAACTTTAACAGGAGAGGGGTTTAGGGTCACAGAATACTCCAAAATGATCAATAGCAATAATGGAAGGACAAACTTCTCGCAAATCTTCTAATAGCAGCTTTTTCTGGAAGGGGAATGGCCAGCATATCTAGGACCCTACAGCAGCAGTCCATATAGCCACATCTGGCACTTAGTTCCCTGATGACACTTACACAACTAATAGCCTCCAGCAAGGTCTTTACTCATAATGTCCAAGGAGCTGTCTTGCACCCAGCATCCACGGGTAGATCCCTAGTGAGGGAGATAACAAGATCCTTCTCCAGACCCAGAATTCTGTACAGTGCCCACCAGCACACATCCATTGGCAATCTTCTCCAGGCCCTCAGACCAAGAGCTGCTGAGGCCCATTTTGCAATCTCCTGTCAGTAAAGCTGCCTGCAGGTGCAGCAGCCGCAAGAGAACTGGAACCCTACCACAAGGTAAAAGAATACTCTTGCAGGGCTTTCCAGATATTTATCACCTCCCCAGCCACCTTCTGGGTGCTTCCTTCCAGGAATTGGCTGGAGCATTATGATGAGTAATGCTGATCATCTGAATCTTTCTGCCCTATGCTCTGGAAACTTCTTTCAGAGGCAGGTGGGAGGAATCAAACTCTCAGCTCAAGTAACCCTGAACAGACCAAAACAATCACTGCTCCACTTACTACAGTGGAGCTAAAAACTAAATTGTATCTAGCTGCCTAACTAGAGGAGGGCACTACATACACAAGAAAGATAATGTTGTCTGTGCTTTCTATTCAGCTCACAGGAAATGACAGGGACACTGCATTTCTAGCAAGACCAACAGGTATCTTCTGTATTTGCTGAAAATGTTCTTAGCCTGTAAAAAAATGGACTTTACAAGAGATTGTAAAGTCTCAAAGTTTTTCCGCCTTAATGCATTCTATCTTAAACCTTCTTTGCTGCAGGGCCCCCCCTGGTCCCCCCCCCTCTCTTACCTGAGCCCATATGTTCCAGCGCCGTGCACGAGCCCAGCGGCTCCACCTGCTGGCTCTCATCTCACTGGACTGATTGATAGCAGCAGGAGCCATTAGCTCCCAGTGCTGTCAATCAAATCCAGTGACATGGGACGGGGGGCGGGGCTGAGTCCCGCTGTCTGTGTCAATGGATGCAGCAGCAGGACTCGGGACCGCGCCTTCACGGGTGCCCCCCCAGGGAAAGCGGCTTTCCGTGGGGGCACCCGATGAAGGGGAGGAACCAGGGGCGCCGCCAGGGCACCCCAGAAGAGGAGGATCGGGGCTGCTCTGTGCAAAACCCTTGCACAGAGCAGGTAAGTATAACATGTTTGTTATTTTTATTTTACAAAATCCGAACCTTTACAACCCCATTAACACATACTGTGTGGGACCAAATATGCTGCACATATGCGTCACTTAGCTGCCAAATTTTAAGTGCTGAGAGCCCGCCAAAGGCAGATCCCGGTTCCCACTAAGCCCTGGTTCACATACTGTATATGCGGTGTGGGAAATGCAGCGAATCCTGAGCGTTTCCCGCGCCACATTGAAATCGCACTCCATTCATGCGAGTAAACAGTTGAGTTAGATTTGAAAATCCTGCAGGTAACTACACCAACCTTTTTGCCATTGAATTGCCGTGTGATGTATTGAGCCAGTCCATTTATATATTGTCCCAAGACTGATCTTGCACTATGGGAACTTTGCGCAGTCATAATCCACAAAACATTGGATGATAAATATGACATATGTAATTTTATGTTGTAATTCCTTGCCTTCCAGGTGTTTAACATCCTTAGGTCAGGTTCACATATCTCCGGCCGCAGTTCCCAGCATGTGTTCCTGTTCACCGGATGAGGTGCGAATCAGGTCTGAATTTTTGCCCTAATTCACATCTGAACCAGACCCAAACACGTACAGAACCCTTTTGGAATGCAGACCGTGGCCGCCCTGGACCTCTGTGAACCTGCGCCATTGAGAGCCGGTCAGACTCGAGTCGTATGTCATGCGAATTGGATGCAGAGAAATCAGCCCAGCTTAAAAGAATCCCACTAATTATTTCACCTGTGCTTCTATAATAGGAGAACAGAGGATAAACTACTTCTCAGGGTAGTATTGCTGCTGCCTGTGGCTAAGCAATTGATTGTTGTCGGTTAGGCCAGCAGTGCCAGTTATTGCACAATTCACTGGCTTTTGGTTTTCTGGAGAACTGCATTTGCAACTGTAGCGCTGGTAGATTTTCAATCTACTGCTGATAGGTAAATCTAGTGGGTCACTTGTTAGGTGAAGTTAGATTTGCCTCTGTTCCAGCTTGGCTGAGTTGCGTGTGATTCCACACTGCGCCGGTGGGTGTCGTTGTCACCATGGGTCGGTGTTGGAAAAGCAACGTGCTGAAGCATATGAGTGCTCCTCTGTCCCGGAGACAACTTGGTGGAGGTGGTCCTCTGAGTTGCATTCTGGGAGAGGGTATTTATGGGACAGACGCCATGTTTAGGGGTTCGTTTTCAGCCACCTGCTGGCCCTACTGGCCGACAGGTATGCACTAGGAATACCACCTCGTGGTCCTCCGTTCCGGAGGCCCGCGTCGCTGCGGCGTGTGGGTGGGCCCAGAAGCCTGTCTGGGGCCTACCACAGCAGCAGAGGAATGGTCCTGGGCTGTCTATCCTGAGTGAAGAAGCTGGACAACCGAGAAGATCCCAGGGGAGGACCCGTCATGGAAGGATCATGCAGAGTGCTGGTCTGGAGAGGGGCCTGGTGACTCAGTTGGAGGACGTATCCTGAAGTAATCTTACTGCATAGTACTGCCGGGTTGGCTTAATGGTTCAAGTACTGTGTCTGATATTCATCACAAACCATTACATCCTGTGGCAGAGGATCGTACGGGTTTTGTTCCAAACAAGTCTGTGGCAGAGACTTTTGTTCATGTTACGTACTGGCTACTAGGCAAGTGAGAGAGACCTATCCAGGCGGGCAAAGATTGGATCCCACAAGGGGAGTGCATTCAACTACAAGTGTTCAATTCCTAATAATCTTCTAAAGAATACTAAAGAAAGGTATTTGAGCTTCCCTGCAGCTTTCCTTCTGCCTCTTCACTGCTACTTCCTTCATTACTTGTTCATTAAAGCATTGGAAAACATACTCAAGTGTTTGGTGCCTACATCATCCAGAGGTAGACTCAACGGGACCCTAGACCCGGTGTCGGTGAAACAGAGGTGGCGGGAGTGAAGGTAACAGCCCGTTTTAAACCAGCAGCTCCACAGAGAGTTATTGCTACACAACCTTTCCCAATAGTCTATTTTCAACTGGATTATATACACATGCATGCTCTAGACTGAGTGTTTGCACTGGTGTGAATTAAAGGGTGATGGGGGTGCTTTGAAATGTATAAAATGTATTTTATTATAATTTCTTTATTAACACTTTTTATTTTAACTTTTTATTTAATATTGCTATCACTATATGAGATAATGTCTCCCCTGCCTTCCACTTCAGCTAACCAAGTACAGATCCTGTATGCTTTAACCCCTTGAATACCAGGGCGTTTATAAACATACCTTGGTAGACAAGGGGTTAAAGTGGTATTAAACGCAACAAAAATGTAATATATTGCAGCTTACCAGTCCCTAAATGTGCTGGCTTTGTTAGTTTTTTATTTTTTAAGGCTTTTTTTCCCTTTTTTTTCACATGGTGATCCGGCCAGTAACATATTTCATGTCTAATGCCCTGTACACACGGTCGGACTTTGTTCGGACATTCCGACAACAAAATCCTAGGATTTTTTCCGACGGATGTTGGCTCAAACTTGTCTTGCATACACACGGTCACACAAAGTTGTCGGAAAATCCGATCGTTCTAAACGCGGTGACATAAAACACGTACGTCGGGACTATAAACGGGGCAGTGGCCAATAGCTTTCATCTCTTTATTTATTCTGAGCATGCGTGGCACTTTTATCCGTCGGATTTGTGTACACACGATCGGAATTTCCGACAACGGATTTTGTTGTCGGAAAATTTTATATCCTGCTCTCAAACTTTGTGTGTCGGAAAATCCGATGGAAAATGTGTGATGGAGCCTACACACGGTCGGAATTTACGACAACAAGGTCCTATCACACATTTTCCGTCGGAAAGTCCGGCCGTGTGTACGGGGCATTAGGGTGTCTTCACCCTGGATGGAAGAGCAACAGAGACACCTTTGAACATCAGCATTGTCAGTCTGGATGGAGGGGAGTGTTAGGCTAGCAGATATAGGTGGGTTTCACTAACAAACTTCCCAGCTCTGCCCCCAGCTTCTCCCTGACAGCAGCACAAGGTAAGGGGGTGCACTGTGATTTAAAGAGGAGTTCCACCCGAGGTCCAGTAAAAAAAATAAATAAATAAATAAAAGTCAGCAGCTACAAATACTGCAGCTGCTGACTTTTAATTGGACACTTACCTGTCCCAGGGTCCAGCGATGCCCCGCTCGTCTCCCCCTCCGTTCAGCGGCGCCGGCATTGCAACTGTGGGCACCGGGCTGTGGCTGCACAGCCTGGCACCCACTGTGCATGCGCGAGCGGCGCCTCGTGCCGTGATTGGCCGCTCAGTCACCTGGGACCTGTAATGGGTCCCAGATGATTGACAGGAGGGAGGGAGCAGAGCTGAGCCCTTCCTGTGCTGAGGGGGAAGTGATGTCACCAGCCCAGGCACTGGAAGAGGCAGACTACGAGAGGCCACCTAGCAACAAGCATTTTAGAGGTAAGTAAAAAAAAAAAAAAATATCCAAAATGTTTTTTTGTATTTTTTTTTTTTAATTTTTCATGTAGTTTTTTTTTTTTGGGTGGAACCCCACTTTAAGGGAGGGTGGGGGCTCTTGAGATCTGATGTAAAGCAGGGGGAGGGGGGTCTGGACATCTAGTCTTACAAATACAACCGGTCTTTTGAAGGCAACCATAATGCTGATGCGGCTCACGATGAAATTGACTTTGGCACCCCTGCTTTAGAGGGGAAAACGTAAAAAGAAAACAAATGCAGCCACCACATATAAGAATTGGTAAACTGCAATATAAGTTTTTGTTTATGGGTGTAAAGGTAGATGCTGGTGTCCTTTAGTGGTCCTTTGGAGGACTCAAGTGTTAAAATTCCTATGCTTGTTCTCTGCACGCCTGCTGTGGCCCAATGGGTATGGGAACCAATTTCCATACTCTGAATCCCCAATGCATTTTATTCTATACAGTAGGAGAGAGAATGATGGGACCATGTCAAACTGCATGATGGGCTGGAAAAAAACTAAACTAATTTAGAGAAATCTCACATATCAACAAGAGATCAAGGGACCCAGCAGGTGACTTGAGTCCATCTAATGCTGAATTATCTTATTGAGGTGGAATAACTAAAACCTTTCCCTTAATACCATAAGGGTTAAAATGATCTGTGTGTGATATGGTTTTGATGTGCATGTAAGCAATCAGGAAACAAGACACATGGCCTGATAGACGCACGCACTAAATACCTCTGATTGTGCCAAGTCACACACAGCTTGGGGTTCTCCTTTTCACATGTGTTTGCTCTCTGAGCAGTTGCCCTCCCAGTACATACTTCACATAAATCCATTTACTGGTCTACAAGTTAGCGTGACTCATACAAAATATTTGGTTGGCTTTGGGCTCATTCATTGTACACATTTGTCACAAAGCTCTCGGGATTTCACAATGTCTGGTAACACCAATACACTGGGTGTACTGTGTCCGAGACATTTACATCTCTTAATCAGTTCCCTCCTAACTACAGCGATAACATCTTCTATATAAATCAATTGAAAGGTGACATCGCATGGGAAAGGATCATAAATTGGAAAATAAACATTTACCTACTTACACAAATTGTTACATTGCCTGAAATTGGCATTAAAAATGGAAAGGGTGGAGGTGCCTCTTTAAAGAAAGCCTGTCACCAAGCCATTCATTTTAACTCAAAGTTTCCCTTAAGATTAGATGCGTAGCAGAATCTCTGACCTCTTCCAGTCTAATGGGAACCTTCAAGGCCAAAGATAGCTGACATCCTTCAATAAGTGGTGGGTTGTGAGGCATAGTGGGCGCAAAGGTGGTATAAGTCATTGGGCGCCAGACACTTCTTGGATGTAAAAGAGGTTTTAATTTTTTGACAGTCCTTTTTAAATTTTGTAGGGGAAAGAGGGTTAGGGCCAGGACACCCTTAAGTAGTTGTAATTTCAAATGGCAGACTCCGAGACTTCAATAGGAGAACAGCTGTACAGGGAAAGGCCCCAGCAAGGAGGTGCAACTTCTGCACGTGCAGGATTGCTGTCCCCTATGGCTACAGTACTTAAACAGTTCCTAACTCAAAGCAACAGTTCTCTCACCTGTACTACCACTTCTTCTTGTAGTTCTTCAGCCTCTTGAGCCCCTGGTCTCTCACTGGACCCTCTGATTCACTAATCCTAAATCCCGAGAGCTTGTCAAGGCTTTTGCGGTGGTATCTCCCTGAAGTGTCATCCATGCTCTCCTGCTGGATCCCTAGCTTGGCACTTCGGATACCTTCAAGCTTCACCCCTGCTGACCGTTTGGGTCCCTAGCTTAACACACAAAGCTGCTCTGCAAGCTTCACCTCCACGGGTTGATTCCCTGACTTGATCACCGCCTAAAGTTTCCAGATTCTCCACCGTGCCCGTTCGGTGAGAATACTGCTCCGGTACTTGCTTCAGTTACTCACTGTGGTCCCTGGTAAAGGCGATCGGTCCCTTTGTGGCGACAGCTTCCCTTCTACCTCTGACCACTGACAGGTTCTCCGGCTGGCAGAACCGTCACTTTTGGTTGGACTGCAAGCCGCAGTCCCAACCCTGCACTGCCCTCTTACTTCTGGATAGGCCCTCACACAGCCTGGCAGCCAGATGCCCCCCCCGGGATAGGCCCAATCTCTGGCCCAGCAGCCCAAGCGTACAACACATGTTCACCCAGATGACGGTCTGATTGGCACACAAGAACCTGGATCACCTGATCTCACCTGGATATATAGGCTCTCCCAACAGGCCAAGGGAACAAAATCCCTGCCCATTGGCTGAGATACCCCATATACCCATAACCTGACCTTGAGTTGTCCTTCTCAATCTAATACCTCCAAGTGCCCGGCCACCTGGTGGTAGAAGAGGAAAGTACAACCAGGCCAAATATAGGGAGAAGTCATGGATCCCTAGCAATTAACTACAGTAGCTACTCCTGACAAGGGATTTGGTAAAGGAGCTCCCTGACTAAACCCCAGGGCGCTACAGATGTACACTGTGTAGCGGGTATTTCAGCCAAAGACTTACATTAACCTCCCTGGCGGTATGATTATTTCGGATTTTAGGTGCTGAAAGCGGTACAATTATTTTGCATGGAAATTTGGCATTTTATATTGTAGGTCTGTAATTCTTAACAATAAAACACTTAAATCTGTCCAAACACGAGTCTAGTAGATATCCCGGGTATGATAAAGTTTGAAACACAAAAACATAAATTATAATATAATAAATAAAAATAAATAATTAAAAAAATATATATAATAATAATAAAATAAATTTCTCCACGATTCACTATCGCTCAATTCTGCAAGTGTTCTAATTTACTATCGCTGTTTTCTAGCTGGTCTAAAGCCACTTTTGACGTAAAGGGACACTTTTTGGTTGCTATGGACAATCTCCAGTTTCCAGGCATAAAAGAACAGTATATATAATATAAAACTGCATGCAGGGCATAGGACAAAGCACTGGGGACAAAAGGGATGTGAAATAACTTCATACAGTACTGTAATCTGTAAGATTACAGTACTGTATGTGTTATGATTTTTACAATTTTTTGAATTTGCCGCCAGGCTCCGCCCCCGTGCGTTGCGACGCTCGCAGGGAAGGGAGCCTGACACAGAGAGGCTTCGGAGGAGACAGAGCCCACGGACACTGCGGGGGACATCGCAGGATCCTGGGGACAAGGTAAGTAACGCGGCACCAGGATCCTGCACTGTAAACCCGAGTGTGGCTCGGGGTTACCGCTAATGGGACTGAATTTTAACCCCGAGCCACACTCGGGAAAACCGCCAGGGAGGTTGACACAGATAAGCTGACAGAGAAAAGTTCAGAGTGTCTGCAGCTATGAGGAGTTTCTTCCCCCTCCTCCCTTTTCTGTTCACTGACTGCATGTACACAGGCTTTCCAGCCTGAAAGAGGGAGAGAGCTGCCTGTCATGTCTGCGGGGGATTTCTTCCCCCTCCTTCTCCCTGTTTCACTGACTCACTGAATCGAATGTAATGCGAGCTGACTCACACAGAGCTGTTCACTTTGCAGGCTCCCCTGTGTCCCTATTGGCAGGAAGAAGAAAGCCAATTAAAGGAGCAATCACAGGAGCCAATCAAAGGGACTTTAATAAGCTGCAGGAAGCAGCTGCAAAGGACTCTGGAATATGAAGTTCCAGCACAGAGAGGCCCATAGCATTGTATAGTGACCAAAACTACCAAGACCAGCATTCTCTGTGGGCAGGAAAGTAAAAGACTACATTTTATTTCCTTTAAGTTCAGTCAGCATGTGGGGGATCAGACAAGAGGGAGAGATGCTGTCTCTCAGGTGACTTCACTGCGCAATTCACGCCAGTCAGGACATCCAGCCTGAGAGAGGGGGATCCCAGGTGCACATCGAGACGCACCTGCACCGACGGTGAAGCGTTCCATTGTGAGGTGACCTGTCAGGTCACCATGAGAGCCTGCCTGTTCCTGGACGTTCGCTTGGGCCTTGACCGCAGGACCTGGTGAGGGGGATTTGCCCATTTGCAGGAAACAAAGACACTGCAGCACAGAAGGAGTTAATTGAACACTGTATACATACATCATTGCTGGTAGTCATCTTGCTGACACTTGTAGTGCCACAGGGGCCACAGGGATAAAGGATACGGCCATCCATTTCTGGGACAGTGTATACAGACTTCATTATCCTCTCACTTTGCTGAGAAAGATCCCGCCTGTTTCACTTGATAATCTGGGCCAGTTGTGTTGTTTGACCCTGCATTTCAGGAGTTTAAGTGCACCAATGAAAGTGGCTAGCTGAAGACACAAAGCGGTTGATTTACTAAAGGCAAATCCACTTTGCACTATAAGTGCACTTGGAAGTGAAGTCGCTTTAGATCTGAGGGGAAGATCTGAAATGAGGGGAAGCTCTGTTGATTTTATCATCCTATTGTGTACAAGCAAAAATGTTGTTTGTTATTTTCCTTGCATTGTCCCCCTCAGATCTACAGCGACTGCACAAAATGACATTTCTAAAGGAAAAAAGTCATTTAAAACTACTAGCGGCTATAATGAATTGTCGGGCCCCGGCAATACAGATAAAAGTAATTGAAAAAAACGGCATGGGATCCCCCCCAGTCCATTACCAGGTTTTTTGGGTCTGGTGTGAATATTAAGGGGAACCCCAAACCAAAATTTAAAAAAAATTGCGAGGGGGCCCCCCCAAATTCCATACCAGGCCCTTCAGGTATTAAGGGTAACCCTGCGCCAATTTTTTTTTTTATATGGCGTAGGGGTCCCCTCAAAATTTATACCAGACCCTTCAGGTCTGGTATGGATTTTAAGGGGAACCCCGTGCCAAAATTTAAAAAAAATGGCGTGGGGGCCCCCCAAAAATCCATACCAGACCCTTGTCCGAGCACGCAATTTGGCAGGCCGCAGGAAAAGAGGGGGGACAAGAGAGCGCCCCCCTCCTGAACCATACCAGGCCACATGCCCTCAACATGGGGAGGGCGCTTTGAGGTAGCATTTCCCCATTCTGCCTTGTGTCATGACAGAGATCACTGCTCCCTGTCATCGAGAGCAGTGATCGTTGTCATGTGAGTTGAAGCCCATCCCCCCCACAGTTTGAATCACTCCCTAGGACACACTTAACCCCTTCATCGCCCCTAGTGGTTAACCCCTTCCCTGCCAGTGTCATTTACACAGTAATCAGTGCATTTTTATAGCACTGATCACTGTATAAATGACAATGGTCCCAAAATAGTGTCAAAAGTGTCTGATGTGTCCGCCATAATGTCGCAGTCCCAATACAAATCACAGATCGCCGCCATTACTAATAAAAAAAAATAATAATAAAAATGCCATAAATCTATCCCCTATATTGTAGATGCTATAACTTTTTTTCAATATACGCTTATTGCGATTTTTTTTTTCATGTAGAAGAATACATATCGGCTTAAACTGAGGGGAAAAAAAATAGTTTTTTTATATATATTTTTGGGGGATATTTATTATAGCAAAAAGTAAAAAAATTGCGTCTTTTTCAAAATTGTCACTCTTTTTTTGTTTATAGCGCAAAAAATAAAAACCCCAGAGGTGATCAAATACCATCAAAAGAAAGCTCTATCTGTGGGGAAAAAAAGGACTTCAATTTTGTTTGTGTGCAACTTCACACGACCGCGCAATTGTCAGTTAAAGCGACACAGTGCCGAATCGCAAAAAGTGCTCTGCACAGGAAGGGGTTAAAATCTTCCGGGGCTGAATTGGTTAATGATATCTCATGCCAATGTTACATGTCTTCTCTTTCACTCCCTCTCAGCTTGTGCAGACTTCGTTACGAGTGGCTATGGCTGTGGATTATTTGCTGCCTTGCCCTTGCTTTTGATGGTGACCTTCAGTGCACACCTGGGTCTGCACTCTTGACCTAGACTAGAGCAAAGTAGGCTCAGGTGTAATTAAACCATACCCCTTTCAGCCACTACCACTGTCAGCACAATTTAACCACACCCAACATTTGGTGTAGCGAGCTCAGCATGCAGATTTTTTTCCTTTTTCAAAGATTTTATTCAATTCTTTTCAAATAAAGAATGTACAAATAATGAAATTCATTAAATAGTACAGCAAGGGTACAATATCCCGAAACATTTAGGCTGGGTTCACACTATTGCAATGCGGGAACCAGCACGATTTCTGTTCCCGCATCGCATGTCTCTCGCAGGCAGTTCACCCTGCCCTATGCCAACCACTGCGGGTGTCAATACAAAGCTAATGACACCCCAAGATCGGTTTGCAGATCGCAGTACGAACTGTGAAATGGTGCAGCAATAGGATCGCATGGGTGTGAACATCCATGCGATCCGATTCCAATGCGGACCGTAAGAAGGGTCCTGCACCATTTTGGTCTGAATGCAATGCGAATTCAACCATACATTATGTATGGCTGAATTCGGATCGCACAGACATCGCATGTGATCTGCACAGCAATGCGGTGTGAATCACATGCGATGTCTGACATTGCAAATAGTGTAAACCAGGGCTCAAGTTTTTTGGATAACAACATTACAGCTTTCATAGATTGGCTATGTCACCTCGATAACCTTTTGATGTGCTACAACCTCAGCAACACAGGAAGCTTTTACTGAGCCCACTTGAAATACAATCTGGTGGATATACCACTCTAATTTCTCAGTGGAAGAAGTGGATGATTCAGCATTTTGTTGATTTCTCCTCTACAGATGTCCTAGTGATTGTGGGATTAAACATTTCATTCACGGTGTATCTTCTGAGAGAGTACCCCCACTATTGTTATATAATTATTGCATCCTTATCTGTATATTTGATATTTTTTTTGATTCATTGATTTATACTGTAAGATGTATTTATATATGCTTTGAAGTTCATTTTGGGAGTATCTTGAGTTTAGTAGGTATACCTTTGTTTTTAATCCTATGTCTTTATACTTTCTATGCAATAAAATGTATTTCCGTGGAAGCACTATATAAGTAGATATTTTTACAGAAGTTGTGTCTTGCGATTACCTTGCGCCTATGCACATTTGCACAACTGTTGGTACCCAGTGCGATCTCCAGAACACTGCACAGTCACAAGGACCAGTTTAGTGTCTTTACTCACAAGTTCCCAGGACAGCTGCCACCTTCCGGCTTTCTCCAGACAGGGTCCAGTGAGTGAGACAGTCCTTCTCCAGACCAGATCCCTTGTGGTGAGGTCCTGCAATCATCTCCTAGCACAGTCCATCCAGACCAAAGTGTTTGTTACCCCAGCATTTCATATTCCAAATATGTGCCTGCTGTACTATGTACTTGTATGAAAAAGTCCTTCTTTCCTATCAAAACTGACCACACTAAACAGGAGAACACATTGTGGTCAGTTCTCTAGCTGTGCTTGGAACTCAGTCTGCTCTCCTCCAATAATCAGATTTGTCCTGACACACCCCTTCTGCAGAGCCATTCACTGGGAAGCTCAGTCTGCTGCTGCTTCTCCACCCCCCAGCTCTTATGCAGTTGAGAATACTAGGGGAAAAAATTGTTTTTATAATTTCTTTTGTATATCCATACACAAATGTTTTGCCTTCCATTTCAATTTTAAACTAAATGGGTTGTTTTACAAGGTGATCATTTACAATCACTTTAAGCCCTAACCCCACTGAGGCCTGTAGTAAAGGTACGTGGTCCACAGGCTGCCTAACAGCCCCTCAGGCTCTGGAACCCAGCTCTCCAGTGCCTCCGACTATAAATCACCCTTCCAGCCCCCTTCTGGACACTCTTCTCTATGGATTGGCTGGAGCATAATAAATATTTAGGCTGGTTATTTGAATTTCCTTCCATAAGTTATGGCAGCTAGCTAGCTGCCCCGGTATCCTCTTCTTCAGCGGGTGGCCTGCTTTCAGATAAAAGTGGTCTCGCCGCAAGATAACTTTTATCGGCGGCGAGAGAGGGTCCCCTCCCACCGTGCCCCGGTGCCCTCCGCCGCCTTACCGGAGCCACCAGCAGCGGCGGAGGTGATCGTATCCTGTGTCCTCTATGGTATGGAGCTGAGTGAGGCGAATATGGCCCCCTCCTGTCTCCATACCAATGCAGGGCGGAAGAGATGTCAAAACGTCACTTCCGCCCATAGCTCTTAGCAACATTTACATTTTTTTTTAAAACTATATTTTTTATTGCATTTTAGTGTAAATATGAGATATGAGGTCTTTTTGACCCCAGATCTGATATTTAAGAGGTCCTGCCATGCTTTTTTTCTATTACAATGGATGTTTACATTCCTTGTAATAGGAATAAAAGTGACACTTTTTTTTTTTTTTAAAGAACAATGTAAAAATGAAAAATAAAAGGTAAAATAAATAAGAAAAAAAAGCATTTTTAAATGTGCCCTGTCCCGCCGAGCTCGCGTACAGAAGTGAACGCATACGTGAGTAGCGCCCGCATATGAAAACAGTGTTCAAACCACACATGTGAGGTATTACCGCGATCGGTAGAGCGAGAGCAATAATTCTAGCCCTAGACCTCCTCTGTAACTCAAAACATGCAACCGGTAGAATTTTTTAAATGTTGCATATGGAGAGTTTGCCGCCATTCCACGAGCGGGCGCAATTTCGAAGCATGACATGTTGGGTATTAATTTACTCGGCGTAACATCATCTTTCACAATATAAAAAAAAATGGGCTAACTTTACTGGTGTCTTATTTTTTAATTCAAAAAAGTGTATTTTTTTTTTTAAAAGTGCGCTTGTAAGACCGCTGCGCAAATATGGTGTGTCAAAGTATTGCAATGACCGCAATTTTATTCTCTAGGGTGTTAGAAAAAAAAAAAGAAAAAAATATATATATAAATGTTTGGTGGTTCTATATAATTTTCTAGCAAAAAAAAAAATTTATTTTAACTTGTAAACAACAAAGTTGAAAAATAGGCCCGGTCTTAAAGTGATTAAGCATATTTGTGGAATCAGTTAAAAATAGCAATGGGAAAATTAGAAAAGGGAACTAGTGCTTTTATTAGCAATGGCTGGTGAATCAGTCAGATTCCGAATGAGTCAAACGAATGTTTGTATTTTTGGTTATATTTGTTATTAGGGCATTGTGAACAAAGCTAGTCAAATTAACTCTAGAGCAAAGTTTTGGGTTTGAGCAAACACGGCTATGACCACAACACATGAGACGGCTCCTAGCAATCAGCCTGCTATTCAGCTACTTTTCTTTCCCGTAAACTCATTATCGGTGTTGGCACACTCTTCTTCTACATTTCCAGACCACAATGACTGACAATGCAGAGACATAAAATACGCATTATTCCGAATATCAAACACTCTTTAGGTTTATTCGCCTGATGGTGATGAAGAATATCTAGAACAATTTTTCAACTCACCTCCAAATTGGGTGGAAAAGCATAAGGACAAAAATATGTTGCATATAAATTTTGTGATATTTTTAAAATCAGCACAAGGGACAGTACTTACATTCACTGCAATGTGTCCCTTGTGCTGTTGGCTGTTAAAATTTGAAGTCCACTGGCCCTCCCCATACCACCGCACCTGCAATCTTCCTATATTGCAGGGGTTAATAGAGCTGCTGGACCTCTCACAGTCACAGGCACTCATCAAGAGTGTCGTTTCCACCTCCGTTCATATCAGTTGTACCATAGCTTCCATCAAAGAAAGGTTCTGTATAATTAGAGGATGGGCGGATGAATAAAAGGTCCACTTCTTCCATTCACAGACTGCTTCTCATTGCTTGAACCCTTGTACTGCTTCTATGAATGGAGGAGGGGAGGGGGTGGAAAGGGCAGACATAGTTGGCACTCTTGACAGGTGCCTGTGACATGTACAGCAGCTCTACTAACCCCCGCAAACCTCAGATTACCTCTAAAGGGTTATATGGGGGGGAGGGGAGAAGCAGCACATGGGACACTTTGCATTGGATATAATATCCCTTGGCTTAACCTTAGCAGAGAAATGTAAGGTCACCAACTTGGCTTGGAAAAATCTCAATTTTCTGTGGCTCTACCTTTAAAACGAAAGCCTCGTACACGATCAGATTTTCCGCAGACAAAACCTCTGACTTTTGTTCGCAGGCGTGTGCCTTATTTTTGTCTTGCATACAAACGGCAAGGAATTGTCGGCCAACAAACACGAACGTAGTGACATACTACGTGGTTTTTCAGCTCTTTCATGCCACCCTTTTGGCTCCTTCTGCTAATTTCGTGTTAGTAGAAGTTTGGTGAGTGTTGATTCGCGCTTTTCATTTCGTGCTTTTCATTTCGTGCTTTTCAGTTAGTTTCTGACCGGCTGTTCGTCAACCAGACATGTTGCGGAATTGGAGGTGATAACGTGTTATTTATTATTGGCCTTGGAGTTATTACTTTGACCCAAGTCCAGTCCAGGAACAGGAGGAGGAGGATTTCTTGGACCAAAAATTGGTTGCTTTATTAATCACTACCAATTATGTCATATGCCTTTGCTGCGGGAGCTCCAGGAGAATAATCCAGATGATTTTTGGAATTATCTCCAGATGATGTACCCCTGCTTTCACAAACTCTTGGCATTGTTGACCCCTATATTAAGAAGCAGGAAACATGCATGAAACTTTTTTATTTTTTGGTTGAATAATAATGATTTGATTTGGTATATTTTCTATATTTTTGGATGCATAGAATGCACTTTTTGGTTAAGTTCTATTGGCAGATATTTGTTTTCTTTTTTAATGCACAAAAAAAAAAATTGTGTAGAATAATACTTGGCTATGTGTTTTACTTCAAATGACATTTTGGGAGTAGGCAGTTTCATTTAAAAAAATACAATGTAAAATTAACAAGGAACACCAACATAGTTCTATCTTTGATCTTAAAAACGACGGTATAATGGTGTTGTGGTAACTTGCCCAAAAAGAAAAAAAAAAGCATAATAATATTATTCTTGATATCACTAGAAAAAAAAACCTTGAAAATTTGTTTGCAATAACTCCATCAGTATCACCAGCAAATCAGCTTCATTATTATCCCATTAAAGAAGAAGCAAATTGTGCGCTACATTTGGAGATTTCATAATTTGCCACGTCACGAATGTTAATTCTCCATTACAAACGCTAGTTTACAAGACCGACTGCTTCCGGCTCATCCTTGCTTCCGAGCATTCAGGTTTGTACTTTGGACTTTTGTTCGACGGACTTGTATACACACGCTCGGAAAATCCGTCATTAGTCCGCGGAAATTTTTAAAACCTGCCATCCAACATTTGTCTGCAGAAAATCCGACAACAATTGTCCGATGGAGCGTACAAATGGTTGGATTTTCCACCAACAGCCTGTCATCACACATTTCCCGTCGGAAAATCCGATCGTGTGTACGCAGCTTAAGGGTTAGTAGGATACTTGTATAGATTATAACAATGCACCCCTCCTGCAAAACAAATGAAATGATCCTTTTTAAAACAAAGTGAAAGTGATACCAATGGCGGGTGTCCATTTTCCTCAAGTCCTGGTCAGTCTGCTGTGTTACAGAGACACTGGGGTTGATTTACTAAAGGCAAATAGACTGTTTACTTAGCAAGAGAAGTTGCATTTTGCATGGGAATTTACCCCAAAGCGTAGTAAAGCTCTTCTGACTTCCATCATCCAATCAAAAAAGCATTTTTTTTTTAATATTATTTATTATTATTTATATTTTACTTGCAATGTGAAATTTTACCACATTCATTAAGCTCTAGGGAAAATTCCCACGCATAGTGCAACTACCCTTGATACTTGAACTGCCTTTTTGCCTTTAGTAAATTAACACCAGTGGTTGCTGGTACCCACCAGTATCAGCAGATTCCTGCAGGAGTACATAGAGCAGGAATATGCAATTAGCGGACCTCCAGCTGTTGCAAAACTACAAGTCCCATGAGTTATAGCAAGACTCTGACAGCCACATGCATGACACCCAGAGGAAGAGGCATGATGGGACTTGTAGTTTTGCAACAGCTGGAGGTCCGCTAATTGCATATCACTGACATACAGTGTCAAATGGTGTTGGAGCTTACCCAGGGCGATAACGTGCCTGGCCACCCCTAAATGCTGTAACATGGTGGGGGTCACATGCACATTTCCCATACCCCAAAAGCCCATTCTATTATAGCAAAGGAATGAGGACTTCTGAAATGAAAGCTTGCTCTGTATTGGATGGAGGTCACCTTTGGTAATACGAAACAACAATGGCTTCTGAAACACATGAATTGTATGTCTTCCATAATTCTGCTATTTAGCACAAGTTAATATATTGTTTTTTTTTTTACCCACTAGGAGCTGAAGATCTGTACTCTTATCTGGCCTACGATTGCAGAAGAAATCTCATGGGACATTTCATTTATTCTTCTGGATTTTCTGATCCCTGGTTTGAGCATTGTTGTCAGCTATACCAAGATCTATAAGGTACTTAGTCATAAAGTGTCCATTATGTTCTTTTACTATTTCTGGAGGCTTGAGTATGACAACTTTACTATTCCATATATTACTGAAACAATATAAAGGACTTCTAACACTACACTCCTGTGCTCTACAATTCCCTTCATTAAATGCACCTGAGGAAGTTCATTTCCACCCTCTTCCCCTCTGATTGTCTCACACACCTGTTAGCCGATTGGTAGACATACAGAGGAGATGAAGCAATGTTTATATGTTCACCATTCTACTACACCCACCTCTGGCATTACATTGACTCTATATTAAATGCTGACACTTGTAGAGCACAGGAGAGTACTTCCTATGTACTCATGCCTCCAAAGAATCCTTAGGCTGGCCATAGACGGCCATTGGTTGCAAGAAATAAATTTGCACAATTCCCCCATCAACACAGTCAATGCAGCAAGGGGAATCCCTCCCACCAAGCCATTGTGTTCTCCAGACGGTGGGGGAAGCCATCCCCACCGGGAGAAGACAGTAATTATTGCTAGTGGCTATAACAGCCGCTTCCAATAATTGCATGTAAAATCCAGCAGGCTGGTTATACCCATTTTGCACAATCAACTTGGAAACATTCAGCCTGCACATACATGGATCAAATCTCGGCCGGTTCAGCAGGAATTTGAACTGTCTGTGGCCAGCTTTAGTGGCAATGTAAGCAGCCACCATTTTTTTTTAACTACTTGACCTTCGGAAGATTTACCCCCCTTCATGACCAGGCCATTTTTTGTGATACGGCACTGCCTTACTTTAACTGACAATTACACAGTCATGCAACGCTGTATAAACATTTTTATTTTTTTCCCACAAAGACTACTTTCGCACTGAAGGCGTTTTAGCGCTAAAAATAGTGCCTGTAAACCACCTGAAAACCGCCTCCCACGCCACCCCATTGTGAAAGCCCGTGTGCTTTCACACTGGGGCGGTGTGCTTGCGGGACGTTACAAAAAGCCCTGCAAGCGGCATCTTTGGAGCGGTTTCGGAAGTGCTGTCCATGCATTTCAATGGGCAGGGGCAGTTTCGGAGCGCTGTATACTGCCCCTGCCCATTGAAATGCATGCACAGCACTTCCGAAGCGCCTGAAAAGCACTTCGGAATCGCCACAACTCAGGCAGTTTTAAAATCTTCTTTGGCCGCTAGCGGGGGGGGGGTCAAAAGCGCCCGCTAGCAGCCGAAAAGCACTGCTAAATTGACGGTATAGCGCCGCTAAAACGAGCGGCGCTTTACTGCTGACGCGGTGTGGCCCCAGTGTGAAAGTAGCCAAATAGAGCTTTCTTTTGGTAGTAGTTGATCACCTCTGCGGTTTTATTTTTTGTGCTGTAAACTTAAAAAACTGACGATTTTGAAAAAAAACTAAATATTTTTTACTTTTTGCTATAAAACATGTCTAATAAAAGAATTTAAAAAAATCTAATGTCTTCAAAAATGTAGCCCAATATGTATTCTGCTACAAATTTTTGGTAAAAAAAATCCCAATAAGCATATATTGATTGATTTGTGCAAAAGTTATAACGTCTACAAACATATATAGTGGAATTTTTATGTCTTCATTTTTTTTACTAGTAATGGCGGCAATCAGTGACTTTATATTGCGGCAGACAGTCAGACACTGATACTTTTTGGAAACCAGTGACACTAATACAGTGATCAGTGCTAAAAATATGCACTGTCACTGTACTAATGACACTGGCTAGGAAGGGATTAAATGTGTGCCTAACCAGTGTTTTGGTGTACTGTGTGTGCTGCTTTTGCCCAGGGAAGTCATGGATTTTATTCCCTGTTTTGCGGGGAAGGAAAATCCATTACTTCACTGCTGACAGCGGTCATGGCACCCGCTGATCAGTATCTGCTGTGTATAATCACAGCACAGCTGGGTTGCCAGCGGTTTGCGCACCCCCTACCTGGAAGTCTTAGAGACTCTAGCACATTCTTTAGATAAAGCCTCTCATCACTGATTATGGTTCATATGCCTCAGTCAGTTTATTTGCACTAATGCTTTATGTCCCTCAAGCACCAGATTAGAACTCACTTATAGAGAGGTAGAAAGCGTCTCCAGTCCTCCACTTATAAGTGGAGGCTGGGGCTCTAACACACTCTTTAACTGCTTCCCGTCCATATTGTCAAATTACGGGCGGGAGCACTCTTGTTCTGGGAGGACAATATAAGACGTCCTCCCACTCTCGGCGTGCTTGCGTGCCTGGAGGGGAGCACAGGGTGGCAATCGGTGGTGCATTCTGTCCCTGGGACATAGCTCACCACTGATCCCGGTAAAGAGCCGATGACAAGGCTCTTTACCCATGTGGTCGGCTGTGTCCAATCACAGCTGATCACATGTAAACAAGGAAATGGTTATCGGCATTCCTCTCCTCACGCTGACAGTGAGAGACCATCAGTGCTGTATGTCAGTGCTGCATATCAGTGTCGTCTATCAGTGCCCATCAGTGCTGCATATTAGTGCCTCCTCATCAGTGCAGCTTCATCAGCGCAGATCAGTGAAGGAGAAAAATGACTTATTTACAAAATTTTATAACAGAAACTAAGAAAAACTTCTTTTTTTTTTTCATTTAAAAAAATAAAAAAACCCAGTGGTGATTAAATACCACCAAAAGAAAGCTCCATCTGTCTAAAAAAAAATGATAAAAATGTAATTTGGGTACAGTGTTACATGATGTATTTGTCATTCAAAGTGTAACAGCGCTGAAAATTGGCCTGGGCAGGAAGGGGATGAAAGTGCCCGGTAGGCAAGTGGTTAAATAAAGAGTTTCATCACTGTCTGTAGCTCATATGTTCTGGTCAGTATATTTATATCTGCAAAATAACTCACAAAACTGTACATCAGTATTGCAGAGGCAAAAACACAAATGGCTGAGGCTCGTCTGACACATTCTTTGGAAAAAGAGCTTCCCATCACTGACTGTGGCCCATTTATGTTCCCTTTCAGTTTCCTTTCAGGGGTTTACCACATTTCATCACTGTGTACTCAAGAAGTTCTAATCTAAAGCAGTGGTTCCCAACCTTTTTGGCACCGGGGTACATGAAACAAAATTATGATAAGGCCCGGGGGGCGTTGATACGGTTTTACACTGGCAATTTGAAGCGCATTATTTCTATTGTTACATTGTATTATAAAATGAAATAGTTTAAGTCACCATAATGCAGAATCAGAGGGAGCCCTGAGTGTGTCACTTGCCTAGCCTGCCACCAGATGCGGATGGTAGTCTGCCACCAGATGCGGATGGTAGTCTGCCACCAGATGCGGATGGTAGTCTGCCACCAGATGCGGATGGTAGCCTGCCACCAGATGCGGATGGTAGCCTGCCACCAGATGCGGATGGTAGCCTGCCACCAGATGCGGATGGTAGTCTGCCACCAGATGCGGATGGTAGTCTGCCACCAGATGCGGATGGTAGTCTGCCACCAGATGCGGATGGTAGTCTGCCACCAGATGCGGATTGTAGTCTGCCACCAGATGCGGATTGTAGTCTGCCACCAGATGCGGATTGTAGTCTGCCACCAGATGCGGATGGTAGTCTGCCACCAGATGCGGATGGTAGTCTGCCACCAGATGCGGATGGTAGTCTGCCACCAGATGCGGATTGTTACTTTCCACTGTCACCTGCCACCAGGTACAGATTGTCACTTGCCACGTCGCCTGCCACCAGATGTGGATTGCGTGTTACCAAAAATACCAGATGCAGCTTGTCACTTTTTAAATGTAAAGGCAATTCGGTTGCAGGCAACCGTGATAGCAGAGAAAGAGGCTTCTGGCGGTCTCTCCCCAGTGTTACAGGCGTCCAAGGGTGAACTGGCACATGTGCATTGGCTGGGCCCCAGAGTGAGGGTGAGCAGTGAGAGATGATGTCATCTCTCTGCTTGCACGTGGCTGCAGATAACAGAGCAGCCTTTGCGGCTGTGAGGGTGGAACTGCTGTGATGCGGTGCTGGCGAGCAAGCGAGCAGAGAGATGCCGAACCTGTGACAGAGCAGACTTTGCGGCCCGGGCCCAGTGATTGGGGCCCCCGGATCTAATGAGTGTATTAGAGCCCCAGCCTCTTGTCTTTATGCCTCTGCAACACTAATGTACAGCTTTGTGAGTTAAAGCGGGGGTCCACCTATCTATCGTTTTTTTTTTTGGAGTTCATTCACAAACTTTTCTTCTCATGATTATCTACTCACATGTTCTGTGTAATAAGTCCGCCTGTGTCCGATTTCGTTGTAAAGAATAACTTATAAAATTCACTGAAGGCGGTTTCCATCTTCATTGTGGGCATTTGAAGCCCACAAGCATGTATTTCCTGGATGCGGTGAATGCTGTGCTCCCTGCTCAGATAATTTTAAAGAGTTCTGAGCAGGAAGATGGACGTAATAAACAGATGACTCCAGTGCATATAGAAGAGAACTGAGATGGGTCCCTGTGAGAGGATGAGGAAGGAGAGGGAGAGCAGAGAATGTTTTTTTAGAGATGCCAACACATGCGTTGTAGACCACGAGAAATGTGGTTACATGGGGTCCGGGAGGGGCATGAAATAACAACATATCTCACAGAGGAAGGGAGTATTCAGGAGGCAAACACTGATCTCCAAATTTTCAATTAATCTCGAGTAAATCTGCCTAAAGTCTATATTGCTGCCCTTAAAAGTTGATGGTCCTTTGTCCTCTCCCATAACTTTGATCCTGTGGAGTGGACCAAGGATATACTCCTCTTTGCTAGGAAATTAGCCTTAAGGAAAGAATATAAGGACAAACAATATAGTCAACTGCTATTTACATTTCCCAAAGAGGGACTGAGGCTTCTTGAATCCCTCCAAAATGAAAGTGAAGGAGGGGATGCAGAGATTATAGGACCATTTACCAGGGCCCTCTGATTCCTTCTGTATTGAATTGTTTTGTAACTACACTGTCTGCCCTCATGTTGTAAAATGCTGAAAAAACTGTTGGCACTATATAAACCCTGTATAATTATAATAATAATTTACCACACTCAAAACAAGAAACTGTTACCCCCCCCCCCCCCCACCTCTTCCCCATGGGAGAGTTATATACAGCTATTTGTCAAGTTGGTTGAGCGTGAACTGAGCAGTCTATGGAAAAAGTTGCAGGATAAGAATCAGACAAAGAACAGAAGCTTCAATCTGACATGTTTATGAATTCCTGGAGGAATTGAGAAACAATAAAGAACTCATAATCAAGTCAGCACATAAGGGTGGAAATATTGTATTATTGGACATATCCTTCTATGTTATGGCAGGAAACCAATGAGAAAACTGAGAGGTTTGTGGAACATCTAAATATGAATGGCATAGGGATGTTTTTCACAAGTGAAATAGAGAAAGAGTATTAACTTCTTGGATCTGAAAATCATGTGGGGTACTGATGGTGCCATCTGGAACCATCATATATCGTACACCCACCTCCATCCTACTCCACTGGGATAGTCACTATTGCACTTCTTTCAAAAAAGGCATAACATCAGGTCAGTTCATGAGGGCAGAGAGAAACTGTTCTAAGGATGATGCATTCAGGACAGAAAGTACAGTTATTTGTGAGATTTAAGTGGAGAGACTACAACTGGAGTGATCTCAAAAGAACCTTTGATAAAGTGAATGACACCCCAAGAGAAACCCTCTTGGTTCCCAAAAGGAAACGAGAAGATGAAGTAGGAGGTACACACATAACAGGCACCTACTCCAGACAATCCGGTCAGATTTATAATATCATCAGGAGATACTGGCATGTCCTCTTGGATGATAGGGATTTATCTGGTGTACTTCCCAAGATTCCCTTGATCACATAGAAGGAGGAGAAATCTGAAGGATCTATTGGTACATAGTCATTTTGAAAGGAAGTCTCAGCTACTGGCTGCCCCAACATCACTATTGAAAGACCTCAGGGCAGTTTTAAGTGTGGACACTGTAAAGCATGCACATATATCCCAGCAGTTAGGGAATTTATTACCCTTATGCCCCATACACACGGTCAGACATTGATCGGACATTCCGACAACAAAATCCATGGATTTTTTCCGACCGATGTTGGCTCAGACTTGTCTTGCATACACACGGTCACACAAAGTTGTCGGAAAATCTGATCGTTCTGAACGTGGTGACGTAAAACACGTACGTCGGGTCTATAAACGGGGCAGTAGCCAATAGCTTTCGTCTCTTAATTTATTCTGAGCATGCGTGGCACTTTGTGCGTCGGATTTGTGTACACACGATCGGAATTTCCGACAACGGATTTTGTTGTCGGAAAATTTTATAGCAAGCTCTCAAACTTTGTGTGTCAGAAATTCCGATGAAAAATGTGTGATGGAGCCCACACACGGACGGTTTTTCCGACAACAAGGTCCTATCACACATTTTCCGTCAGAAAATCCGACCGTGTGTACGGGGCATAAGAATGTTGAGATTGTTAAGATTTCATTGTTTTACAATTGTAGTTCAGAAGGGTTATTTGTAAGTGTTCATGCCCGTTGTTATATGTGGGGAAAACTATTCACCAGTTTAGGTGTTATGTACTGGAGCATGTCAATGGTGTGACATTAAAGAATGACAGGCCGATTTCCAAACACATGTGACATAAACATAATGGCAAAGCTGGTTGCCTGAAGTCCTGGATCATCCAACATGTCCACTTAGGACAGAGAAAAGGTGATCTGGACAAAAAAATGACTTAAGGCAGGTGCACAATGGATATTTTGCCTCAGATCACGTACACTGTGGGGTTTCAATGAGGGGTTAACTTACCTTCTGTTTGTGTGTGATTAGATCTTTGACTTGCATCCATAACCTATAATGGAAACAGATATACTGTGTGGCATATTTTGAGGCAGGACAGGCAAAAGTGTGACTGATTATTGTAAGTTGACATTAGTCTGAACCTTCATGAACTGGAGGATCTGAGTGTACAAATCCAAATTTAGATGATTCTCAGTATTCTCCCGACAGTGTGAAAATTATTGGATATTTCACACAGTTCCTGGTAGATAGCCTTCTCCTTTTTGTCCACAAGATGGCAAAGTCCCGGCAGTTATCATACAGGAAGGGGCGGGCATAGCAGCCAGCTTTGGCTACAAATAGAGGAGAAAGTGGGCTTGGCCGCCATTTTGCTGTTTGACCATGTGGTGATGGCACACATGCCACTGAAGTATTTTATATCACTTTGCGGCACCCCAACAAAGCTCTCCCTTTTGAGAGCAAAACTTTTTGGGCGTTTTTTTTTTAGATTTATCACTGGTATGATTTTGGTGTTTTGAGTGGATGACTGGGGACTCTCAATGCCTCTTTATATGTGAGCTCTAATTTGGTGCTTGTGGAAAGTAAGAATTAGTGCTAATTTGGGCAGCGGTTGGGCCAGGTGACGTGTTGGGCCAGGTGACGTGTTGGGCTTTAGGAAGCTAGTTAAGCCCTTCAGTACTCTATGCTCTTTAGAATAGAGTCAAAGCCCTTATTGAGTACACAGGGGTGAAATATGGTGACCCCCTTTGTGTTCATGTCTCTACAATACAGATGTATAGCTTTGTGAGTTAATTGGCAGAGATGCATACAAACTGAAGAACATATAAGCCACATCAGTGATTTTTCTAAAGAATGTGTTTGAGCCCCAGCCCTTTGTGTTTTTGCCTCTGCAAAACTGATGTACAGTTTTGTGAGTTAATTTGCAGAGATATAAACATACTGACCAGAACATATGAGCCACAAAGCGTGGAGGACTGGAGACACTTTATGCCTCTCTAAGTGAGCTCTAATCTGGTACTTGAGGGAAGTAAGCATTAGTGCAAATAAACTGACTGGGACATATGAACCATAGTCGGGTATGGGAGGCTTTATCTAATGTGTGTTGGAGCCCCAGCCACTGTGTTTTTGCCTCCGCAACACTAATGTACAGCTTTGTGAATTAATTTGCAGAGACCTAAATAACTTACCAGAATGATGGGCCACAGTCATGGACGAGAGGCTTCATTTTTAAAGAGTGTTAGACCCCCAGCCTCCACGTATAAGTATTAAACACACACACTTTCTGTTGGATAACGCCCTTTTTTAAGTATACCCTAATAAAAGTTGGGTTTTAACCCTGTGGCTTATTTGGTGCATGCGCACCTGCGTCTGTTTTTTTAATTCTGTTTAGAACAACTTTGTTAGGCACACCACCGCAAAATTTTAGTTTGAGAAAAAAAAACATTTAGCCAATTCACCCCAGATGCGCTTTTTTTCCTGCACAAAATGCGGGCACAGTGTTTTCCATGTATTCCAATGGCTCTAGTTCACACCATGCAGTCATTTTCCGGTCAGTTTCTACACCGAAAACTGACTGCATAGTGTGAACTAGAGACGTTGAAATACATGGAAAACTCTGTGCATGCATTTTGTGCAGAAAAAACGCACAGAACTGCATCTGGTGTGAAATGGCCCTTAAAGAGAAACTTCAAGCCTGGTATTTGTTGACTGAAGTGCAGTTGCTCCCAACCCCCCTTTTCCGGGTGCTGCCATTATGCTGCATGTGCAGATAATCCGAAGGGCTCTGCCCACATGTCGCGTCCTGACAGAGCCCTCTGGCACATCTGCGCATGTGAAGGGTATTTACCGTGCATGTGCAAAGATGGCAACGTTTTGGGATTTCTGTAATAACCGTCTTTGCTCATGTATGCAGATGTGCGGGGCGAAGCCACATGTGGACAGATGTGCCACGGGGCTCTCAGGACCCGAAGTCCTCTGGTACATCTGCACACCGCGAATTATGCAGAAGTGCTGCTTTGCGGCACAATAAATAAATTTTAAAAATCTATCCGGTTGAAGGAGGCAGGGCAAGGTAAGAATAATAAACGGTCGACGCCAAACAAAACCCCTCTCCGAATTCACTCTTTGTAAACAGCCATAACAATAATTAGGTTGCCCTAGGCCAGTGATGGCAAACCTTGGCACCTCAGATGTTTTGGAACTACATTTCCCATGATGCTCATGCACTCTCCAGTGTAGTAGAGCATCATGGGAAATGTAGTTCCAAAACATCTGGGGTGCCAAGGTTTGCCATCACTGCCCTAGGCACTTGCAGCTCCCAATAATCCATGGGTCCACTGAAAAGACAAAAAAAAGGGAAATGCTAACCCTAACCTATTATTTTGGCTAGACAGAAAGATGAAATACGTTGCACTCACTTTTGGCAAGGAATACACTGACATATAATTATTGCATGTGGTCCAGATTGAATGTGCTCTCTATAGTCTAATTCACAATCTACTTGTACAAGCCTACAGAGAAGCTGGCTAGTGAGATGGGGCTGGCAATCCTACATCTACTGTATGCCCCCCCGCTGTAAAGCCGGTAACTGGCAGTATGCAGGATCAGCACTAGTGTACATTCACAGGCAGTTAGGGAGAAGGCTGATGGTAGCAGGCTGCTGGATGAAACAGGCTACACTGATAGCTGGGTGAGGCTTCTGGAGGTAACCATTGCGTGAGAGCAACACCAGCCACTATGGAGTGTATCTGCTTGTGTGGGCTGTAATGACAATGCGTTTTGGGGGCACGTCCCTCCTTTCTCAAATCTATGGCATGACAAAAGAGGACAGTATATACACACAATGCTACTATTAGCAACTTTGTAGTACATATTGCCACCATAGCAGTATAACATTGGTTGTGCAATATGCATACGTCCCAACATTTTGAGATGGGAATGAGGGACACCTACTAGCAAACGTATGTAGGCATAGAACATGCCCCCCTGCCACACCCCCTTAAAGGAGAATTAACCAAAAAAAGGTTAATTAAATCAACAAGTGCTTTTTTTTACCAATACTATTCCTTTCATATTTGCTTTTAAAATGTATAAATGCAGCAATTTAGAAATTGGATGAAAGGTTTAGCACTGGGAAATACTTTTTGAAAGATAAAAAGTACATTTTATATACAATATATAGATCAGACCAAAATGAGGGACAAATGAGGAGGAAAGAGGGACATTGTTCCAAATCAGGGACAGTCCCTCGAAATCAGGGACAGTTGGGAGCTATGCAATATGAGTGTCATAATGAAAATAACTTGAATAATATAATAAAATAAATATATATTCTGTGTACAGCTACCCAGTAAGTTAATCACTCATGAACGTGTGTCCATATTAACAGATCTTTACGTGACACGATGGCTCCTGTAAAGGATAATATATGAAATTATTATAAAAAATATGTATAAATCTGATATATTGTGTAGATCAATGTTTCTCAATTCCAGCCCTCAAGTACCCCCAACAGGTCATGTTTTAAGGCTTTCCATTATTTTGCACAGGGGATTTGATCAGTTTCACTGCCTTATGCCGCGTACACACGGCCGGACTTTCTGACAGAACAAGTCCGATGGGAGCTTTTGACCGGCCATTCCGACCGTGTGTATGCCCCATCTGACTTTTTCTGTCGGCATTTCCGACGGACTTAGATATAGAACATATTCTAAATATCTCAGTATGAAATACCGACGGAGTTTAGACTGTTCGCAAGTCTGGCCATGTTTACAGGGCATTAGTAATTACCACAGCCGTTTCATATGAGGGAAATCCTGAAAACATGACCTGTTGGGGGTACTTGAGGACTGGAGTTGAGAAACGTTGCTGTAGATCAGTGTTTCTCAACTCCAGCCCTTAAGGCGCCTCAACAGGTCATATTTTCAGGATTTCCCTCAGATGAAACTGCTATGGTAATTACTAAGGCAGTGAAACTGATCAAATCACCTGTGCAAAATGGGAAGCCGGACGCCTTGAGTTGAGAAACACTGCTGTAGATGATAAAAATGGAGAAAAAAAATACATGCACACTACTGTGCAAAAGTTTTAGGCAGGTGTCAAAAAATGCTGTAAATTAAGAGCTTTCTAGGTTTTTACCAAAAAAAAATAAATAATAATAATCATTTTTTTTTAAATGTGAACTTATTCTTTAAGACCCCTTTGCAGGATACTAATTTCACTGTCTGAGAGTGATTACATTTAATATTTTTATGGTAGAAGTGGTGGTTCCTGCTTTCCTCTTTTGTGTGATGTACGCCTCCCTCCTCGGAATGCTCTATATCTGCCTGTTTTCTCTTTTGGGAGGGGAATGGCTAAAAAAAAAAAAACCTTTGTGCCATGGATGTATTCTTGTCAGAATCTGGGCATAGTGGAATAGAAACAACATCAGAGTCCTCCAGCACTTGAAAAGAGTTGGAAGTGGTAACTGCGAATACACTATTGGTGCCCTCTGCCTCCGTGGACTTTGGATGAGGTAATACACTGTGCGGTGGTGATCTGATCGAAACATGAACAATGTTATCTCCTGCAGTATTCGGAGAAACGGAGGCATGAGCTGTGGGCACCTGTGAGGTGGGTGGATGCACCATAGGGTCTGCTAGATTGTCATTAGTGTTCTGTCTCCTCCATGTATGTGAAGGATGGGGTCTAGTGGTTTCTAAATGTTTGTGCTCCCGACCTAATTTATTGTCATTGCAGTGTCTAGAATGGTCTCTTTTGGCATATTTACTCCTGCACTAATGCCGCGTACATATGAGCGGAATGTCCGTCAGAAAAAGTCCGATGGGAGCTCTTCATCGTATATTCCGACCAACCGGACTTTTTCCGTCGAAAATTCAGACGGACTTAGAGAACATGCTCTAAATTTTTCCAACTGAATTAATTACTATCGGGAAACCCGCTCGTCTGTATGCTGTTCCGACGTACCAAAAACGGCGCATGCTCAGAAGCAAGTACGAGACGGAAGCTATTGGCTACTGGCTTTTGAACTTCCTTTTTCTAGTCCCGTCGTACGTGTGGTACGTTACCTCGTTCTGGACGGTCGGACTTTGGTGTGACCATGTGTAGGCAAGACCGCTTGAGCGGAATTCTGTCGGAGAAACCTTCGGAGTTTATTCCGACGGCAAAACCGGTCGTGTGTACACGGCATAAGGCTTACCAGTAGGTGGATTGGAATTATTCATGTTAGAAGGGATCCACCAGAAGATGTACTGAAGGATCTTTTCTACTGGAAGATGCGATCATTCTTATAGTCTGCAATATCTCTGGAAAACGTATTTTCTTTAGTGCTTAATACACTTTCTTTGAATTTTTTGTTGCGTATGGAAATACGTTTAACGCACCTTTGGAAACGGGGTAATTTCTTGTATTTCTCAAGTGTATGTGTTAATTGTTGTAAAGTCTTAAGGTGGTTATGAAGCCTAAACACTTTTTACCTTTATGCATTACTTGAATTTAGATAAAAAATGTTTAGGCACTGGTATCCCCCTTCACCCCCTTACATTAGTATACCAGTCTCTTTTAATGCTCCTTCTATAGCTCTGCCCAGCTAGGCATGCTCCCAGATGGCACCCTCATTCCTAGGCTTCCACCATTATTCACATCTGCGCACTCTGTCCAGCCCCTCAAGGCCTTAAGCATCCCTCTGCAGGGCCTGCAGGAGGTCATGGGAGAAAGGGCAGCTACACCTGTTCCTCCCATGCTCTGTACCAGTGGATCTCAAAAACAAAAGCAGAGAAGCCCCTCTAAGTGCAGTAAGACTTTGTATTTTAAAAGACTGCACTTAGAGGCGCTTCTCTGCTTTTGTTTTTGTCTGTGTATATTCAGAGTCTGCTTAACTCCACCAAGAAACCTGCCCTAGTGCCTTGGATAGTTTTTGGACCTTATACCTTATAATTATACTGCTTGCATATTAGGTATTATGACCAAGCCTCTGCGCCTATAACCTCCTTTTCTTGTTTGTACCAGTGGTTCTCAACCCTGTCCTCAAGTACCCCCAACAGGCCAAGTTTTGGGAATTTCTCTTAGATAAAATAGCTGTCCAAAATACCAAGCCATTGACTTGATTTAAAGCACCTGTGCAAGATAAAGGAAAACTTGCAAACATGGGGGTACTTGAGGACAGTGTTGAGAACCACTGCTCTGTACCACCTCACCTGGGACTTCAGCCCTACAAAGGGCCCTTTCGAACAATACTGCAGGAGACTACATCTTGACAGCTCTGGGGTATGTGGATCCCATGTCCCATCTGCCCTGGGCTCCACCCACCAATGGCATTTAGGAGGACACTAACCACACCCATTACATCACTAGATAAGGGAATACTCTAAAACGGACTAATCCTCAATTACTACGTTCCCTTTACCTCTGGGATCAGAGCCATCTAGTGGCAGGCAGGCTAACTGCAACATACTATTTAACTGTCAAAAGTGTTTTACAGTGCTAAAACTTTCACCCAACTTATAAATTATTGCATTTGTTAATTTCAAAAAACAGTTTAAAGGAATAGGGGTAAAAAAGTACTTGTGGGTTTCACCAATTATTGTTTTGTATATTCATTCTCCATATAATGACGGAGTATCAGGGTGTGGCCTTTGCCTTTATACAGTACTTTTTGCTAATAGGTGTGTCTCTTTGGGGACTTTCCATTTAAGCTAAATTCACTCAAAATTATGACTTCAAATTCAGCGGACTTATCTGTTTCTAATCTGCTTTGTACTTATTTTTACAGATAACACAGGACATAAGGCAGAGGATGATCAGCAGTACTGCATATTCTGAAAACCACCAAATCCGAGTCTCCCAGCGTGACTACAAACTTTTTCGAACCCTCTTCCTTCTGATGATCTCCTTCTTTGTCATGTGGACGCCTGTGTTCATCATCGTTCTGCTCCTACTTATCCAGAACTTGGACAAAAACTTCCATCTCTCACCTACATGCTTCTTTTGGATTATTTTATTCACATTCTGTAACTCAATAGTCAACCCAATTCTGTACAACATGAACTTATTCCGGCAGAAATGGTGGCAAATTATATTCTGTTGCAGCTCAGAGGAAACTTTAGATACAGAGACCACAACCAGAAAGAATGAAAATCAAATTGGTTCAGCAGAGATAAAATAGCAAGATGTCAATTTCTGGTGACAAATGTCAATTTGTTAACAATGAAGTTGTAACATAACAACATGAAACCTCACTGTTGGCCATATTTTTTACTTTGCCAGAAGACTTTTTTTGTAAGTTTTACAATGTTTTCCTTTTTTCAGTCACATAAAGTACAGCTTTACAAATAGTTGCATTACTAAGAATGTAAAAGGGATGAACCGAAAGTATACCTATTGGCCAGTGATGTCATAGCCAATAGGAAGGTGCGAGAAAACCTGCAGATGAAAATGCCATGGATCACTGGAGATAATTGCAGAGGGTTCAACACATAGACACCTTTTAGTCCTGCACTGTTTGCATGTTTTTTTTTTTTCTTACAGGAGAAAAATTTTCAGCCTGAACCCTAACATTTAACACTTAAGTAAACTCTTAAAGCTTAACTCCAGCCTTACCTTCAGTCTTGCACAGTTGTAAAGGTTTCCTTTTGAACTGACATTGCTTACTCTGATTTTAGTGCACACTTTGAGCTATCCTCTTGTTGGGACAAGAAAGCCCTGGTGCCAGAGAGCTTAAAGGGATACACCTGTGGGTGAGTGTACCATGGTGCGGCAGCAATAACACACACTCGGTCCAGGTGCAAATAATGAAGCTTGTATTGTAGTCAGTGAAAAACAGTTCACAACAAGCCCAGTGATAAGAAGCCCAAGCGGGAACACTCACGGATGACAGTAGCGCCCAAGTAGCCCAAGTGGGAAGGCTTACAAGAAGAGTGGAGGATCCCTAAGCTTTTTCTACTCATCTGAAAACCTTTTACTACTGCTAATACTGTCCCTGACAGGTGACCAGTCCCTATGCTACCCACACGCTGAAAGCATGCCAAACCCAGGAGCCAGGGTCTTAAATAGACTCTGCCTGACCAAAGATGGCCAGCATGAGCAGTCAGCACCCAACCAGATATTTGCCCCAGTGATCCAGGAAACCATAGAGGAACGTGGGATGTTCACCGGTCATATGAAGTGCAAAGAGACAATGATCTTCCCAGCTTAATGCCTGCTATGAAGGCTAACATGGAGAAGAAGGGAGGGGTCTATCTAAAGTATTAAACTAACTAGTCCCAATATAAAGGGGAACTGGGTTATACCATCATTGACAAATACAGAAATAACAAGTGCCAGTGACAATAAATTGGCACTAAAAGTCATTATCAAGATGTTAATACATAGTGAAATCCAATGCAACAGTAATGGATACAGCATGATAAGTGACTCTCCAAAAGCTTGGTGCAGGTATGTTTCTGCATAAAGCTGATAGAGATATTTCCAGGTGTGTCTAATACCTGTTCTCCGCTCCACATGCTGTGGTTCTTCCTGCCAACTTCCATGTCTTGTAGAGATGCATGAACTGCCAGGAGGAACCACAGTGTGAATGGGAGGAGCAGGTATTCAACAGACCTGGAAGTGTGGAATACTTCCTGCATCTGGGGAATCATTCCCAATATTGAGTTTGTAGTGACAGCCAATTTTAACTTTGCATACAGCACTGTGGCCCTTCTCTTTTCCCTATGGACCTCAAAGTCTCAGGCCCACACAGCACAAACTACCGTAAAAAAAAGTTTGTAAATTTTTACAATTAAAAAATCAATTTTCACTTATTTTCTTCTGCAGGGTTTTCTAAAACTGCCAAAAAATGTATATCTTCCTCTTTGTAACCATGGTAACTGAGGGCAATCTGTGCGATGTCAGCTTCACATATTTATTGGCCCGCCCTACTTTACTATCCTAAAATGTCTGTACATCTTTTAGTTTTGCTCTTCAAAACTTAAAGGGTAACTCCACTTTTGTGGGAAAAAAATAAAATAAATAATAATATAGCACAAACAATTGCCACACAAGACATATTGTAATTGAAAGTTATTAAAAATTACCTTTTCTTTTTTTGAAAAAAAATGTGGGATATTTATTTTAGCAAAAAGTAAAAGATGTGTTTTTTTCAAAATTGTTGCTCTTCTTTTGTTTATAGCGCAAAAAATAAAAACCGCAAGGGGTGATTAAATACCACCAAAAACAAAGCTCTATTTGTGGGGAAAAAAAGGACATCAATTTTGTTTGGGTACAGCGTTGCACGAGCAATTGTCAGTTAAAGCGACGCAGTGCCGTATCGCAAAAAATGGCCTGATCATTGAGCAGCCAAATCTTCTGGGGCTGAAGTGGTTAACTACCCTAGCTTTCAAATCGCTGTTGTAGTTCACTGAAAATTACAAGCCGACAGCCACAAAGGCTTTCGGGGTCTTGTAGTTTTCCATTCACAGATCGCTGTGAATGAGTGACGCGGCTATGTTTTTTAAAAATTTTGAGAGCTAGCGGGGGAGGGGGGGGGGAGAGTGATATTCTTTAGTATTCCCCTTTATTTCTTCCCTGGCAGCCACATAATAATTTATAGTATAGAAAACACTGCAGGTAGGTAACTTGATTTTTTCTGTGCCTTTACTTGCATTTTTTTTTTGCTTTGGTGACAGGGTTTTTGAAATGTTTCATCTGTAATTACATATACAAGGTATACTGTACATGCTGGCAGCCACGTTTGCTTATAACATATGGAGACTCTGTTTTCATAGCTCCCAACTGTCCCTGATTTCGAGGGACTGTCCCTGATTTAGAACAATGTCCCTCTGTCCCTCATTGCCCCTCTGATCTCATTTTGGTCTGATCTATATAGCTGTATATAAAATGCACTTTTTATCTATCAAAAAGTGTTTTCCAGCGCTAAATCATTCATCTGATTTCTAAATTGCTGCATTTGTAAATTTCAAAAGACAATCTAAAGGAATATTAGTGGTAAAAAAAAGCACCTGTGGGTTTACCCAATCTTTTTTTTTTGTACAATTCTCCTTTAAGGAGGTGTGGCAAGGGGTGTGTCCTATGCCTGCATTATTTTGCCGATAGGTGTCCCTCATTCTCATCTCAAGAAGTTGGGAGGTGTGTGTTTTGTTTGCTGTGCTACACCATGGATGTACTATACTGCTCCTTCTCACAATGCGCATTTATAGGTCCAGCTGACTCAATGGAAACAATGCACCCCGTGGTATAGACAGAAAAATGAGGAGCTGGTGTGAGATGGGTAGGTAATGTCTCAATCCCAATTAGTGTGCAAACAAAGTCCCATAGGCTAAATATTTGTTTGCACCCCATGGTATGTGCTGCTGGGGGCAAGGCTTTAGGGTTAGCCTGTTGTTTAGCCGTGCATGAGCCAAATCCAGGTTCGCTTTAATCTTCAGTATTCAGATTGTACGAGGACAAGACCCTGCTTTACCTCGCAGATGATATTACCAATTTAAAGTGTAAACCAGATTTCCCTGAAATCCCCCTTTGCAATTCCATGAGTAGATCAATCACTTGTGAAAGAGGCCTTTTATTTAAATACCAAAGCCAGTTTGCTAGGTCTTGACAGCTGTAGAGGATACATCATATGTATCACAAAAAAAGGGACTGGCATTACAAGCAGCCAGCTATTTAATAAAAACAAGCCCAGATAGCAAGCAATTGTGCTGCAATTGCTAGACTTGCCAGGCTTCCCAAGTTCATTGCACAATTTCAGCAAGTCTGCATTGCATGACTTCAGATCAACTTTCTTTGCAAACATTTTGCAAGTCTGCTGCAAGTTCTGGTTCAGTTATGTTGTGCAATAGTCATCCCACCACAGGGGGCACTGTGGCTGAATTTCCATGCTGTAGACTTGCAGAGCTCTTACTGTAGACTCACCACTGCAACTTTACTTTTGCTAAAAACTTGCCACGCAAATTTACTACAAATTGGAAAAGTGTCAACTAGAAATTGTGCTTCAAGTGCTCTGCAAGTGTACATTGCCATTGAAAATGTGCACTAAGTTAAAGTGGAACTTCAGTCACTTTTTCATCTTTCTATCTATTAAATCTTCTGCCTTTGCTTTTTTAACTTTTTGGATAGTAACACACTTTTTTTTCTGTCAGTTAATACCTTATAAAGCCCACTTTCTGTTTCTTGTCTGGAAAAAAGCCTAGACTTTTGACATCATGCACAGCTCTCTCTCACTCTCATGAGAGTTTGCCAGGAAGGGAGGGGGGGATGAGTCATAAGAGGACCAATGAGAGCTGCAGAGCTGGAAGTGTGGCTCTGTGTGTCTGTGTAAATCCAGGAAGTGTACAGGCAGCAGCTTCAGCATCCCACAGTTAAAATTATTTCAGCCAGACTTAGTGGAGGGAGATTTCTGCAGCATATTTGGCAAGTACAGAATCACAGTATATATAAAATAATATGCAAAGTGGTTGGAGGGAAGCTTCAGAATGGCAAAGATGTTTTTATTACAAATTATGTGAGCAGACTGCAGTTCTTCTTTAACAGACTTAAAGAGGAACTGACATAAATGTGCGGCAAGTTTTTCTTGCTATCTAGGAGGAAGTGGACTTAGGATTACGAAACGCGTTGAGGTTTCATCAACTTAGGTGGAAACTTCTTTCAACTGTATTCCACTATCTGGTGGTTTCTAACTGTTCATTGATGAAAACTTTGTGTAGAAGAAAAGGTGTTCATGTATATTTGAGTACAAAAGGAATAATTTTAATGGTATAGTGCAGTCAGGTTTTTTTTTGGTTTAATGTTTTTAATAATTATGCCTGTTTAGGATCATATATCACTAAAAAGATATTTTTTATATATGTATGTAATGGTGTGTACTTAAAAAGTTCCATAACTGTTCTTTTCTCTCTGTATATGTAATCGGATGTTGGTACTTGCTGTTGAGAATCAAATGATGGAACTTAAAAAGTTTATTGATGTTTGAAGGGCGACAATATGGCTCCTTCCATAGATAATGGGGAATTTAGTGCAGCCACAATGGGACAGGGTCTGTGTTTTTCGCAGAATCGCCAGGAGAATATCAAGCCGGAAAAAAAGATAAACCCACCACATCTAAGGACTGGTAAGCTGGAATATATTACATTTTGAGGTTTAGATACCTTTAAAAAAAATATAAAAAGAAGTGGAGTGATTTTGATCTTCTAATTCTAAACCCTAGAAATGAACAAAAGTATTCATACCGTGTATCCATCTTCACCGCTAAAATCAGACTTTTATTATTCAGCGTAATGTGGTTGTCTCAATGGCTGAGTTCTAGGCACCCGATTTTCATTCTGGGGTGTGTGCGCCCATCCACTGCTCTATCTATTCCTGGTAATCTGGGAACCCCCTTTGCTTTCCTATTTGTAATGAAGAAGATTTATTCTCAAACACACCCTCTGCTGGCCTCCTAGTGTCTCTCACATACAGAAAGTTTAACCCTGGTGCAGCCTTTCTGAACCAGGGTTCTATGGCTATTACATACCTTCCAACAGTTTGAGATGGGAATGAGGGACACCTACTAGCAAACGTATGTAGGCATAGGACATGCCCCCTGACACACCCCCTTAAAGGAGAATTAACCCAAAAAAAGGTTCATTAAATCCACAAGGGCTTTTTTTGCCACTCCTATTCCTTTATATTGGCTTTTAACATTTACAAATGCAGCCATTTTGAATTTAGATGAAAGGTTTATCACTGAGAAACACTTTTTGAAAGATAAAAAGTGCATTTTATATACAACTATATGGATCAGACCAAAATGAGGGGGAAAGAGGGACAGAGGGACATTGCTCCAAATCAGGGACAGTCCCTCGAAATCAGGGACAGTTGGGAGCTATGGCTATTATAGAGGCCACACCCACTGCCCATGTGAGGAGCTCTCTGGAGGCTGGCTGCATTGCCTTCCAAAGAATTCAGATTATTGTCAAGTGATCAACTTTTTAGCAAAGCTGCCATATTTGCTTCCAACTGTCCCTGATTTCGAGGGACTGTCCCTGATTTGAAACAGTGTCCCTCATTCCTCCTCATTTGTCCCTCATTTTGGTCTGATCTATATAGATGTATATAAAATGCAATTTTTTATCTATCAAAAGTGTTTTCCAGTGCTAAACCTTTCATCCAATTTCTAAATGGCTGCATTTGTAAATTTCAAAAGCCAATATAAAGGAATAGGAATGGTAAAAAAAAGCACCTGTGGGTTTAACCAATCTTGTTTTTTTTGTACAATTCTCCTTTAATGGGGCGTGGCAAGGGGTGTGTCCTATGCCTGCATACTTTTGCTGATAGGTGTCCTTCGTTCCCATCTCAAAAAGTTGGGAGGTGTGTGTTTGCAGGATGGGATTTGCAGTCATTTCCATCTGTTACTTGAAAATCTTTAAGCTGCCTATGAAATTGTATATAATGCCCCACCTACTGTACGAGAGAACATTTCCTATTCAGTCATCAAAGATTAAGATTTCAGGTCATTGTAAAGTGCACCAATGAATAAAATGCTGGACCATAAAGGAATGAATAAATCTTGTGGTTTTAGAATGTATGTGTATGTTTATTGCTTCATACCTGGAACCCTAAATCATAGACATAATGAAAGGTGCCCACAGATTGCTTTCTGAAGTGTTATAAACATTATACAATTAAACCTTGTATAAAATATGTACATTGGTGCTACAAATCATCCATTGGGTGCCCCAGATCCGAGGTCTTTCAACGTGTCATAATAAGATGTTTTAGTGACTTTCTTCTTGTAGATGGGAAATCACCAGCTGTTATTGCAGACACCTGGAATTAGACAAGACAAGCAGGTTAACCACAAAACATACAGTAGGCAGGTTCTTTATGTGTTTGGCAGATGGCTGACGACTGATGTTATTTTTGGTGAATCTTTGTAAGGTATCTTTCACACTGGCAGCAGTGTCTACTGCCTCCTAAAAAGGGATCTATGGTGGATTGCCTTTCAGGAGGAGGTAGTAGAAATGCCTTTTGTCATTATGGCATACCTCCCAACTGTCCCTGATTTAGAGGGACTGTCCATGATTTGGAGCAATGTCCCTCATTCCTCCTCACTTGTCCCTCATTTTGGTCTGATCTATATATTGTATATAAAATGCACTTTTTATCTATCAAAAAGGGTTTCCCAGTGCTAAACCTTTCATCCAATTTCTAAATCACTGCATTTGTACATTTTAAAAGCCAATATAAAGGAATAGCAGTGGTAAAAAAAAGTCCTTGTGGATTTAACCACTTCAATACCGGGCACTTATACATCTTCCTGCCCAGACCCATTTTCAGCTTTCAGTGCTGTCGCACTTTGAATGACAATTGCGCAGTCATACAACACTGTACACAAACTAAATTTTTATCATTTTGTTCCCACAAATAGAGATTTCTTTTGGTGGTATTTGATCACCTCTGGGATTTTTATTTTCTGCTAAACAAATAAAAAAAAAGACCAAAAAATTTTGAAAAAAAAAGTTTTTTTTGTTTCAGTTACAAAACTTTGTAAACAATTAAGTTTTTTCCTTCACTGATGGGCACTGATGGGGCTGCACTGACGGGCACTGATAAGGTGACACCAATGAGGTGGCACTGATGAGGTGGCATTGATGGGCACTGATGATGGGAACTAATATGCAGCACTGATGGGGCACTGATATGCCGCATGGATGGGCACTGATATGCGGCATGGATAGGGGGCACGGATGGGCAATGATAGGTGGCACTGATGTACTTAATGTATTGTACTGATGGATGTCAATCAGTGCCAAACAATAATGCCTGCCAATCAGTGATGCCCATTGTGGGCACTGATTGGCATCCATTGTGGGCACTGATTGGCATCCCTGGTGGTTTAGGGTGGCATACCTGGTGGTGGGCATCCCTGGTGGTCTGGTGGCATCCCTGGTGGTCCAGTGTGGGCATCTTCGGGAGGGTGGCTGCGTTGATAATCGATCAGCACACCCCCCCTGTCAGAGGAGCAGCCGATCGTCTCTCCTCTACTTGAATCTGACAGACGCGAGTGAGGAAAAGCCAATCACCATCTCTTCCTGTTTACATAGTGATCAGCCGTGATTGGACACGGCTGATCACATGGTAAAGAGTCTCCGTCAGAGCGCCCTGAGAGCGTAAAAAGCGCCCTGAGGCGATTCAGTTCGCATAGGTAGCGCTATACAAGTCACTCATTCACTCATTCATTCACATAGATTGGTGTTGTGTCAGACTGACACACCGCAACAACAATCGCCGCGATGCACGGTCCTGGGGGAGCACAGCGGCTTAATATCCTGAAGACGTCATATGATGTCCGGTCAGGATGTGGATAACAACTTTGCCACCATTATTTTGCTATATGGCGGGCGGCAAGTGGTTAATTAACCTTTTTTTTGGTTAATTCTCCTTTAAGGGGGTGTGGCAGGGGGCGTGTCCTATTTCTACATACATTTGTTATTTTGAGATTCCCATCTCAAAATGTTGGGAGGTATGATTATGGGGTTCTGAGTGTAGGTTAATGAAAAAACTGTAGTATCATAACTATACAACATAACAGAATAGAAAAAAGTGGAGGGGGTGTGAATACTTTATGAATGCACTGTATATAAAAGGGTGGGCCAGTTCACACCATAGAAACGCAGTTCAAAAGCGTTCCAGATGCTTTTCTGCATTCGTGTTTTTGATGTGTTCCAGTGCTTTCAGCCTGGAAACTTGAGATTGTCCATAGCAACCAAAAAGTGTCCCTTTACTTCAAAAGTGGTTTTAGATAATAAATTAGAACACTTGCAGAATTGAGCGATAGTGAATCTTGGGAAAATTCATTTTATTACAATTATTGTATTATTATTTTTTATAATTATTTATAGTTATTTATTATATTATAAATTATGATTTCGTGTTTCAAAATTCATCATACCCGGGATGTCTACTAGACTCTTGTTTGGACAGATTTAAGTTTGTTATTACTAAGAATTACAGGCCTAAAATATAAAACGCCAAATTTCTATGCAAAACAATTGTACCGCTTTGAGACTCAAAAATCTGACGTAATCATACCACCAGGGTGGCTACAGTGGATGTAAACCTAATTCATGAAATCTGACATAGGCACATATATCTAGTGTTTTCTTATCTCTTTCCAAAGCCCTAAGTCCTGTGTGCTTCTGCTGCTCCATTCCTCTGTTATCAGCATGATAACTTCTGAAAAGTTCTCCAACAACTGAGATAAAGCCAGCCTGAAATGTGTGTTGTGGGAGGTTGTTATAAATAGATTAGCAGAGAGCTTGTCTTGTCACAGCACAGCTCTGCACATTCCTTTCTTCCATTGCCTATGTGGAGGGGGGGGGGGGGGGTCTCCCAGTATATGCCAAGAATCCACTCCCAGTGCTTAACAGGAATAGAAAATCTCACTTTTTAAAGAATATATAAAGCTGAAGACAGCAGATATACAAGTAAAACGCATGTAAGGAGATTTGTTTCATCTCTGTGTATTATCTGAGGCTGTTCACTTCACTGGGTATATGTGAGGGTTTACATCCACTTTAACATCATTAATTCACCAGACTTCAAGCTGCAGTAAAAGGTGAAGCCGGCATGGAGCCTTACCCAATAAATTATGGAAATAATTGTATTGAAATCTTACTTATTTACTAAGCTCAGTGAACATTTACTTTTCTACGTGAACCATGTCCAGCATGTACAAGGAGTATACGCAAAGTAAATGTTTACTGAGCTTAGTAAACAATAATTATATCGGTGAGGGTGTCTCTGTAGGGTGCCACATCAAAATTGTCTATAAAAAGGAAGGGTATCCCCTAAATGGACTTTTAAGGCACTAACATAGTTTGTAGAAACACCATATTTTTTTAGACATAATATACACAATAAAAACAAAGTATATTGGAATGGTTGCAATTACTATGTACAAGGTACAAAATCACCACAACGATTGACTGTAAATTTCTCGTAGTTCACCCGACGCGTTTCAGAGTATCTATGTCTCCTTCTTCAGGGGTGTCTATAAGAAGGTCAATCATATATCTACAATGTAGTGATAACAAAAAGTCAAACAAAAGATATATAGAGATATACTGAGAATGTTATTTCATATCTCTATATATCTTGTGTTTGACTTTTTGTTATCACTACATTGTAGATATACGATTGACCTTCTTATAGACACCCCTGAAGAAGGAGACATAGATACTCTGAAATGCATTGGGTGAACTACGAGAAATTTACAGTCAATCGTTGTGTTGATTTTGTACCTTGTACATAGTAATTGCAACCATTCCAATATACTTATGTTTAATAAAATATTCTGTTTCTACAAACTATGTTAGTTCCGTAAAAGTTCATTTAGGGGATAGTCTTTCTTTTTAGAGCTTAGTAAATAAGGTGAACTTAATATAACCAAGTTTATGAATGGATTTTTTGTTAAATTGCAGATGACTGGATTACTGATGTGAATACTGCTGCACCATATTTACTAAGCCAAGTAATCAGGCTCTATCCCTTTGGTAAATATGATCAAGTAAAATTGGGTTTCACAAAATAAAAAGTGAAATAGTGGTAAATAACTTGATTTTATTAGGTTGTGTCTGAGAGGACCCCGTCATGACTGTGAAGCTAATACTGTTTTGCCTACAAATTGCCCTCTGTATACAAGTTCAGTCTGCATGGTTCTATGGAAGGAGAATTGCTTATTGTGATTTTCATGAATGGTAAAGCTAAGATTTTGGGGGAGTTTTATTTGAAAAGTTTTTTCTTTTAAAAAGTTGTCAAGCTGATGTTCTATAGCTTTATTACTATTTGTGTAATATGAGCTATTGAGGTTAGTAAACGGCTTTTATTATTGTAGCTTCTAGTGCAGCACACAAGGAGCGAGTGCAAAAAAGTAAAAACAAAACAGTGCATAAGGTGTATAATTTGTCCAATCTGCTGGGTTGCAAGGCTCTTTACATGGGTAAAAAAATGCACTCTATGTCCACCTAGCCAAAGCCAGGTAGACCCCATTCCTTCAAGGGACCAACCAAAGCCAGTCTAACCTAGTGCTAGCCATGGGCAGGGAACCAGCATTGGGTTGGCCCTAGGGCAGTGGAGGACCCTACCAAAAGGCCTTGCATGTTCCCCCTCAGTTTTCAGGGTATGCTCAAAAACAGAAACCCTACAGTCAGTGAGTAAAAAGTGATGAGGAATGCAAAATAGGTGAAATGGGGACCAAAGTACAAGACAAAAGGTGGCCTTCTGGAATGGTATACAGATTCCTCTACTCTTGGTCAAAAGGCCCAGTCCTGGGGGCGGGTGTATAAAAGAAGCTTGTGAAGGTGCCATGACCATGGTGCCATACATAGAGCACAATGAGCTTCTCACCTTCAATATGAATGTGCCATGACCATAGTGCCATACTAAAAGCACAGTCAGCTTCTCATCTTTGCTGTGAATGTGCCATGCCTAAAGAGCCATACTGAAAGCACAGTAAGCTTTGCATACTCAATGTGAATGTGCCATGAATGTGATGCCATACTAAGAGCACAAAGAATTTCTCATCTTCAGTGTGAATGTGCCATTACAATAGAGCAGTGATGGCGAACCTTGGCACCCCAGATGTTTTGGAACTACATTTCCCACGATGCTTAACTACAATGCAGAGTGCATGAGCATAATGGGAAATGTACTTCCAAAACATCTGGGGTGCCAAGGTTTGCCATCACTGCCCTAGAGCCGTACTGAAAGCACAGTGAGCTTCCCACCGTTAATGTGAATTTGGGTTGCCTCCTTGGGGCACAAGAATCGCAGGCTCTTTCTCCCCGGTCCTTGGCAAGATCATTTAGGCCTATCCCTTCCAGGAGGTACTGAATGAGCTACATAAGCTGTGGCCTAGTGTGCCAGGTAAAAATCAATCCAGGGGGATAGGATACCCACAGTGCTCCTTATACCAGGAAATGTTGGTACTGGTAAATGCTATTTTTCTCATAGAGAATAATAAGTCTCTGATAACAACATATACTATACTCGATCTTAGCTAAAAGGCCATGAAGTAGCGGTTGTTTTTTCCTCAGCAAAACAGTTAAAATTAGCCTGGTTAACAATTAAAAGGAGCACGGAGCTCCATCTTATGGCTAGAAATCATAAATACAAAATATTCACATATATATATTTTATATTACCTGATTAAAAAGGTCTTTTTTTTAATAGTGGAGATTAAATTATTCTTACCATTTTGAGGGACAATTCTGTATTTTCTGTCCAAGCACAATTCAGACTGCCTTCTTCTGACAATTCTCTGTGCCTCTGGAGTAAGTCCATTTTGATTTCGAGAGAAGATAAAGGAGTAATCATCCAAACAATCTCCATTGTCACCCATCTCGCGACATGAGTAGACGATGGCATAGTTATCGTAATCTGTGTCTACCACCCAGTGATTATCAACTGCACACAGAACAAATAGGATTCACAGGTTAATTTTTTCACACGCAATGCTAACACAATCATCATCTAACACGTAATACTAACACAATCGTCTAGACCTCATACCTGAATTTGGTGCACGCTGTGCTACTTTTAGGGCCAATTTACACCCAGCGGTTTACTCCTACTTTAAGTTGAGCAAAACTATATAATATGAGGTCAAACCTAAACACTTTCAATTTGTATGTAATCAGGCAGACCCATGCACTACATGGTTGAATGTAAAGCTGAAGGAAATTGAATAAGAAAATTGCTATGGTTTGAATATCGGCACTGAATGGTTTACCTCTTGTCTACCACATAAGGCATGCTCAACAAAGCTGCTGCTCTGCTTTTCTTGAGTCAATTGCTTTTGTTAAAGTGGTTGTAAACCCACAAAAAAAAACCTATAAGGCATAGCTCCCAACTGTGCCTGATTTTGAGGGACTGTCCTTGATTCGGAGAAATGTCCCTCTGTCCCTCATTCCTCCTCATTTGTCCCTCATTTTGGTCTGATCTATATAGTTGTATATAAAATGCACTTTTAATCTATCAAAAAGTGTTTTCCAGTGCTAAACCTTCCATCTGATTTCTAAATTGCTGAATTTGTAAATTCCAAAAGCCAATATAAAGGAATACTGTAGTAGTGGTTAAAAAAGCACTTGTGGTTTTAACAATTTACAATTCTCCTTTAAGGGGGCGTGGAAAGGGGTGTGTCCTATGCCTGCATACTTTTGCCGATAGGTGTCCATCATTCCCATTTTTTCAAAAAGTTGGGAGGTATGCATAATGAGCTAGTATGCATAGCATACTAGCTCATTATGAAATACTTACCTTAGATCGAAGCCCCTGCAGCGGTCCCAGCACGCCGCTGTGGCTTGCAACATGTCTCCCGAAATTATTTCCAGGTATCGCAGACTCTGGTAATGGCACAGCTGAAGAAACGCACGAGCGGGCTGTTTCTTCAGTGCGCATGTGCAGATGACGTCGGCACATGCTGATACAGGGGATATCTGCTAAACGGTGCAAGTTTAGGAGATATTCACTGTACCTACAGGTAACCCTTATTGTAGGCTTACCTGTAGGAAAAAGTGGTGTGTACGGGTTTACAACCACTTTAACAAGTTGCACTTAATTCAAAAAACATTTGCAACAGTTTTCGTTATGACAGTGGATCATGCCCCAAATTTAGGTAATTCTAATTTACTCAACTTCAACACATGCGCACATTCAAAATAAAATTCTGAAAGTTTATATCTTATGAAAATGGAGCTAATTAAAGCCAACATTCTTTTGGCATACAGAGACAGATTTTATGAAGATGTCTCGCATGCATTCTAAAAGTGGGGCAGTGTGCACCAAATTCAAGTACAAGTTCTAGACAGGTACATGAATTTGGCACACGTTTAAAATACATGCAGGACACTGTAGCAAAACCTGTCTGTGCCAGTCTTTTTGAATTCCAAGGACTGTATGGGCACCTTAACAACCATACCCTGCACATTTGCGTCCATGGTGGGCGAGGATAAAGCGCTGCGTAAACTGTTGGCGCTATATAAATCCTGTATAATAATAATAATAATGAGAGCTTGCTTCAGCGCACTCCTAACCCAGCGACTGAGCTGCCACAGACAGGACCAGCTTTCTGTTTGTGATTGGGAGCCGGTGGGACAGGCTTCCGATCATGTTACCACTTTCACAGCGATCACGTGATTGGGAAGTCCGTCCTGCCTTGCAGCGTTAAGACCCAGTTGAAGGGCGGCCCAAAGGGGGTTAATGGACATTTTTACCCCAGGTTCAGAAATGTATTTGTTTATTATAGGTACTTATATAGCACTGTCAATTTACGCAGCACTTCACATCTATATTGTACATTTACATCAGTCCCTGCCCTCAAGGAGCTTACAATCCAAGGTTCCTAACTCACACTCATACATACACATACTAGGGCCAATTTAGACAGGAGACAAGTAACCTACCAGCATGTATTTGGAGTGTGGGAGGAAACCCGAGTACCCGGAGGAAACCTATGAAGGCACAGGGAGAACATGCAAACTCCAGGCAGGTAGTGCCATGGTTGGGATTCTAACCGATGACCCTAGTGATGCTGGGCGGAAGTGCGAAATACCATGCAGGCACAGGAGAACATGCAAACTTCAGGAAATATTGAGTTATTTGTAGCCAGTTTTGCTACATCCAGACTACAATGATTTTTTCACTGTGTTTTGCTTACCTCCTTTTTCAAGATAGGATGCCAGTCCATAGTACTTCATAACGAATTTGGAAGGCTCATCTGTGTCCTGGAAGACTCCCACCATATCAGCGCATACTTCAATAGTGCTACAAACAAAGCACAAGTATATCTAAAGTTATACCACTAAACCTGCACTCCAGGCAACCAAATAAATATAGCCATGAGTTAAATACCTTATATTCAAGCTGTTTTACCTGCCAAAGGATTTGTATTTCTGTTCACTCCTAATAATGATAATTCATAATTTCCCTTTGAGAATAATAAAGTATTCTGAATCTGAATAAGAGTTAAGCCTCGCCACGCGATCGGACTTCAAACAAACTTTTCTGTGGATTTCTGTCCAAAGGGCGTTGGCCGTGAACTTGGTATGCATAAACACGGCAGGACTTTTTCAGCCAACTTTCACCAAATCACGTGGTTTTTCAGCTCATTACCGCCACCCTTTGGATAACTTCTGTATTGTTGTCTGATCTTTTGCATTGGTTCTGAGCATGCGTGTTTGTACTTAGGACTAAAGTCCGATGGATTTGTGTACACACAATCGGACTAGGCGACGTAGGACTTTTGTTGCAGGAAAGTTTGTCTGTTCGCACAGCCAACATTTGTCCGATGAAAACCGAAAAAGTTTGTCCGATGGATCGGTCGGATGTTGCCTTAAAACAGGTAATTTGCATGTTTTTTGTCAAAAAGTCAGATCGTGTGTATGGGCCTTTACACAGCCTTTCCACATAGCACAGCCCAATCTGGTAAAGCCAGGGATCTAAATTTTTCTCTGTTGAACAGTAAAGCCTTGTACACACGATCGGATTGTTGGCCAACAAAACCGTGGACTTTTGTCCGAAGGGCATTGGCCCAAACTTGTCTTGCATACACACGGCACACAATTTTTGGCCAACAATCACGAACGTGATTTTTCAGCTCTTTAGTGCCACCCTTTGGGCACCTTCTGCTAAATTCGTGTTAGTAATAGTTTGGTGAGTGTTGATTCGCGCTTTTCATTTCGCGCTTTTCAGTTAGTTTATGAGCGGACGTTCATCAACCAGACATGTTGCGGAATCGGAGGAGATAACGTGTTATTTATTATTGGCCTTGGAGTTATTGCTTTGACATTAGATTTTTGGTTGAATAATGATTTGATTTGTTATATTTTCTATATTTTTGGATGCATGGAATGCACTTTTTGGTTACGTTCTATTGGCAGATAGCATGTCTAATTTTATTTGTTTTCTTTTTTGCACAATAAAAACAATTGTGGAGAACAATACTTGGCTATGTGTTTTACTTCAAATTACATTTTGGGAGTAGACCGTTACATTTAAAAAAATACAATGTAAAATTGACAAGGGACACCAACATAGTTGTATCTTTGATCTTAAACACTACAGGATAATAGTGTTGTGGTAACTTGCCCAAAAAAAGCAACATTATTCTTGATATCACTAGATAAAAAAAGCCTTTAAAAATTTGTTGCAATAACTCCATCAGTATCACCAGCAAAGCAGCTTCATTATTATCCCATTAAAGAAGAAGAGAATGTGCGCTGCATTTCTATATTTTATAATTTGCCGCGTCACGAATGTTAATTCTCCATTACGAACGCTAGTTTACAAGACCGACCGCTTCCAGCTCATCCTTGCTTCCGAGCATTCGTGTTTGTACTTTGGACTTTTGTCCGACAGACTTGTGTACACACGCTCAGAAAATCTGACAACAGCCATTTGTCCCCGGAAAATTTTAAAACCTGCTATCCAACATTTATCCGCGGAAAATCCGACAACAATTGTCCAATGGAGCGTACAAACGGTCGGATTTTCCGCCAACAGCCTGTCATCACACATTTCCTGTCGGAAAATCTAATTGTGTGTACGCGGCTTTACGTAATACTAAGGTCCCATACACACTAATAAATTTTCTGCAGTTTTTTCTCTTCACATTAACCAAAACCATATAATATGAGATCAAACCTTAAGGGCCCGTACACACGATCAGAAAATTTGAAGTTAAATTTCGTCCGATGAACGATCTGCCGATTTTCTGATCGTTAGTATGCTGCTTTCGAAAGCCGATTACAAATTTTCTTCAGATAAAAACTGGATGTGCAGGCTCCAAAATTTTTGTCTGATGTGACCACAATGTCCGATTTTCTGTTCATTTGTATGGTTTAGGCCCCAAAAAAATCTGAAGAGCAAGACTAGGCATGCTCAGAAATGAAAGAACACATACAAAACAATTCAACACATTGGGGTTGATTTATTGAAGACAAATTGACTGTGCAGTTTCACTCTGCAAGAGCAGTTGCTCCAGAGCTTAGTAAATGAGGTAAACCTTAACTTTGCAAAGAATACCCAATCACGTGCAAGGAAAATTAAGAAAAACAGCATTTTTGCTTGCACATGATTGGATGATGGCAGTCAGCAGAGCTTCTGCTCATTTACTAAGCTCTGGAGCAACTGCACTTTGCCTTTGCCATTTGTCTTTAGTAAATCAACCCCATTATGTCACTTCTGACGTTGAATTCTGTTGTCAGAAAATTTTATGATGGTGGATAACCTCTTTACTTTCAATTTAAGACTAGCATGCAACAAAAAACTGATGAAAATTAGTCCAATAATCTGATCATGTGTACAGGGCTAGAGTTTAATTTGTATGCAATCAGACTGGCCCTGGCACTACATGGTTTTGGTAAATCTGAAGACAAAAATCTGCAGAAAATCTAATAGTGTGTATGGGGTCTTGCAGATCTCCTCCCCACCCTCAACCTTTGAATGAACAGTGAAGTAGAAGCAGTAGACCAGGGGTCTTCAAACTATGGGCCTCCAGTTGTTCAGGAACTACAGTTCCCATCATGCCTAGTCATGTCAGAGTTTTACAATGCCTCATGGGATGTGTAGTTCCGCAACAGCTGGAGGGCCGTAGTTTGAAGATCCCTGCAGTAGACCAATGAGCTAATCTCTCTGTCTCTCTGCTCTCTCCTCCTTTCAGCATGCCCCTTGTTAGCATATAAACACTGCAACACAACTGATTGGCTCCTTGTGCTGTTTCTTCCTCTCCAGTCTGATCTCTGTTGTACCATTTGGTTCTTCACAAACTGGCATTCCGCTGCCATAACTGGAGATAAACAGATGTCAGTTTGACAACCGTTTTTCCTCTGTATGTCAGGTACTGCGCCTGTGTAAAATAAGCCTTCAAACAATGTCAAATGCTGAAGACTAAGCAACAAAACCAGACATGGTTAATCCTGCCTTTGAGCTTATTTGACCCAGGTGCCCCGTGGCAATACCTGCAGTAATGTTGCCATAAACCTCCAATTCCATTCCTGCTGTGCCAGTTCTGCAAATGGCATGCAACATAAAAATGTTCATCTACCATATTTGTTTTTTTTAACAGATTCTCAGCTTTCTTATATGTCATGTTTTATGGGATTTAAGTATCAATCAGTATCTGTGTAAAAAATGAAACAAGTTGGTCTGGCAGCAACAGGATTAAATGGTAACCCAATACACATAGTGGGGGTGTTTTACTAAAAATTGAGGAGTGCAAAATGAGGTGCAGCTGTGCATGGTAGCCAATCAGCTTCTAACTTCAGCTTGTTCAGTTAAGCGTTGACAACAAAACCTGGGAGCTGATTGGTCTCTATGAAAGTCTGAAATTTGACCTTATTTGGTCCAGACCATATCCCTTTCACCAAGCCCTGCCCATCAATAGTTCCAAAAAAAAAAAAGGAAAAGGGCAAACCTACATAAACAGAAATTCTTGAAGGTATAATTCTGGTAAAATGGCAGCTGCTGTTATTTGAGAGGAGAGCGATATCTGGATATCTTACCCCATTAAAAAGACTCTTCCTCTGGCTGTGGCTGTCATTTTTCCCTCCTCATCAACATTGAAGTGGGCCACAATGTCATCATAAAGGAAAAGTCCTTCTGGGTCCTTCTTAGCTACTGCATACCAGGTTCCAGCATACTGGAAAAATACAATTACATGAATATAGAATGCAATAGATTTGCCTGTTTATTCTTTTGGTATAACTCCCCCTATTATGGTATTTTCAAGAAATAGTGCAATAAAATACAGTAAAACCTTGGATTGTGAGCATAATTTGTTCCGGAAACATGCTTGTAATACAAAGCACTTGTATATCAAAGCGAATTTCCCCATAGGAAATAATGGAAACTCAGATGATTCGTTCCACATCCATTTATTCATAAGTCCTTCTGTTTATAGTCCATATAAAAAGATTATAGCAATGTGATCAGTTGTATAACCATAATATGTCCATCCACAAATGGAGGCCTCCACAAGGGGATTAGAAGCAAAATCCAGCAGGAGCTACAAAGTATAAAAGAGAAGAGAGGCGCCTCTAAGTGTAGCAATATGGTTACATTTAAAGCGGTTGTATAGTCTTTATTTTGACTTTTACCTACAGGTAAGCCTATAATAAGGCTTACCTGTAGGTAAAAAAAATATCTCCTAAACCTTTACGGTTTAGGAGATATTCCCCTTGCTATGCGCCGCTGACTGCAGCGGCGCATGCGCACAGGGGATTCTCGGCTGCAGCCCGGCAGCTACCGGACCTTGCCGAGTAAGAAATCTCCCGTGCGCATGCGCGGGAGTGATGACATCGCGGCTCCAGCCACTCACAGCGCTGGAACCGCGATACCCGGAAGACACGCCGAGGCAACATGACAGCTCCCTCGGCGTGGACCAGGTAAGATACTACTAGCTCATTATGCCTTTTGCTTTACAGGGTTAAAAAAAAAAAAAAAAATTGCGGGTATACAACCGCTTTAATGAAGGTACAACATTTAGCAAGTCAAATGGTTTATGATTAAAAGAGGCACATCTAAGTATACAGGCATCCGGGGTGAAGCTGTCCACATAGACCGTCCTCCGCATGGCCGGCTCTCACCGCTGTCAGTTTGCAATCGTGATCAGGAAGACTACCCTGCAGTAGAGCGATCTGCAAGTGTGCCTTGAACCGCTCGCGGAAGGAACGACTTCGATGGTGAGGAGGACGGTCTATGTGGACAGTTTTACCCCGGATGCCTGCATACTTAGATGTGCCTGTTTTAACCATGAACCATGTGAGTTGCTAAATGTTGTACCTTCATTAAATGTAACCATATTGCTACACTTGGAGGCGCCTCACTTCTCTTTTATACTCAGTTGTGACATGACGCTACTTGTATATCAAGACATCGCTTGTATATCAAGTCAAAATTTATTTAAAAATTTTGCTTGGCTTGCAAAACGCTCTCAAAACAAGTTACTCTCAAACCAAGGTTTTACTGTATTACAAACAATTGCTGGATTGGGTAAAGTGCAGATACTTGGTGAAGCCAAGGACAAGGGTTTGGCTGTGAAATATTACTGGAACACCAGAATTAGTCTTGATGAAAGTGGCTTTTGATTTTATCCCAAATAGGTTATGTTTACATTTATGTATAATTAGTGTAGTAATCCACCTCAACCTACTAGAATTCATCTTTTTATTGCTGAGTGTTATTATTGAGTGTTCTTAGATAATAAAACATGAAATGTCTATCTCAGATGCAGAGGCGGACTGATAACTCATGGGGCCCCCGGGCAATAGGAGATTATGGGGCCACACAGTATACAATCACACAGTATACACATACATGTACACACAGTATACACAGACAGATGTAAAAAAATAAAACACATATTTATACATACTGTCCCTGGTTTTACTGAGGCTGGCAACCCTGATGGGGCCCCCTAGTGGCCCAGGGCCCTGGGGCAGTGCCCGAGTGGCTCAATGGTCAGTCCGCCCCTGCTCAGATGTTGAGGGTGTTCTGCTATTTATTTTGTATTTCTATTTATTCAGGCAGATATGAAATACTTCATATGAATTTTATACAACTACCACTTGGAACTAGTAGGTGGCAAGCTCTCACATTTAAATGGAATAGACCTGCTGTTAAACGATTTATAGGATGGACATGCCGCCCTCTCTCCTGGAAGAGATTAGACCATTTGAGTTCATTATCCACAGACTTTGCTAGGATGCTCTTTAAATTGAGTGTTATTGTTTTCCTTCTATACTTAGACCCCATTCACACTGAGGCGCTTGAAAACTGCCTATAAAATGTCAGGCGCTTTTGAGGAGTTAGCGGTGCGCTTTTTTTTTAAGGTCATGTGACTCAAAAGAACCATTTTGCAGAGCTTTTCGTTCTTATTGCAGTCCCTTTTGAAGCTCTTCCCATTCATATCAATGGAGAGGGGCGTTTTTGAGGCACTTTTTTAAGGGCTCCAAAGATGCTGCTTGCAGGACTTTTTTCACCGTCCCGCCAGTGCACCACCCCAGTGTAAAAACATCCAATGATAAGCAGTTTTCAGGAGCTTTTTTTAGGCGCCTTTTTTTAGGGCGAAAGTGCCTGAAAAGAGCATCAGTGTAAGAGGGGTTTAAATGTATGCTTTGGATAAGAATGTAGCTTTTATTGAAGCTTTAATGAAGCTTGGCAGATGCCCCATGTGTGTCTGTTGATATCTCCTACCTGCAATACCTCCAAAACAAAGCAATCTAAATCTGAATTAAAGCCTCCCAAAAGCTGTAGGTGCTTTGAGCGAACTTTTTTTTTTTTTTAACAGTAAAGTTTATTGCACATACAAAAAACATACAAAGCATAAACAGTATGTCAAGTGAAATCCTTGCCTGACATTGCAAGTCGCATTGCTAACACAGGATTGATATTAACACAGCAGGTGCTTATTGTGAACAGATAGCAAGGTAACAGTTAAGAGCACAGAACATACAGTGCCTTGCAAAAGTATTCACCCCCCTTGGCTTTTTACCTATTTTGTTACATTACAGCCATTAGTTCAATGTTTTTTTTAATATGAATTATATGTGATGGATCAGAACACAATAGCCTAAGTTGGTGAAGTAAAATTAGAAAAATATATACATAAAACTATTTTTCAGAAATAAAAAACTGATAAAATTGGCGTCTACGTATGTATTCACCCCCTTTGTTATGAAGCCCATAAAAAGCTCTGGTGCAACCAATTACCTTCAGAAGTCACATAATTGGTGAAATGATGTCAACCTGTGTGCAATCTAAGTGTCACATGATCTGTCATTACATATACACACCCTTTTGAAAGGCCCCAGAGGCTGCAACACCTAAGCAAGAGGCACCACTAACCAAACACTGCCATGAAGATCAAGGAACTCTCCAAACAAGTAAGGGACAATGTTGTTGAGAAGTACAAGTCAGGGTTAGGTTATAAAAAAATATCCAAATCTTTGATGATCCCTAGGAGCACCATCAAATCTATCATAACCAAATGGAAAGAAGATGGCACAACAGCAATTCTGCCAAGAGGCAGCCGCACACCAAAACTCACGGACCGGGCAAGGGGGGCATTAATTAGAGAGGCAGCACAGAGTCCTAGGGTAACCCTGGAGGAGCTGCAGAGTTCCACAGCAGAGACTGGAGTATCTGTACATAGGATGACAATAAGCCGTACGCTCCATATAGTTGGGCTTTATGGCAGAGTGGCCAGAAGAAAACCATTACTTTCAGCAAAAAACAAAATGGCACATTTTGAGTTTGCGAAAAGGCATGTGGGAGACTCCCAAAATGTATGAAGGAAGGTGCTCTGGTCTGATGAGACTAAAATTGAACTTTTTCGCCATCAAAGAAAACAACATGTCTGTCGCAAACCCAACACATCACATCACCCAAAGAACAAAATCCCCACAGTGAAACATTGTGGTGGCAGCATCATGCTGTGGGGATGTTTTTCAGCAGTCGGACTGGGAAACTGGTCAGAGTTGAGGGAAAGATGGATGGTGCTAAATACAGGGATATTCTTGAGCAAAACCTGTACCACTCTCTGTGTGATTTGAGGCTAGGACGGAGGTTCACCTTCCAGCAGGACAATGACCCCAAACACACTGCTAAAGCAACACTTGAGTGGTTTAAGGGGAAACATGTAAATGTGTTGGAATGGCCTAGTCAAAGCCCAGACCTCAATCCAATAGAAAATCTGTGGTCAAACTTAAAGATTGCTGTTCACAAGCACAAACCATCCAACTTGAAGGAGCCAGAGCAGTTTTGCGAGGAGGAATGGGCAAAAATCCCAGTGGTAAGATAGAGACTTATCCAAAGTGACTTGGAGCTGTGATAGCCACAAAAGGTGGCTCTACAAAGTATTGACTTTAGATGGGTGACTTTTTCTGTTATTTTGTCCTATTTGTTGTTTGCTTTACAATAAAAAAAAATATCTTCAAAGTTGTGGGCATGTTCTGTAAATTATATGATGCAAATCCTCAAACCATCCATGTTAATTCCAGGTTGTGAGGCAACAAAACACGAAAAATGCCAAGGGGGGTGAATACTTTTGCAAGGCCCTATGACTGCGTTACCCCCAATACCCAGAGGTTAGTAGCAAATAAGTGTAGTGGGGGGGGGCAGGAGGGAGAGAAAAAAGGGGGGGGGAGAGAAGGCCCAGGGCCACCCACCACAAATACACGCATTTCCGAAGTTGGTATCATTGTGGACTGACGGTATCATTGTGGACTGACGGATCTCAGCCACAGGCTGAGTTTGACCAGATTTTGTGACCAGATTTTGTCATTTTTTTCTGGGCAATTTCTGCTCTCGTACGTGATTTTATACAATGGTAGCACTCTGTTGATTGTATTTTGCCAAGAAGTTCTCATAGGAAGCTCCTTCCCCTTCCGCTTCAAGCAAACTTTTCCATATGCCCTGTACACATGATCGGACATTGATCGGACATTCCAACAACAAAATACATGGATTTTTTCCGACGGATGTTGGTTCAAACTTATCTTGCATACACACGGCCGCACAAAGTTGTCGGAAAATCCAATCGTTCTGAACACGGTGACGTAAAACACGTACGTCGGGACTATAAACGGGGCAGTAGCCACTAGCTTTCGTCTCTTAATTTATTCTGAGCATGCGTGGCACATTGTGCGTCGGATTTGTGTACACACGATCTTGATTTAACCGATCGGATTTTGTTGTCAGAAAATTTTATAGCCTGCTCTCAAACTTTGTGTGTCGGAAATGCCAACGGAAAAAGTTCAATGGAGCCCACACACGATCGGAATTTCCGACAACAAGCTCCGATCGCACATTTTCCGTTGGAAAATCCGACCGTGTGTACAGGGCATTAGACTTCTATGAAGTCTTTGAAGACCCACTAAAGCTACATTGGGTATAATTTTTGAAGCGAAGCCAAAGCAAACGCAAGGTGTAAACAGGACTGTTAGCTAAGCATTTTCTTTAGTGACAGGAGCTTTGACTGACGTTCAGAGAGTGTCCGAAGCCATGTTTTGAAGCAAGTGTAAACGAGCCATAACAGTGTTGTCAGCGTTACTCAGTACCTCCCTACTGGACTACAGAGCACCTTCCTATTGCTAATCTCCATAACAGAGGGGCACCCTTTAGTACAAAAGGGATTCATTTCTTTACATGATGTTAGGGGCTCTTTGGATTTTCAACAGGTATTCTTGGGTACATGCAGCATCATAATTAAGTTAGGCGGTTAAACATTTGGGAGCCTCTGGAATTTTTGTAAACAAGAAAGTAAATATGTAAATCCATGCAGGTATAGCTAAAATTTTAACTGCTTGAGGCACTGCTTTATCTATTTGTGGATAATTTGCCAACTTAAAAAGCCCAGTTACACCAGAAGCTAACAATAATAACCCCATATTAATGGAGAATATAAAAATAAATTAGTTAGACATCTATCTCATAGACCCTTTGTTAGAGTTGTAGAGAAAAAAATGCTAAAAAACATACAATACAGGTATATTTAAAACAAGGTGGCATACCCGTTGTCTGTCAAAAGTTTCCATGGTTTTGAAGGTGCTGACACGGCAGTCCCTCTCTGCCGAACAGACGCAGAACAGGGCAATAAAGAATCCAAAGACTTTGAGGTCCATCTTTTAGTGCACGACCAGCTCTAGAAAAAACTGTCAAATATATAGAAAAATATAAAGCAAATCGTTTATCAATTCCTCTATCTGTTTTTTGTTTTTTTTACTTAAGTCATTTTATATATCTATCTATCTATCTATCTATATCGATAGAGATATATTTTATATATATAAAATATATCTCTATCTATCTAGATATATATATATATAGATAGATAGATAGATAGATAGATAGATAGATAGATAGATAGATAGATAGATAGATAGATAGATAGATAGATATGTTCTTTTTTAAAATTAAAGAAATTAATAATTGCAGATAATAAAATATAATATAGTAATAGAAAGGAAATATAAAATGGGCAATTTAGAGAAGTTTGGAATGTAATAATAATTAGATATGGAAAGTTCATTAACCTATAACAACAAATGAGATCACTTTTTATGGCAGTAAGCTATGTTAAGAGATGAAGTCGGATTATTTGCTATGGGTTACTACACTTGCACAGTCATCATGACTTGCTCGTATTTAGTAAGTCTAGAAGTATTTTAAAAACATCATGTACACAAATGTTCCACATATACAACACTACCACTACTAATACTAAAAACATAACTATTAACAAGTGCAATAATACTATGGAACAATACCAATAAATAGTTTTCTCCATATTTTACATTTGCTAAAATTATTTTACAAATATTTAGCCACACCAAAAAAAAAAAAAAAAAGAATAATAGCAACAGCAGCAACATCATCATGAATATTATTAGTAATAACTGTAACATGATCTAACATGATCTATACTTTAAATATCCCAGTAATAAAGTAATGATAAAAACGTGGAATCCTAATTAATAATAATGGCAATAAACATGATTTGTTAAATTGGAAACTAATAAATTTGTGCTATTCTGCCTTTAGATAATTTGCCATTAAATATTTGCAGTAATTATTTTATGGAGCTTCTAATATAAAATCCACTGTCAAATGTTAATGATCATGAAACGACCATGTTCAGGTAGCTGAAGTAGGTCCAGAGAGAAGTTAATAGAGAAGACGATCATCTTACAGAAAATCCAGCTGCTCCCAGATGTAAGAAATCCAGGAATGCTGTGCCTGAGTGCCTTATATACAGCTACACAATCACACAGTTTCGTAACTCCAGCAGAAAGCTGAAAGACCTATATTTACCCTGCCAATACATCCAGTCCCAACTGGATAGAGGCCCACTTCAACAAACTTGCATAACATCAAACCATGCACTTTAACCCATAGCCCATCACTCCGTGAAAACCCCCCACAGCAATCTCAGGAGGAAAGAAAATATGACTCTGTGTACAACGATAGG